>JAVTVJ010000623.1:600000-1013882 GCA_034509425.1 Eopsaltria australis | reverse complement strand
GGGGGGGGGACCGCCACCAGCACCAGGGACCCCCCCCCCCCCCCGAGTTCGGGGTCGCCGCTGCAGCCCCCCCAAACCCCCCCGTGGCCGCAGGAGCGCTCCAAAGGGGTTAACAGGAAACTTGGGAGGGCGCTTCCAGCCGGCTGCGGCTCCGAGCGCCGGGCACCGCCGCCCCCCCGCCCCGGGGGTCCCCGGGCAGGCGCTGCCAGTGCCCTGGGAGGGGGGGGGTCCCCCGGTACCCCCCGTTCACAGGCTGGCAGCTAATGACATTTGCAGGCTGATCCGAAATCTGATTAAAGTCTCTCACCATAACGTAATGGCGCTGCATTTCGGTCTTCTCGTTCGCCAGCTTGTCATACTCCACTTTGAGGCTGGGGGGGGAGAGCGCACCGTGAGACCCCGCACAAACGGGGGGCTCGGGGCGGGGAGGGGGGCGGCCAGGGGTCCCCCCCGGGCTCACCTGTGGTATTGGGCCTGCAGGAACTGGAACTCGTCCTTGATCCGGTCGCAGGACTCGGCCACGGTGAATTTGAAGCCCGGTTGGCCCGGCTGGTGCGGAGCCTGCGGGAAGCGGCCGCGGGGGGGTTACCGGGAGGGCAGCGGAGGGCGAGAAGGGGGGCGGCAGGGGGGGGCAGCGGAGGGAGGGGAGCGGCGGGAAGCGGGCCGGGGGTCGGCAGGGGGTACCGGGACTCACCGGGTGCCGGCCCTGGGGGTACATGGCCGGGCTGGGGCGCGGTCACTGGAAGCAGCCGCGCCGAGCCTCGCTACGGCGATCGCGACGTGCGGAGCTGCCGCTGCTGCCCGCCGGCCTCGGAGCGCTCCCGGAGAGGCCGAGAACTGAACAAAGGGACGAGAGGAAAGTCCGTGCGGGGGGCGGAGGAGGGAGGGCGGAGGGGGTGGGGGGGGCCGCGGGCCCGGCCGGTTCCCCCCCGCACATTTCTCCCCCCCCCCGGCCCCGCACCGCCGGGGAGGCGCCCGCGGAGCCGAGCCCAGCCCCGCAGCGCCGGGGCCAGGTGCCGACCCCCCCGGCCGCCGCGCTCCGCGGGCCCCCGCTTCCTCACCCCCCCACCCCCCCCGCTCCTTCCGGCACTGGCTGGCGGAAAAAAAAATTAAAAAAAAAAAAAGAGGAAAAAAATCACCTACCCCCCCCCCCCGGAAAAAAAAAATTAGATCAAAAAGCCACAGCGACAACAACAACAACGCGGCGGCGGGAGGAAGGTCCCGCGGTATTCCTGCGGCCGGGAGAAGGGGGAAGCAAAGCCAGGAACTAACGCCGGAGCACGACGGCCATGGAGGAGAGGAGGAGGGGGAGGAAGGCCGTACACATCCGACTTCCCGGGCGCCGCGGACATGCGAGGTGCGAGCGGGTCCCCCCGCCCGGGGGCGGCCGTTCAGCTGCGTCCAGCCGGGATCGCCGTAACTCCGGGAGCCATCGCGGAGCGGGCGCGGAGCGGGGCAGCGGCGCCCGAGCACGCGGTGCCGCCACAGCGCCCGGGCGGAGCGGGGCGGCGGGCGGGGGACAAAACCCGGGCGGCCTCTCCGCCGCCAGCCAATCGCGGCGCGCCGCGCCCACGTGGGGTCGGCGGCGGGGTGCGCTGATTGGATGCCGCCGGCGTGACGTCACAATGGCAGCTTGTGTCTGACGGAGGGGCGGCCGCCGGCCACGCCCACCTCGGGCCCCGCCCCGCGGAGGCCCCGCCCCGGCCGTGCCTCGGGCCCGGCGCTGCCGTCGCCCCGCTGCTGCGGCCCGGTTCGGGCTGTACGGCAAGCACGGGCGCTGTGGCACCGTAACGCCTCCGCCCCGTGCGCCGCCGCACCGGGAGAGCGCTCCGTACGAGCCCCCCTGGCTCCGCCCCGCCTCCCCCGGCGGCCCCTTTGATGTGCGGTGAGGGCCGCGCTGCTCCCCCTGCGCGCCGCCCCTCGCGCCCGAGGGGGTTTAACGAGGAACACGGGTAATGGCGTTAACGTCAGGCCCTCCCGCCGCGCCCGCGGAGCACCGGGCTGTGCACCCGGCGGTCCCCGCGCCCGCCGCGGCGGAGCGGGAGCAGCGGCGGTGCCGGCGGGCCGGAGGGAGCGGGGCCGGGGCGGCCGCGGCCCCACGGGCGGGCCTGGCCCGGCCCGGCCCGGCCCAGCGCACAAAATGGCCGCTCGCCCGCGCGTCAGACGGAGCCTCCGCCCCACGTGGGGCCGCGCGCCGCTCAGCGCCGCTCAGCCAATCACGGCGCGCAGCGGGCCGCCGCCGCGCTGCTATTGGCCGGGGGCAGCGGTGCCGTCAATCAAAGCCACGCGGGGCCGGCGGCGCGCAGCCCCCGCCCGCCGCCCGCCCGCCATGGCGGCGTAATTAGCCCGGGCCGGCGCTTCCTCAAGCTCAAACAATCTGTCACCGCCGAGCCGGGCGGGCCGCGGCACCGCCGCGATCTCTGCGGCACCGCCGCGCGCCTCGCCGCTCTCCCGGCAACAACGAAGCGCCGCCGCTTAAATAACAAACAAGGGGGGACAAACCGCCCCGTTTGCCGCCCCGCTGCCCGGCCGGGGCTGCCAACGCCCCCTGACCCCCGGGTGCGCTGGGGGTGCCCCGGTTCCCCCCCCCGCCCGCCGCTAATTGGGCGCGTTCCGGTTGTTGACGTGACGAGCGCTGTCAGCGCCCGCCGCTGCCCATTGGCTGCCGCCGCCTGGCCACGCCCCCGCCCCACGTGGGGCCCGCCCGGAGCGCCGCAAAATGTGGTGCGGATCCAGCGCGGAGCGGAGTCACGGCGGGGCCGTTGCCCCCTTGCTCTTCCCGCCGCCTCCGCCGGTCCGGGCTCTTCCCGATTCCCTCATTCTGCCTCCTTTCCGCTTTGTTTTTTGGCTTTTCTTCCCTCGAAACAGCAGTTCTTTGTAAAGCGCCTGCACTGTGTGGGGTACTTCGGGGTGGAGTTGGGGGATCCACAGGGGCAGCCATCAGGATGTCCCTTGGGCTGTCCAGCCCTTGGGGCACTCATTGGGGCATCCATCATTTGGGATATCCCTTGGGGCACCCATCGCGATGTCCACTGGGTGCCCACAGAGCTGTCCATTGGGGTGTCCATTACTTGGGGTGTCCATTGCGGGGACATTGCGCTGTCCATCCTGTGGGGTATCCATAGGGGCACCCGGACATTGGGTGTCCATCCAGTGTCCCATTGGGGAGCAGAACCGCCCTGGCCGGCAGATCCTGGGAGCTGGGATAATGCGGGAGCACAGCTCCCCAGAGCACACAGAGCAGGAGCAGCTCCTGGCAGCGCCTGTGCCAGAGAAACAGCAAAATCAAAGGCAAGGAGGAACCCTGGGAATATTCATGGTGAAGCTGGTCCTTATTTCTCCTGCAAGGAAGAGCTCAGAGCTCCTTGCAGGGCCTGAAGGGGCTCCAGGAGAGCTGGAGAGGGACTGGGGACAAGGGATGGAGGGACAGGACACAGGAAATGGATCCCACTGGGAAAGGGGAGATGTAGATGGATATTGGGAAGGAATTCCTGGTTGTGAGGGTGTGAGGGGCTGGGCTGGAATTCCCAGAGAAGCTGTGGCTGCCCCTGGATCCCTGGGATGTCCAAGGCCAGGTTGGAAGCTGGGACAGTGGAAGGTGTCCCTGCCCATGGCAGGGGTGGCGCTGGATGAGCTTCAAGGCCCCTTCCAAACAACTCCAGGATTCGATGATTCTGTCCAATGCTCGCTCTGCACCCACTGAGCTGGAAAATGTGGAAAAGGGGGTGATTCCCGTGGTGGGGCCGAGCCAGACTCTCTGTCCCAGGGACTTTCCGGGGCCACACTCAAGGGACGTGAGGCCGCAGGGAGAGGAACAGAAAGTGGCGATTTCGCACTGAAAATTCACTTTATTGCTCAAAATAGAAGCCATTAGCGGGGCTGGGCCCCTCCCCCTGCGGTACTTATGGACAAATTCTGATTTTTACTTAATGGTTTCCCTGAAAAGGTTGTAATTTTCTTCCCATTCCCATCGAGCCGCAGCTCCAGCGCTGCTGTGGTGAACTCCAGCGGCCGAGGATGGCTCCCGTTAATTGATATTCCTCATGCTGGGACTGCTCTGAAAGAGGAGATGTTTTATTTTAGCTTATTAAAACTCACCTGGTTGGGGGAGGGAAAAAAAATTTAAAAAAAGAATCAAAAGAACGATTAGGGGTGAAAGGAAACGTTCTGGTTCGTATTGATTTAAGGTCTGCTTAAATTGATATTTGCACATCCCAATTAGAAACCCGTGATCTTTTCCCAGAACTTATTTTTCTTTTTTTTCTGAGTTGTGCTTTTCTTTTTTCTGAAGGATCTTAGGAAAAGCCTCAGAGGGGGAAGCTGCTGCCTCCTCTCCCGGGTGGGGACATCGTGTCCCTGCTGTCCAGGAGGATGGGGACACCACCGTGTGAGGATGAGGACAGGGATGAAGATGAAGGCTTTGAGGACACTCAGCGACATTCAGTGTCACCATTAAGGAGCCTTCCCACGGGATGGTGTCCCCATGGAGAGCGGGAGGATCGGGGTCTTTGGGATGATGTGGTGACCCCTCCCTGGGGATGTCCAGGCCCCGAGGGTGGCTTTGCCTCGCTGTCCCCTGTTCCTGGTGGCCTGCGAGGTGGCACAGCCGGGAAAGGAAGCTGCAGATGTTCCTTCCCCTCGCAGCGCCCGCGGAGAAACCTCTGGCTCAGCTTCTGGGCACGGGGTGTTGTGACACTTGGTGACACTTTGTGACACTTGGTGACACCGTCCCGTCCCCAGCAGCCTTTCGGGGAAACCGTGGGAGCTGCTCTTCCTTCCCCTTCCCTTTCCCGGAGCTCCTCCGCGGGATCAGCCGCTGTCCCCATCATCCTGCGGCCCCTCCCTGGCACCGCCACCCCCCGGCCCCGGTGACCCCTCGGGGGTCCCCACAGCCCCGCACAGCTCCGTGTGGGGACACGAAGGAGGGAGGATCCCTCAGGATGAGGGCAGGGACGGCTGGAAGGGCCTGAACACCTGCACAGCCACCCCCAGCCTCCTGCGGGACACGGCTCCGGAACACCCCGACAGGACACCCCAAATGTCCCCCTGCCCTTTTCACGCCGCGTCCCCATGGCTTTGGGAAGGGACAGGACACCCCGAATGTCCCCCTGCCCGTCCCGCGCCGTGTCCCCGTGCTCTGGGAAGGGCCAGGACCCCCCAAATGTCCCCGTGCTCTGGGAAGGGACAGGACACCCCGAATGTCCCCGTGCTCTGGGAAGGGGCAGGACCCCCCAAATGTCCCCGTGCTCTGGGAAGGGACAGGACACCCCGAATGTCCCCCTGCCCTTCCCGCGCCGTGTCCCCGTGCTCTGGGAAGGGACAGGACACCCCAAATGTCCCCGTGCTCTGGGAAGGGACAGGACACCCCGAATGTCCCCCTGCCCTTCCCGCGCCGTGTCCCCGTGCTCTGGGAAGGGGCTGCAGCTCCCTCGAGTGACGCGGATTCGCTGCGAGGCCGCCGGAGAAGGGACCAGAGGCGATTCCCGGCCGCACACACGTGTGCACAGAGCCGCCACACACACCCGCACCCACGTGTGCCCCTTGTGTCCCCTCCTCCCTCCCTCCCTCCCTCCCCGGCGCAGCTCGGCGTGACGGGAGCCGCCCCAGAGGTGACTTTATCGCTGACAAGGCGGTCCCGGCCCCGGTCAATGGTGTGTGTTTACATTGCAGGTGACATTATCTGCCCTCCGCGCAGGGCAGGACCCTGCCTGCCAAATTCCCCTCAGCTTTCAAGTTTGTCTAAACAAGCATTTCGGAGTGGGGAAGGCAGCGGAGCGCTGGGCAACGAGCGAGCCCGGATATTCGGCGTTGTGGAGAGCTGGGCTTTGTCTGCTCTCGGCTGCGAGGTTTTCCAGCCCTCCCGGCAAGAGAGGGTTCGGCCCTGCGCCCCTCTGGCACCGGGGCTTTGCGGTGGTGGCCGCGGGAATCCGCAGCCAGCAGCACCGGGAAGCATCGGGAGGCACCGGGATGGGGCTGGAGCAGCACGGGCCGGTGGGAGATGTCCCTGCTGGTGGCACGGGGCTGGATGAGACCTTCGGGGTCCCTTCTCCCCACTCCCCCCCAGACGGTTCCATGACCGGTGACGGCTCCGGGCGGCTCCGGGAAGAGCGGCGGCTGCCGGTGTTGCCACAACAGGCCCCGATTGCCGCGGCCTTTCACAAGCGGAGCTGCGCTGACCTCGCCCTCAGCCGCGGATTTGCTTGAGCAACGCCACTGCCCGGCCCAGCCCGGCGCCTCCGGCTGCTGCCGCACGGCCGGGGGGGCGCTGGGGGCAGCACCCCGGCTCGGGACCCCCCGAAAACCCCCCGAGCCCCCCGGCAGGCTCCCAGCATCAAAACCAGCATTTTCTGCCGTGTGTGCCTGGATTTGGGACTGGTGGGTGGGAAGCACCTGTGGGTGCACTCGGTGCAGGGGGGAGGGAGAGTCCCAGGACTCTGCTTGCCGCAGAGGCAACTCCAAAGAGCTGGAATTACAAAGATCTGGCCAAGAAGTTGGGAGAGCGGGATGAGGGATCGTGCCCGGGACTCGCTGTCGGGACGCGGCCGCAGCCCAGTCCAAACCCAGCAGCTCCAGTTTGGGTTGGAAGGGACCTTAAAGCCCATCCAGTGCCACCCCTGCCATGGGCAGGGACACCTTCCACTGTCCCAGGCTGCTCCAAGCCCCTTCCAACCTGGCCTTGGGCACTTCCAGGGATGGGAATGTCCAAGGACATTAAAACCTCTGGAGGGAGATGGGAGAGGTCTGGACATCCCCCTCATGCCCCGTGGCTGGAGCCGGCTCACTCTGGGATGCTCTTGGATGCTCCTGGGTGCTCCTGGATGCTCCTGGGTGTTCCTGGACGCTCCTGGGTGCTCCTGGGCGCCGTCCCGTGCCCTCCGCCCCCGGATCCCGGCCCGCGGTCCCGCAGGATCACCTGCCCTCCCTCCCTCCCTCCCTCGCTTCCCGGGGCAAACAGCTCAGCCCCGGCTTTTGCTGAGCCCTGTCTAATTATAGATATTATATTGCAAATGGCTTTTGGGCCTGCTAATGGTATTACTGGTGTTATTCTTCTACTTGTTAATTATAACCAATTTGTTTGGGATGCCTTCCCAGTTTTCGGCTGTAATTGCTCTCCCCATTCCCTGATGGCTGTGACTCAGCAGAAACTCCGCAGTTTCGCTCAGGGATGAGGTTTCTCTGTCTCTGCTGCCAAGCGTGGCTGCAGACGCTGCCTGAACGGCGTGGCTACCGCTCCCACCCCGGTGGCCACGGGAGGGGCCGGCAGGGCTGCGGGGCGGCGGGGCCGGTACCCGTGCGGGGCCGTGAGCGGGGTCACGGCAGCGCCGCGTCCCCCGAGCGGCCGGGCTCAAGTTCGGGATGCTCCGGAGGAGCCGGCTCAGGGCTGTGACCCGTGAACCACCCCAGGATCCCGCCCGTGAAATCCCAGCGAGCTCCGTGGGCCGGAGGCTTAGCCCGGGGAAAGGGGGAATATTAAAGGGATTGTTTTCCTTTTCTTATTGCTAAATTCTTAAGGAGTTTGCTCTTCTCCTCTGGCCGGCATTAACTGCAGATAAGTTATTTGGAAAGCGAGTATTTCAGCAGAACAGCCGCTCAAGTAGCCTAATACACACATTAGAGTCTATTTGCACTTAAAAGAAGTGGGAGGTATTAAATCAGCCCCTGGCCAGATAGGCATTGTATAAACAAGAGCTGTTAACTCCTACTTGATAGCGATGATAGCGAGGGAAAGCAAAACAGCCCTGCAGTGTCACCACCGGCCTGACACAACTTGTTGTAGGTCTGGGCAGAAAAAGAAAACAAACCCCTGGCAGTTCCTGGCTGCGGGAGAGCGGCCGGAGCGGAGCGATCCCAAACGCTCTCCCGGCCCGGGAGCGGCTCCCGCACCCGCGGGGGGCTGTCAGCGGCCGGACAAGCGGTGGACGCGCTCAAGGACCTGCGAAGGCCACCAGGAGGTCGGGACAGAGGCGTCATCCCGGCCAGCCCCTCGGTATGGGGGAGTTTCCATCCTGGATCCCGGTGCGGCGGCGCTGGGCCGCGCGCGGGGCCGGGGGGACGCTGCTGCCGCCGAGGTATTAATGAAATTTATGAGTCAGAGCGAGCAGAAGAAACTGTTTTCGGCTGACTTCACTCACCACTTCCTCTCCTCGCCTTCTCCTCTCCCGGCAGCCCACTTATCTTGGGCTGGAGCGGTGCCCACCGCCCCTGCCCGGTGCCGCTCCCGGGAAAGGCTCAGCACCGCTCCCGCGGCGGAGTTCGCTCCCCCCTCCCTCGCTGCTTCCCTCCCTCAGTCGCTCAAGCACTCTCGAGTTGTTCTCTGTGGCTAATCAAATGTCAAAACAGGCTGCCCCTGTGATTTGGAGAGCTTTTAAACAGGAAGACATTCACCGCCGAGACACGAGAGCGCCGGGCTGCGCCAGCAGCGGGAGCGGCCCGGGCTCAGCGCTGCTCCCGGCAGCTGCTGGGCTCTTTGGGGTCTCTCTTTTGGGGGATTGTCACCGCGGAGCTGCTGGCACTGATCCCACGGCGTGCCCAAAGCCAGCCCTGCTGTCTCCCATGGGATTTGGACTCCTTCCGTCCATCCATCCATCCATCCATCCATCCATCCATCCATCTCCTGGTGGGCAGCAGCGACATCCCCATCACTGTGTCCCATTCCTCGATCCTTAGCCTTGGTTTATGGCCTGACCTTAAACCAGGGGTTTTGGGGCCAGAGCAGCGCCCTCAGCTCTGCCCTGGCTCTGCAGCCCTGGGGGATGGAGGGAACCAAACCTCTTCAGCCTCAACCTGGCTTCTCACCCCAAATCCTCCCCGAGCTCTGCATTTCCTGCCGTGCCGGAGCTCCTGCTCGAACCTCCCCACCGAGAAACTCCCGGTGCCGCCGCCAGCACCCCCCGGTGCCATCTGTGGGGCTGGCAGGGGGCTGTGCCCGCTGCCACGGCGGGGAGGGCACCGGCAGCAGACAGGCAGCGGCTTTGTCCCCGCGCGAGGCGGGGAGAGCGCTGCGGGTTTGTTTTTAGACAAATGAATGGATTTCAGTGTTTGACCAACAGCGCGGGGAATGCCAGGCCCGGGGATTTGGCAGCAGGGCTGACACTTGTCAGCTCCGGTTCCTGCGGGAGGGAGCAGCCCGCTCTCCCCTGTCTTTCCCCTCTCTCCTCTCTCTCCGCTTTCCCCCTCTCTCTCCATGGATCATGAGCAGGGACACCTTTCACTATCCCAGGCTGCTCCAAGCCCCATTCAGCCTGGCCTTGGACACTTCCAGGGATCCAGGGGCAGCTACAGCTTCTCTGGGCACTCTGTGCCGGGGCCTCCCCACCCTCCCAATATCCTTCCCGAATATCCCACAAATCCTTCCCAATATCCCACCTCACGTGCCTGGGCTCTGCTCTGTCTGCTCCTGCCCAGTGCTGCCCCTCAGCCCGGAGCTCCAGGCCTGGAACAGGAGTTTGGGAGGCACCACCCAGCACCGGAGGGGTGCTTGTTGCTCTGCTTGGCACCGCGGGCAGCCTCTGTTGCGGAGCTGCCCCAGTCTGGTACAGATAAGGGAGCTGCAGACCGGCCCCAGGGGGTGACGGAGCTGTTTGCAGGCTCGGCCCGGCTGGGGCTCCAGGGCAGCCACGAATGGCCCGGCTCATCCCGGGTGCTCTGCAATCCCCAGCTCCCAGCCCAGCCAGCTGAGACGTCCCCAGCTCTGCTCCGGTTGTGTAACGAGCCCGGGGCTGTGCCAGGAGCCGAACCCACACTCCTGACCCGGCCACAGCTCGCCCACGGCGGGCACAGGCTGGGACATGCTCCGCTCCCAGCTTCCAGGTGCTGCCCTGCGCAGGGAGCACGGGAATGCAGCCACGGGGCTCCCTCTGCTCTGGACACCTTTGATCCCGGCCCTGGGGCTGCCTGGCTTCGTGCCGTGGTTGCACAGAGTGGGACAAGGATCCAGCTCGGTTTTGTGGAATCCCAGGAGGGTTTGGAATGGAAGAAACCTTAAAGCTCATCCCGTTCCACGCCTGCGATGGGCAGGGACACCTCCACTATCCCAGGGTGTTCCAGATATTTCTGGCCTGAAACATTCCCAGGGATGTGGCAGCCGCAGCCTGGGCTGCTGGAAGGCGTCTCTGGGTGGACTGGAAGGCCTTTGATGGTTCCTTTCAATCCAAACCATCCTGGGATTCCGGGATGCCAAGGAAAGCCCTGCTCCTCCCCAGTACCTTCGTGGCCACTCCGAGGGCTCTGTGTGTCACCATCGGCCCCTCCAGCAGCTCTGAACCCTCGGTTCCAGCTCATTGAGGGGTTTGGAACGCAACCTCCACGGCCCCCAAACCCAGGGGAAACGACAAAGCATCAAACGATGCCCCCAGAGCACGAGAAATTCCGGCTTGGATGATGAATGTTCCTATTTCTCGCTTTAAGAGAGAACGATGAGAGCTGCCCCAGCCAGCGTTTATCAGGGGTGCCTGCAAAGGGGCACCAGACAGCCCCAAATAAATCCCACAATAAATGGGATTATGGCCTTGCTGTTCCACTTTCAGATGCTCCCTCACCGCGTCCCTCTGGGTGAGCTCCAAGTGACCATCAGGAGCCTTCCTTGGGTCCCTTTCAGCTCCATCATTATGGACATCCCAGGCTGCCTTGGAAAATCCTTCCCGGATGATGCTCAGGAGGAATCCGGTCTGGACATCAGAGCGGCCTCATTCCCGCGCTCTTATTTTATTAAATCATTAAAAGCCACTTCTTCAACAGCTCCAGAAATATGTAGATATATTTTTCTTCATGTGGCTGGGGCTGCTCCCACCTGGAACCGGCACAAAATCCTCCGGCAGGTTCAAAGCTGTCTGGCTTCAACCGTTCCGCAGGGACTTGGGGATAATTGGGACGAGCGCGTTCAAAGGAGCGCGAGGTCGGCGGTGCGGACACCACTCGGTCCCTCCCGCCCGGCCCGAGCCACCGGCAATCCCGTGGGATAATTGATGGCCAAAGCCCCGGCGAGGGACGGGAGCCGGGCCCAGGACGGAGCCCGCAGCCCGTCCGGACACGCCGGGATTAAAGGCTCCAGCTCGGCAGCGGGGAAATGCAAATGCTGCTGGAACGAGCTGTTAATTGTTAAACCGCAGCATCCCGGGGTGATGATCCCCGGGCCCGCAGCTCCCCGGGAATGGGCTCCGCGAGGGGAGGATGGGCCGTGTTTATGGCTGCGGCGGATGCAAAGGAGCGGGGAGGGATGTGGGAATGGGGGGAGGAAAGGGAAATTGGAGAAGGGGGAAAGGAGGATTCAGGGGCTCAGCTCTGGCGGCCATGGCTCAAATCCCACGGGGATCCCATGGAAAGGGAGACCCCCTGATGGAGAGGAGAATGAGGGGGGTGGAGAGGCTCAAGCTGCTCTGGGAAAGGCTGGTCCCACAGGGAATGGCCCCGCGGATGGCACGGAGGCTGTGGAGGCTCCAGCGCCTCCTCCCGAGGCCAGGGCTGTTCTCAGGTCGTTGTCACCATGTCCAGCCACGATTGTCGCTGCCCTGGAGCTTTGAGCGACCTCAAATCCACCCTTTTTTGGAGGACAGAAACCTGCAAAACCCCCCGAAAAGGACGGCCGCGGCCCGGACACCGCAGCCCCCGTCGGCACCTGGAGGTCCCTGAGTGAGGAACGCGCTCCAGAGCACCGGCATGTTTTTTTCCCTGGCTTTGGGAAGACAGAGAACCCCCCGGGCGGAGAGCGGCTCCTTCAGAGCCGGGTTTCAACAACCAGGAACTCGTGTGTGTCTTGGACTGGAATCCAGCGCGGCTGGGGCCATGTGCAAGATGTAATTTAAGCTCCAGCTCCGGGCCCAAATGTTCTCCAAGTGCGGAGGTTTTGGCACCGAGGGTTTGGTTTGGTCCCAGCTTTCATGGCAAATTGAATAATCACAGGAGGGGGAGGAGCGGGGAGAGAGCGAGAGAAAAACAAACCCAAAAAACCCAAAAAACAACCCAACAACTCTCGACAGTTCTTCCAAAAGTGGAAAGAACCAAAACACATTTTGGCTTCCTCAGCCCTGAGCCGGAGTTATTTCCCTCTAGATCTGGAGCAGCTTTTCCAACAACCTTTTTCAATTTAGCTTTTTATTAAAATCAAGCCGTGCCCTGGCAATTCCGCGCGGAGCTGCCTCCTGCCACGGCCGTGCCCGGCTCTGCAGCTCCTGCTCGTGCTGCTGGCACCCCAACAAACATTCCCGGCCCTGCTCCCGGAGCCTGGGGGAGCGGCTGCCCGGCGAGCACGGCCGGAGAGCCCCGGGCACGTCTTTAAATCACCTACCGTGGTGCTGACTTTCTGGCCTGGTCTATCTTTTAATTATTCCCATGTTTACAGTTTGCTGCGGCTTACAGGATTTTTCCCCTCAAACGCCTGCTTTCCTGACAATTGGCCCTGCTGGCTGGAAAAGCACGGACAGAGGGCTGAGGATGGAGCTCAGCACCCAAATCCAAACCTCCCTGCTCGCTCCAGCCAGCCCCAGCTCAGCACTGGGAGCAGCCCTGGATCAAGAGCAGGATCAGGATCAGCCTTGGCTCAGCTCCAGCTCAGCTCAGCCCCATCCCAGTTCAGCACTGGGACCAGCACCAGGATCAGCCCCAACTCATCCCCATCCCAACTCAGCACCGGGACAAGCACTGGATCAGCACCAGAACCAGCCCAAATTCATCCCCATCCGAAATCAGTACCAGGACCAGTCCTGGATCAGCACCAGGACCAGCCCAAATTCATCCCCATCCCAGTCCAGCACTGGAACCAGCTCTGGCTCAGCTCTGTCCCACTCCAGCACCGGGCCAGCCCTGGATCACAATTAGGATCAGGTCCAGCCCTGGAGTGGGACCCCCGCGGGCTGGGAGGTGGCTCCGGACACATCCAAGGGCTCAAGGATGGGTTTGATTTTCCTCCTCCTCCCCGGAAGCAGTGGTGGGAGCCGATAGATGGGATATTGGGAAGGAATTCCTCCCTGAGAGGGTGGGAAGGGGCTGGAATGGAATTCCCAGAGCAGCTGTGGCTGCCCCTGGATCCCTGGCAGTGCCCAAGGCCAGGCTGGACGGGGCTTGGAGCAGCCTGGGACAGCGGGAGGTGTCCCTGCCATGGCAGGGCTGGCACTGGATGACTTTCAGGTCCCTTCCTGCCCCGGCCATCCCAGGATTCCGGGATCCCTCCCTCTGCAGCCAGGGACACCCCAATTCAAACTCCACCTGTAAAGCTGCACCTGAGACGCTGCAGGGAGAGTTTTGGGGTGCCAGGGTGTGCCGGGCACCAGCAGAGCCCCCTCCACCCCTGCCCCTCATCGGGCAGCGCTTCCCTGGAATTCGGAGTTGCTGTTAATCACCTACAAACGATTAAGTGATTGGCCCGAGCTGCTTTCTCGAGGAGGAATTAGGCCTCCATAAAATCAAACAGCACGAATCTCCGAGATTTACACGTTGCTTTCTTAACAGTTTTCAGTATATTTCAATAGTTAATAAAACTAAATGCTGCTTTGTGTAAAAGGTAATAGATTACGATCGGGGGGGTTTTACTGGCACTCAGTGTGTTCAGCCAACACCTCGTACGTTCACCTTGGAATCCACGGAAAGCACTTTGTGCAGATTAAAAGCAGATTTATCACAGATGTGCCTCAACATTATGCTTGGCTTGAACCATTAGACTCCTGGAGTTTAAAGGTTAGGCTTTAATGACTTCAAGGAAGTCGGGTGCTTTTTAAAGCTTTAAATAAGCAGCTCGGATACTCCCGGCATTCCCAAACAGGGCAGACTGGTTACGGGGCTGCTCCAAGGATGCAGAATTCCCGCTCCGGAGTCTGCTGGGCACAGCCCTTTGAAGCAGGCACAGCTCAGGAGTTTAACCCTCATGCAAATCCACAATAAATTATTTACCAGATGAAAGTGCTGCCCTGAAAACTCCGGTGGTGGAGCAGCTTCTCATCCCCATGGACGGGATGGGATCCACGGGATGGGACGGGATGGGATGGGATGGGATCCATAGGATGGGATCCATGGGCTGAGATCCATGGGATGGGATGGGATGGGATGGGATGGGATGGGAGAGAGATCAACTGTGGGTTGAGCTGCCCGAGTAAAGGATCCTGGAATGGAACATTAAATATTATCCTATTCCATGGGCGGAGGCAGTTCCACTGTCCCAGGCTGCTCCAACCTGGCCTTGGACATTCCAGGGATGGAACAGCCACAGCTTCTCTGGACAACTCCTCCCACCAGCAAAGTCTGAGTGTCTCCCACAGTGGGAAAAAGCAGGAGCAGCCCTAGGGATGGAAGTGATGCCAGGAAAAGGATTCAGCTTTCCTGGGGACAGCGATGCACAACTGGCCCTGCCCTGACACCATTCCTGGCTCTGTACTGGGAGCCCAGACTCCAGAGTGTCCAGAGGGGTTGTGGAGCTCAGAGGAGACCCCTGCATGAGGACACACCTGGATGAGGAGATACCTTGATGAGCTCCCTCGGGCACTAGATGGACTGTGCTCCGGTGCTCCAGGACCTCCCTCTGTGCGGGTTTTGGGTTCCCACATCCCCATCCTGCCTCTTCCCTGTGCCGGGAGCGGCTCCCGGAGCTCCCGAGCTCTGCCTGCGGCCGGAGCATCCCGGAGCTGGTGGCAGTGGGGGGAGATTCCGGCAGAGCAGCAGCGCGTGTTTGATGTGGTTTAAATTAACCTCGATTGCTGTCTAATATTTTAAAAAGACACTTTTTCTAACATGCTGGAATAATGTAGGAGAACTAATGTTCCCTCCTGAAATGCCTTTCAGGATGGTGATAAAAGTGCACTTTAATCTGCTGTGAGAAGGCTCCGGGAGGGAGAGACGTCACCCGGACAGGTGGAATCGTGGAATAAATACACTCATTAATGAGAAGGAAGGATTTGCATCTCCCGACTTTTCCACAACACCTGCTCTGTTGCTTTTTGTTGTTGTTTGGGTTTTTGGTTTTTTTTTTTTTTTTTTACCAGGCAGCTTTATTTTGTTTCCTGAGGGTCCGGGGAACCCAGGGACTCGGGATTGTGGCCGCTATTAAGCGACACTTCCAAAGGCCGTAAAATGTCAGGGAAGCAGCGCCTGGGAACTGAGTGCTCCATTAAGTTTTCCCTGTGAAATTAAGCACCTTTATTGCCTTAAACGAGAGTTACAGCCTAATGACGGCCCCATGCAAACGCGCAGCAGCATTCCCGAGCCATTCCAAGGGCTGCTTCCCACCGCGGGGGCAGGGAGGAGCTGCCGGAACAGGGAACGATCCCAGCCCGGGCCTTCCCTGCCCAGCGCCGCATCCCAACCACATTCCCAGGCAGGAATTCCATGTCCTCGACAGGGTTCTGAGTCAGGGATCCCAGGTCCTGGACAGGGGTTCCAGGTCCCAGACAGGAGCTCCATGTCCCAGTTTGGGGTCCCACATCCCAGTCAGGAGCTCCATGTCCCAGTTTGGGGTCCCACATCCCAGTCAGGAGCTCCATGTCCCAGTTCGGGGTCCCAGGTTCCAGTCAGGAGCTCCATGTCCCAGTTTGGGGTCCCAGGTCCCAGTCAGGAGCTCCATGTCCCAGTTTGGGGTCCCACATCCCAGTCAGGAGCTCCATGTCCCAGTTTGGGATCCCAGGTTCCAGTCAGGAGCTCAATGTCCCAGTTTGGGGTCCCACATCCCAGGCAGGAGCTCCATGTCCCAGTTTGGGGTCCCAGGTCCCAGTCAGGAGCTCCATGTCCCAGTTTGGGGTCCCACATCCCAGTCAGGAGCTCCATGTCCCAGTTTGGGGTCCCACATCCCAGTCAGGAGCTCCATGTCCCAGTTTGGGATCCCAGGTCCCAGACAGGAGCTCCATGTCCCAGTTTGGGATCCCAGGTTCCAGTCAGGAGCTCCATGTCCCAGTTTGGGGTCCCAGGTTCCAGGCAGGAGCTCCATGTCCCAGTTTGGGGTCCCAGGTTCCAGGCAGGAGCTCCATGTCCCAGTTTGGGGTCCCAGGCTCCAGGCAGGAGCTCCATGTCCCAGTTTGGGATCCCAGGTCCCAGTCAGGAGCTCCATGTCCCAGTTTGGGATCCCAGGTTCCAGGCAGGAGCTCCATGTCCCAGTTTGGGGTCCCAGGTCCCAGTCAGGAGCTCCATGTCCCAGTTTGGGATCCCAGGTTCCAGGCAGGAGCTCCATGTCCCAGTTTGGGCTCCCACATCCCAGTCAGGAGCTCCATGTCCCAGTTTGGGGTCCCAGGCTCCAGGCAGGAGCTCCATGTCCCAGTTTGGGGTCCCACATCCCAGGCAGGAGCTCCATGTCCCAGTTTGGGGTCCCAGGCTCTAGTCAGGAGCTCCATGTCCCAGTTTGGGGTCCCACATCTCAGGCAGGAGCTCCATGTCCCAGTTTGGGGTCCCAGGTTCCAGTCAGGAGCTCCATGTCCCAGTTTGGGCTCCCAGGTTCCAGGCAGGAGCTCCATGTCCCAGTTTGGGATCTCAGGTTCCAGTCAGGAGCTCCATGTCCCAGTTTGGGGTCCCAGGCTCCAAGGCAGGAGCTCCATGTCCCAGTTTGGGATCCCAGGCTCCAGGCAGGAGCTCCATGTCCCAGTTTGGGGTCCCAGGTTCCAGTCAGGAGCTCCATGTCCCAGTTTGGGCTCCCAGGTTCCAGGCAGGAGCTCCATGTCCCAGTTTGGGATCTCAGGTTCCAGTCAGGAGCTCCATGTCCCAGTTTGGGGTCCCAGGCTCCAGTCAGGAGCTCCATGTCTCAATTTGGGGTCCCACATCCCAGGCAGGAGCTCCATGTCCCAGTTTGGGGTCCCACATCCCAGTCAGGAGCTCCATGTCCCAGTTTGGGGTCCCAGGCTCCAGTCAGGAGCTCCATGTCCCAGTTTGGGATCTCAGGTTCCAGGCAGGAGCTCCATGTCCCAGTTTGGGGTCTCAGGTTCCAGGCAGGAGCTCCATGTCCCAGTTTGGGGTCCCAGGCTCCAAGGCAGGAGCTCCATGTCCCAGTTTGGGGTCCCAGGCTCCAAGGCAGGAGCTCCATGTCCCAGTTTGGGCTCCCAGGTCCCAGTCAGGAGCTCCATGTCCCAGTTTGGGATCCCAGCGTGCCTTTCCCATTGCCCAGGAGCCCACGGGCAGCACAAACCCCGCGTGGAGCAAAGCCCAGCGCGGTCCCAGCCGGAGCTCCCTCAATGTTTCCTCAGCTCGCCGGGCGATAAAAGCCCAGGAGGAGAAGCGAACAATAAAAAAGGGGAGTTTTCCTTGACGGAGCTGCCGGGAAGTGCTGACAAAGCTGCTGCTGCCAGGGCTCAGCGGGAGGGGGAAGCGCTCTTTGCTCTGCCTGTCTCCCGCTGAACGAGGCTCGGCTTTAATGGGCTCGGTACCTACAAGGCGCAGCTGACAACAAAGATGTTCCACTAAACCTAACACGAGAGGGAAACAGCTCCAGCACACAGTGAGTAATTAGAATCTAATTAATTTGCATTTCACAGGAGAGGCAGAGATGTCAGAGGGAAAGGAAAGAAAACCCCTCCTCCCGCAGATTAAAGGGCTGGCGGAGAAGAGCGAGGGGTGGCTCGGAGCGCTCCCCCCGCCAGGGCCGCGGAGCCGGCCGGGATGAGCAGGATTAAACGGGAGCAGGTGCGAGGATGACAGGTCTGGGAACCGCGGCCAACAAAGGTGTCTGCGGGTCAGCAGAGCCGCGCCGAAAATACTCCAACAGCAACTTCTCCTGGGGAACAGCATCCCCGGCCTGGCGGGCTCCTGCCTCCCGCTGCTCCGCCGCTCTGCCACGGGAACCGGAGGGGAAAAAAGGACAAAAGGTGACGGTGTGGGGACAGGATCCAGCCGGGAGCCGCGGCCCAGGCAGCTCGTTCCCAAAAGGAGCGCTTGCAATGTGTCAATCCCGGTGTTCCCACCCCATTTCCTAACGCCGGCTGCTCCCGAGAGGCAGGAGGAGCATCCCGGAGCTGCAGAACATCAAGGGGAGATTTACAGCTTGTTTCCATAATGATGACACCGGGCGGGAGATCTCGCTGTCAGAGCTGCGGGCGCAGCCCTGGGCAAGAAAAACAACCCTCACCCCGCTGAGTGCTCTGTGATTGTCATCCCAGGCCCATCCCTGCATCCCTACCCTATCCCTGCATCCCTGCCCCATCCCATTCCCATCCCTGCGTCCCTGCCCCATCCCAGGCCCATCCCTGCCCCATCCCAGCCCCATCCCAGCCCCATCCCTGCATCCCTGCCCCATCCCAGGCCCATCCCTGCCCCATCTCTGCCCCATCCCTGCATCCCTACCCTATCCCTGCATCCCTGCCCCATCCCTGCATCCCTACCCTATCCCTGCATCCCTGCCCCATCCCTGCATCCCTGCCATCCCTGCATCCCTGCCCCATCCCTGCATCCCTGCCATCCCAGCCCCATCCCTGCATCCCTGCCCCCATCCCTGCATCCCTGCCCCATCCTAGGCCCATCCCAGGCCCATCTCTGCCCCATCCCTGCATCCCTACCCTATCCCTGCATCCCAGCCCCATCCCTGGCCCATCCCTGCATCCCTGCCCCATCCCAGGCCCATCCCAGCATTCTCCCATCTCTGCCCCATCCTGCCTGCCCCATCCCAGGCCCATCCCTGTATCCCTGCCCTATCCCCTGCATCCCAGCCCCATCCCTGCCCCCATCCCAGTACCATCCCTGCCCCATCCCAGCCCCATCCCTGCATCCTCCCATCCCTGCGTGCCCCATCCCTGCATCCCTGCCCATCCCAGTGTGCCCCCATCCCAGCCCCATCCCTGCATCCCAGCCCCATCCCTGCCTCCCATCCTGCCCCCATCCCCAAGGCCCCTCCCCATCCCAGCCCCCATCCCAGGCCCCTGCCCCATCCTGTAGCCCCATCCCTGCGTCCCTGCCCCATCCCTGCATCCCTGCCCCATCCCAGCCCCATCCCTGCCCCATCCCAGTACCATCCCTGCCCCATCCCTCCCATCCCTGTATCCCAGCCCCATCCCCTGCGCCCATCCCTGCCCCTGCTCCATCCCTGCATCCCTGCCCCATCCCTGCATCCCAGCCCCATCCCTGCATCCCTGCCCTATCCCTGCATCCCAGCCCCATTCCTGCCCCATCCCTGCCCTATCCCTGCATCCCAGCCCCATTCCTGCCCCATCCCTGCCCCATCCCAGTACCATCCCAGCCCCATTCCTGCATCCCAGCCCCATCCCAGCCCCACCCCTGTCCCATCCCTGCATCCCAGCTCCATCCCAGCCCCATCCCAGCCCCTTCCCAGCCCCATTCCAGCATCATCCCTGCCCAGGGAATGGGACCAGGGTTGGGATTTCATAGAATCATGGAATGGTGAGGTTGGAAGGGACCTTAAAGCTCATCCAGTTCCACCCCCTGCTTTCCACTATCCCAGGGGGCTCCAAGTCCGGTCCAACCTGGCCTTGGACATTCCAGGGATCCAGGGCAGCCACAGCTTCTCTGGGAATTCCATCCCAGCCCCTCCCCATCCTCCCAGGGAACAATTCCTTCCCAATATCCCATCCATCCCTGCCCTCTGGCAGTGGGAAGCCATTCCCTGTGTCCTGTCCCTCCATCCCTTGTCCCCAGTCCCTCTCCAGCTCTCCTGGCGCCCCTTTCAGCCCTGCAAGGAGCTCTGAGCTCTCCCTGGAGCCTTCTCTGCTCCTGGTGAGGACCCCCAGCTCTCTAAAAGTTTGGGGATTTTGGGGAAGGAAAGGTGCTGTTCCTGGAGTTCCCTGCTCTGGGCCAGGACCTTCCTTCCCAGCCAGGGAGGAGCGAGCAGCAGCCTCATTTTCTTCACCCCTGGAGCTTCCTGAACCTCCTCCCTGGGTTCTGCTGTCGCTGTCACAGCCCCTGTGCCACACTGGGGGTGAACATCTGGCACATCTGCAGGTGAGAGGGGAGGTGACACCGGGCTGTCCCTGGAACCGGGGCTGGGGCAGAGCCGGATGCAAACAAAACCCAAATGCAGCCAAAGTCAGATGCAAACCAATGCAAATGGGGAACCTTGTGCAGGCAAAGGGCTGGGGGGCCTGGGGGACACAGAGGGGGCCTGGGGGACACAGCGGGGGACAGAGACTCCCAGCCCAGCCCCAAACCCAGAGCAGTTGAAGAGGAGCCGGGTGCAGGATGGAAATGGGGGAATCACCCTGGGAAAAGCTGCAGGGAAGCCCTGGAAGGGCAGGGAGAGGGGCTGGGAGAAGGTCTCCAAGCCCAGCTGGAGTTTCCTTCCCTGGAATCAGCTCCCAGGGCTCCTCATGCCCCACGGCAGGGCCATTCCAGCACAGAGAGCCCTCTCCAAGGTCGCCTTCCCTTTTCTCCTGCCCATGCCTTGCCCTCCAATTGCGGCACGTCTGCAGCACCAAAGCAGCTCTGCAAACACGCCGAGGGGGGATTTATTTTTCTTGAAAGCAAAATAACTAAACAGCACATCAGAGGGAAGGCATTTAGCTCAGTCGGCTCCTTTCTTTTGTTGGGAATCAAAGTGATGATGATTTGAGCAGGTTCCTCCCAGGCATCCCACCCTGGCGCTGGGAAACGTGCGGCAAACGCGGCTCGAGCTCCATGGGCTCCGGGATTTGGGGTGCCTGGGGACAGGAGATAAGGCTCCTGCCTCTCCTGCCGTTCCCGCATCCCTGAGGGACCGCAGGCAGCACAGCTGGCTGGGCACAGCGGGGCTGCACATCCCAGCACTGGGGAGGGATGGGAGGGATGCTGGGACCGGGAACATCCCGACGAGAGCGTCCCCAGCAGGGTTTTGAAGGCTCCATCCTTTCTTTCCTCCCTAGGCAAAACAAACCAACCCCAAGGCCGCCCCCCCGGGCACGGAACCACGGGAATCCAGCTGGAATTTGCAGCGTGAGCTCCGCAGTGGCGCTGCAGGGATGAGGAATGAGGTTGTGAGTCACGGAACCACCAGAACCCAGGGCCTGTGCGGCTCCAGGCTGGAACAGGAACACACAGGAGCCCTTTTCCCCATGGAGAGCCATCGGCTGATGGGATCCAGCTCAGCAAAACCAGCTGGAGCCTCCTGCCCTGAGGTGCTCCCTGCCCCGGGGGCATCCCAGGGGCAATTCCGCCTCACCAGCACCTGCCAGCCACCAACACATCCCATCCCTGGGGAAAAGAGGGAAGGGGATCTCTTGGAAGCTCCAAAAACACACGGATGCGGCTCTTGGGGACACATTTTAGGGGTGACCATGGCAGTGCTGGGCTCAGTGATCTTAAAGGACTTTTCCAACCCTAACCATTCCATGATTCCATGATTTGGAGAAGGAAATGCATGGCAGCGCGGCGGTGCCGATGGCTCCTGCCCAAGGAAGGTGACACGGGGACAGGGCTGAGCCGTGCCAGCCCCGGCGTGGCGCGTCCTGGGGACAGCAGAGGATCAGGCATCACCTCCGGGACGCGCCACGCTCCGGAGCAGCTCCCCAGAAAGTTGTCAGAGCCGGCAGCTGGGAAAGACGCCGGGAAAATCGCGGTGCCAGTCCTGGCCCGGCTCCAGCGCCGTCCTTCAGGGCCATTTGCAAACAAACCAGCGAAGATGAAAGATTGATGCCCGGCTCTCCCGGCAGCCGATCCAGCCCCTCCCCTGGGATTCGTGGCTCGGATAATTCATCGTTCCCACCTCGCTTGTCACCGCCGCGCTCCGGAGCAATCAGGGGTGAGAATTCCGGGAGGTTCCCAGCTCGCCGCTGTGATTCGCCTGCAGATTTGTCACTTCGCTAAAGACCCAAATTACACCCGTTTAGGAGCCGGCTCCGCTGCTCGAACCTGCGCGAGCTCCTGCCGGGATTAGGGATTCGCGGCGGTAATTATGGAAATGGGGATGTGCAGACGGAGAACTGGCAGCGGGAGCGGTGCTGAAACGTCTATTTATAGTTCAGGGGGAAGAAAATAAAGCTCGCCTTCTCCAGGCAAACAGATGGGCTCGGCGGCAGACGGGTTCAGAGGGAGAGGAACGGGGGAAAAGGGAAGGAACGGGAGCCGGGAACATCCTGGGAGCCGCTCCCGTGGGATGGGTGCCCGCAGGGAGGGTGGCTTTGGGGTTGGTGGCACCCCGTGCCCTCAGTGCCGCCCCCTCCAGCCCTAAGGGACGAGCTGGGAGCCTCGCCCCGAGCTCAGGGTGCAAACCCAGCCTCCTTCTGTCCCAAATCCGGGCCCTGGCACGTGGAAAGGCAGCCGGGACAGGGAGCTCCTGGGGGTTTGCGGATGTCCCCGAGCTCCGGGGCACCCTGAGCCCAGGCAACCCCTAACCACCCCCTGCTCGAGGGAAATCGGCAGCCTGAGGGGGTTCACCAGCTCTTGGGCTGCCCTGGAGCTGCCAGCGAGGATATCGGGGTGTCCTGGAGGTCTGGGACACCCCGAATCCACATCCTGGAGCTTTGGGACACCTTAAATCCACGGCGTCTCCACCGCCCCCTGCTCGGGGGAGTTGGCAGCCTAAGGGAAGGTTCCCCAGCCCTCGGGCTGTCCCACGGCCACGAGCCCCAAGGTGAGCACTCCCAGCCCCTCCGGACACCCCTCCTGCCGGGAAGAGCCTCCATCCCGTGGGGAAAAGCAGAGGAGCCACCCGGGGGTCAGCAGAGCCCCCCCCCAAATCCATCCCTGGCACGGCTCCCCCGTTCTCAGCTCCCAGCAGGATCAGGATTCAGCCGTGCTGGATTCCAGGGCCCGTCAGGCGGCTCCGGGCGGCGTTGGGAACAGACGGATTTATCCAAACACCGCGGCGCCTCCGACACCCGGCAAGGAGGGGATAAATCAGCGCTGCCTTCCCCCTCCCCACCGCGCGGAGGTTTCTCCCGGCCCTCCTTCGGGAGGGATCTCAGCGAGTTTTATTTACCGAGAAGGGAAAACAAAAGCCCCGGAGCCCCCGGGGACTGTGCCGGGCTGTGAGTGACAGTGGCGGCCACCCCGGCTGGCGCTGTCAGGAACGGGGAATCACCGGGAAAATCCCATGGGATCAGGGAATGTCTGGGGTGGACGGGAGCTTAAACCCCATTCCATCCCACCCCTGCACGGCAGGGACATCTTCCCCTATCCCAGGTTGCTCCAAGCCTCGTCCAACCCAGCCTGGAACATTCCAGGGGCAGCCAAGTCCATGGAAAACCTGTGCCCCACCTTCACGGGGAAGAATTCCTGCCCTATTTGTCATCATATTGATCCCTCCTCCCAGGGCGGCCCCCGTTAGGATGGAAAACCGCTGAGCTCCCAGCGCAGCTCTGCTGCCAACGAGGATTTGTGGCGTTCAATAAATATTATTAGAAAAGCGCAAGATAATAATTATGTCAATTAGAGGATGGGTAATTGGGCCTGCAGAAGAAAAGTGCTTTTCTCCCTAATTGCTGGGGCCATGTGCCTGTGATTGCATGTGTGGCTTCCAAAAATAAAGGGCAGCCAGCAAGTGGGAAAAGCAGTTTTGTTTTCCCAATGAGATCCATGGCGGGAATTGTGGGGCTGGACTGGGGGAGGGAAGAGCTTCCAGTGGTACATCCATGGTCCAGGATGGAGGGGGAGGAGGACCCCACAACTGGGGGGAGAAGGACCCCACAACTGTGGGGAGAGGGACTCCAGAACTGGGGGGAGAGGGATCCCAGAACTGGGGGGAGAGGGATCCCAGAACTGGGGGGAGAGGGGGGGGAGAGGATCCCAGAACTGGGGGAGAGGGATCCCAGAGCTGGGGAGAGGGATCCCAGAACTGGGGGGAGAGGGATCCCAGAACTGGGGAGAGGGATCCCAGAACTGGGGGAGAGGGATTCCAGAACTGGGGGGAGAGGGATCCCAGAACTGGGGGGAGAGGGACTCCGGAACTGGGGGGAGAGGGATCCCAGAGCTGGGGGGAGAGGGATCCCAGAACTGGGGGGAGAGGGATCCCAGAACTGGGGGGAGAGGGATCCCAGAACTGGGGGGAGAGGGATCCCAGAGCTGGGGGGAGAGGGATCCCAGAACTGGGGGGAGAGGGATCCCAGAACTGGGGGGAGAGGGGCCAAGAGCTGGGGGGAGAGGGATCCCAGAACTAGGGGAGAATGACCCCAGATCTCTGGAGAGAGAAAGTCCCAGCACAATTCCGGGAATCTCGGGGCACAGGGAGCTCCGTGCACTCTCCGGATCCCTGGGACCAGACCCCCACTCAGCAAACATTCCCATGGGGAAGGGGAGCCACCATCCCCCCGAATTCAACCCTCCTGAGGCTCCAACAGGAGCTCCAGCAGAGACTTCCTCAGCCAGGCACCAAACCCGTTCTCCTGCCGCTGCCAACCCCTTTCCCAACGGCCAAATCAGCCCCCAAATATGCATTTGGCTTTAGCATATTCCCATATTCTGGAAATCCACGGTGAACACCAGGCCAGCTCCGAGCCCTGAAGGTCTGGAGGGTGGGAGGGGGAAGGGCTGTAAGCAAAGCAGGCGCATTCATTTCAAACAGGAGCTTAAAAAAAAAAAAAAAAGAAAAAAAATATTAATTTTAATTTTCTTTTGGCTGCCTGGGGGCCGCTGGAACATATGCACAGACAAGTTATGCAGAATTCCTGCATGGAAATGCGCTGACTGGCTCCTCTGGGCTTATCATCTCATCCAGAAAAATCTGCCGGGCTCTTCCCTTCCTGCAGGGCTGTCCTGCAGTGTCACCACTCCCAGGAGGGGACACTGAGAGCAGAGCAGAGCAGAGCCCTGGTGGCCCCTGGGACAGGGGAATCCCAGAACTTCCTCCTGATCCTGGGCTGGTTCCCTTCTGGTGCTCCTGACTGGGAATTCCAGACACTCCTCCACTGGCAGGTGCCACATCCCTGCAGAAGTTCCAGACCAGGCTGAGCACCAGGAGCACCCTGGACTGGTGGAGAATGTCCCTGCCCGTGACTTCTAAATGTCCCTTCCAACCCAAACCATTCCAGGGTTCTGGGATTCCCAGGGCTCCTCTTGGATGGTGGCTCCCATCCAGGAATCCCAGAGGGGTTTCCAGGCTGCATCCAGGAATGGACGTCTGGGAATGGTCTCACATCCAGGGTGAGGTGTGGGAACGGTCCCACATCCATCGGGCCTGGCACAGATGGAGACCCCACACCCAGAAATCCCAGGGTTTTTCCGCCAGTGCTGGTAAATACCCACAAAAATCCAGCCCTGGAGAGATCCAGCCACAAGCACGGCAGGAAACCAGGGATAAAGCAGGGATAAAGCAAAGCCCCAGCTGGTGCTGCACCCTCCAAACCCATCGGTTTGAGCCACTTCCAGCAGCCAAAGCTCTCTCCGAGCCTCTGGGATCCGACACATCGGGATGTGTTACCCCAACCGCTGTTTTTCCTTGCATAATCTCCATTATTTATGGTCATGAGCTCCTAATTGTCCCGGTTATCTGATAAGCGAGGGGGGGAAAGGGCGGGGCGGGGAATTCTTGGCAGGGCACGGCTGTGCCGGGCATCAGCTGCTGCTTTTGGAAAGTCCTCCCAGCGGGAGATGAGAACCGGGAGGCTCCAGGGAGCTGGGAGCACCCTTGGATTCACCGCAATGAGAATTTCTGAGACAGAGATTGCGAGGATGAACCAGACCCACCACTCAGGTTCTTCCATTATTCTCTCTCTGGATTATTTCCACGTGGAATTGAACAAGCGTGGAAAAAAATACAGCTTTAACCATCTCCTGACCTTCCTTTCTGTCCTGACATCGCTGCTCCCACCAGTGCCATCCTGGGAGCATCCCATCGACTCCCTGGTACCAAACCAGGCCTGTTTGAACCCAAAGAAGGTGGATTTAGGTGGGATTTTGGGAAGAAATTCCTTGCTGTGAGGGTGGTGAGGCCCTGAGGTTTCCCAGAGCAGCTGTGGCTGCCCCTGGATCCCTGGAATGTCCAAGGCCAGGCTGGACACTGGGGCTTGGAGCAGCCTGGGACGGTGGGAGGTGTCCCTGCCCATGGGATGAGCCATTCCAGGATTCTCTGATTCTATTTTGAGGCCAAACCTCGCATTTCCTGCTCTGGGTGGTCCGGGGAATGTGGGCAGAGAAAGCCCTGGGAGCTTCTCCCGCCAGTGCCACGAGCCTGGAGCGGTGACAGCACAGGGACAGCAGCTCAGGGGACACCAGGGTGGGGCTGGTCCTTGGGAGATGCACTGGGATGACCCCGAGGTGGGCAGGAACCCCTCAGATCCCCTTGGTGACCACAGCCACCCCTCCGGACAGGGTCACCGGGCTCTGCTGCCCCCGGCACACAATGCCCCCATTGTGTGGAAATCTGATTCATCTCACCCCGGGATAAAATTAGCAAATCAGCCCAATTCCCGGGAGCCTTGTTAAATCAATACAACACACATCAGGCAGGCCCGGCACAATGCAGGGCTCAGATAAAATTAGCAGCAGTCCCCCTGGGTGGGTTGATATCAGCTCCGCCGTTCGGAATTGGCAGGCGCTTGTGCATAATTCATCAATTACAAACAATTTAATTCATCCCGAATAATGAGTGCCGGGGCAGCTCTTGATGAGTTAAGTGACACTGGGGGTGAAGGCAGGGGTGGACTCTGGAGAGAATTCACCCAAAATCGGGTCATTCCAGAGGCTGGGAAGGGCAGGGGACCATGGGGGGCTCTCTGGGGATGGTCTCAACCCTGCAGGGTCCCGAGCAGATCCTCAAAATATTTGGATTTTCCCGCTGTAGGTGAAGACACAGCTGGGCCACAAGGCCGGGAATGCCAAAAAGAGACCCAAGGCTTTTCCAGCAGCCCTCTGGACCCGAAAATTCCCAGCGCTCCCAGCCCTATCTCGCCGCTCCAGCAAGGGAAGCTCGAGGAGGTTATGGGGAGGTTATTTCAAAGGACAGGAGTGATAAAAATCAAAAGCCTTTCTGCCGCCGCCGAGAGGAGCCTTCAGAAGGTTGGGAAGCGTTTCCTTCCTGCAGCCCCTCTTTTGTTCCCGTGCCCATCGCCCCCGGGCCGGGCTCGGGCTCGCTCGTTCTCACCGGGAACAATGGGAAGGGCTCCGGGAGAGGGCAGGCGGAGCCGCACGCCAGGATGACACCCCTTGGAAAGGCCTTCCTCCCTCTCCATCCCCCCACGCCCGAGCACCGGGATCTGCTCCCCGGCTTTTCCTGCCGCCTCCCGCAGATATTAAAGCCAAGGAGTTAAGTGGTGCGTAATTATGGCATTGTAGTTGCTAATTATAATCCCACAATGAGATCAGGGCTGTGCAGGGCCGGCCGCAAGGAGCTGAGGGTTTGGAGCGGGCTCAGTCCTGAACCCTCAGAATTCCTCGTTGAAGCCAGGAGAGCTCACAGGGAGGGCTCAGGGAAAGGGAGAGGTGGATAAACCCCAACCCCATCAACCTCCTCCCAACCTGAGTGCCCAGGGATTGGCTGCATGGAGCTTCTGCTGGAATAAATGTTGTGGGGATGATACAGAACCCATGAAGTGTCCAGGCACAGCCTGTGGAGTGTCCAGGAACAGCCCATGGACCGTCCTGGCACAGCTCATGTTATGTCCAGGCACAGCCCATGGAGTGTCCAGGCACAGCCCATGGAGTGTCCAGGGATAGTCCATGGAATGTCCAGACACAATCCATGGACTGTCCTGGCACAGCCCACGGAGTGTCTAGGCACAGCCCACGGAGTGTCCAGGGATAGTCCATGGAATGTCCAGGCACAATCTAAGGAACATCCTGGCACAGCCCACGGAGTGTCCAGGCACAGCCTCTGGACCACCCCAGTACAAGCCATGGATTATCCCGGCCCGGCCCAGCCCAGCCGCACAGCTCTGGGTGCAGCTCAACCCTCTCCAGACTTCCCAGCCCGGCTCCACCCCCAGCTGCTGCCATTCCTCTCCGGAGCAGCCTAATGGCTCTGTCCCTTCCCCTGGCGGGAGGTGATTTATGGGGTAATTTGTTCCTCCCCGGCGGTGCCGGCCGCGTGGCAGCCGCGTAATGGGATGATGGAAGCTCCAGCCGTGGACACTGGGCAGGAGGAGCTCACAAATGGGACCTGTCCAAACTGCAGGGCCCCGAATCGATCCATCGCAATTTCTGCGCTTTTTGGCTTTGCTGGGAGAGGACAGAAAAAAATAAAAAAAATTACAGCGATTCGCCAGGGCCTGGCTGCTGGGGGAAGCCGGGATGGTGCCGAGCCTGTGCCCGAATCCAGAGGGATCTTACCCAGCTCCTACCCAGACCTGTTCAACCACTCCCCGATTTAGGGAATCCTGGGAACAGCGCATGTGCGTGACCTGGGACTCAGCCACGCCGACACCAAATTCCTGATGGATCCTCCAAGGATGCTCCGTGCTCTGCAGTGGGAGTTTGGTGCCTGCTTTGCCCGGTTGGCTGCGGGAGAGGGGAGGGATGGAGAGGGATGGAAAAGGATGGGAAGAAGTGTCAGGGTGGGGTGAGGCCACAGGGAATCTCCAGGTGCTTCCCAAGAATTCTCCATCCCCCGCAGTGCCAGCAGCGGTTACTGGGAGTTACTGGGGCACTGGAAACCACAGCGTGCTCCATTCCCACTGGAATTCCTGTTTCTCCCGGGAATGACCCCGCTCCCCGCGGGGAGCAGCGCAAATCACTGACCCAGGGAGCAGAGCCAGGAGCCCGGGAAGGAGCGGAATCAGCCCCGGAGCCCCCCAGCCCCTTCTCCGTTCCCATTCCGCCCCAGTGTCCCTGCTGTGGGACTGGCATACCCGAGCCGAGCCAGAGGCGAGCGGGACGGGGCCGATCCCGGCCTCTCCCGGGATTGCAGCAGCCTGGGCCAGGGCAGGCCGGCTCGGGAGCCGGGGCAGCTCGGCCGGGCCGGGGCTGGGCTGGGCGGGGCTGCAGGCGGCATCTCCCACACTGATACCATCGGCGGGCGTGTCCCGCACCGCAGCTCCGCGGGGCTGAGCAGGGATGAGCCGCCGGGACCCGGGATGCGCCGAGCTCGCCCAGCCGCCGTCAGCCCCGGGTGGTTTTCGGGAAGCTGGGAGGTTTTCGGGATGTTGGGATGAGCGGTAGGGATCTACCGCAGCCCTCGGTGAGGCATCAGGCACACCCTGCCCCGGAACGGCCCCGTTTCGCCACTCTCAGCTCCCCCAGCCAGGGCTCGGGATTGCTCTGGATGTGTCCCTGTCCCCAGATCCACCCGGGATAACCCAGGATAAGCGCAGGAGGCCGATTCCAGGGAATCCCAGCGTGGTTTGGGTTGGAAGGGATCTTAGAGACCACCCCAAGGGCAGGGACACCTCCCACCCTCCCAGGATTCTCCAAACCCCGTCCAGCCTGGCCTTGGACGCTTCCAGGGATCCAGGGGCAGCCACAGCTTCTCTGGGCACCCTGCGCCAGGGCCTGGCCACCCTGACAGCCAGGAATTCCTTCCCAACACTCTGTGCCAGTCTGAGGCCATTCCCGTGTCCTGTCCCCTGTCCCCAGTCCCTCCCCAGCTCTCCCGGAGCCCCTTTGGGCGCCGCTCGGGGCCTCAGCTCTCCAAGCACCGGCTCAGGATGAGCTGGCACGCATGGAAAAAAACCCTAATGAAGCCAAGATGCGTTAATGAGCAGCTGGAAACCATGAACCCAAACCTGTTTTGGCTGCGGGTGCCGCCCCGACGTGCCAGACGAGCCGGGAGCTCCGGGGGAGGAGGAGGAGGAGGTGGCGGCGAAGGCTGAGGCTGCTGCTGCTGCCCTCGGGGCGCTGCGGAGATGAAACGGGGTTTGTAAATCCGCGTCTGCATCCAGGGCTGGAGAAGGAAGGGCTGGAGAAGGAAGGGCTGCTCAAGGAAAGGCTGCTCGGGCCGGGAGGGAGCACCCAGCGGCCTGACTCACCCCCCGCTCTCCCAAAGGGCGCCCGAAACCCGCCCGCCGCCCTTCCCTGACGCAGCTTTACCACCCCAAAAAAACAGCCGGCGAGCAAAAGGGAAAGTTAAATCTGATTTCAGCACTTTTTGCCTCTTTTTTTTTTTTTTTATTCCTTTCTCCTATTTAATTCCTTGTTATTACTTTTATTAGCCTCGCTTCTTTGGCTGCGGGGCCTCGCACAGAGAATGGAGTGCGGTGTGGGTGTTACCGGCTGCTGGCGCTCTCCCCGGCTTCAGCAAGAAATGCCAATTACTAATTTCATGGAGATAAGCCATCCTGGAGGAAGGGAGGGAGAGAAAAATAAGGAATAAAAAAAAAGGGGGGTGGGGGAAAATTCCTCCCAGCTTTGAAATGCGAAAGGCGCCTGCGTTTATTTTTTAATTTTTATTTATTTATTTATTTCTCTCCGGTACGTGGGGGGTACCAGAATCGCTCGATGCTGTCAGGGAAGGGATGGGGGCACCTGAGGGAGATGGAATTGGGATATCCATGGATCCAAATCCACACGCATGTTATCCTGCATCCAAAACCTTCTATCCCACCGGTCTCCTGCTCTCACCAGCACGAGGTGACGCCTCTCCCAGCTCCTCCCTCCCACTCGGCTCCCACAACCCGCAACCACCGAGGGCAGGGGCTGGGAAGGGAAAATGACGGTGCCCGGAATGAATCTGGGTATAGTTTGCATTTTTATTGCTCCAGCCTCAGATTCCAGCCTACAGAAAGGTTTCAAAAAGGATTAGATGCCATAAAACCTTTAATAATCCTCCCACATCTTACGTTTAATTATTGTTTTTACACATGCGGAGCCAACACGCCTGAAGCGAGCAATCAAGGCTCGCACGCCACTCCTCCTGCTGCTGCTTCCCTGCTCTCCCGGGATGAGCCCGCACCCGGCTCTGCGCGGCCGGGAGGGCTCCTCCTTCCCAAAAACCCTCCTCCCACACAATCCAGCCCTATAAAAGCTCATCCCGGCGGAGGGGATGCGCTCCATATGCTCCATGGTGGGAGCTGGGATCTGGGATCGGTGTTGATGGAGTCCCAGCGAGCTGGGGACACACATTCCGTGTCCCCATCGGAGCTGCTGAAATCCCTCCTGGCTGGGAATTACAGAAGTCCCCAGTTCTGAACCGACTGTTTGGGAGGAAGATTTCGTCACTGATTTGGCGCCATCGGAATCGTTGCTATTTCTTTGGGGCGGGGGGGAAGCCAAAAAAAAAAAAAAAAAAGGAAAATAATCAGATCTTAGAATTGTTTGGTTCATCTCAGCAGCTTCTCCCTGAGCCTGTCAGGCGTGGAGAGCCTTCATCCGGGAGGGAGGGAAACTGCAGCAAATGGAAAACGCATCCAAATTGGGGTTTGGGGGAATATTTAAGAGGCTGCAATATTCAGAATAAACCATTTCAAGGCACCTGCTCTGCATCCTGTGCATTGGCCATGTGGGTGGCACTGGTGTCACACCTGCAGGGGTGGCACTGGTGTCACACCCACAGGGACACGGAAATGCTCGGGGCCACGGGGCCAGGCTCCTGTGGGGACAGGCACAGGGTGGGGATAAATAACTCCACTGGGCATTCCCTGGTGAGGATAAATAACTCCATTAGGCTCCCAGTGAACTGGTTTATTATTATTCATTATTATTGTTATTATTAATTATTGTTGTCGTCGTTATCATTATTTGTTGTTATCATCAGTGCTGCTTCCCCTGATGCCTGCAGCGTGACTCTGTGGGGGAAGGGTTTTCCCGGTTGTTTCTGGGATGCGGGAACCAACCTGCTCTTCCACTCCTGGGCCTGCTGGAATTCTTCAGCAAATCCCAGTTTCTTTAGGAGTTTTCGCCACTGGCTCGGTGGTGGGCTGGGATGGCCTCAGTGTGGGGTCCTCTGGTCACCTCCCGGGTGAAGCAGAAGTTGTCCCATCCCTGGAAGTGTCCTGGGCCAGGCTGGACCGGGCTTGGAGCGCCTGCTCCAGTGGAAGGTGTCCCTGTCCAGGGACTGGGTGAGTTTTATGGTCCCTTCCAGTCCAAATCACTCCGGATCCCAGCCTTAGGAGGCCTCTGGGGTGCAGGCAGAGCTCTGCGTGAGCTGCTCTGACCTTTCATCCTCCCAAGTTTCAGCGATTCTGACTCATGGGTGAGGAAGACTTTCCTCAGAGCAGCTCAGAGGCGGGACGGGCAACCAGGGCAGCGCCACCAGAGCCACCAGAGCCACCTCCCTGCGGGGGCTCGGGTCCTGCGGAGGGTCTGTGACCGCAGGCAGCCCCGGGCCGGGCAGGGACAGATGGAACAATCGCTCATTTCTTCGGGGCCCATTAAAATCCCGGCCGGACAAAGGCGGCCTGTGCTGCCCAGATGTTTTATTCATGGCCGGCCCGGGAGCACAAACAAGCCCGGCTTATTCTGCTGCCCTTTGTGCTCTGTGTGTGGAGCCGGGAACGGCAGAGCCGGGAATGGCAGAGCGGGGCTGGAGCCTCCCCGCCGGGGGGGATCCTCATGGCCGCTCCCCCTCCCCGAGCTCCGGACAGGCTGCATCAGCCCAGGGATTTGCGATCCTTTCCCAGTTCCTCTGGTTGGTGGCACTTGTTCATCAGGGGACGAGGAGCAGGTCCCTCCATCAGGCTCCTGGGGACACGGGGACAGCCCCTGCTCGCAGCAGCGCGGAAGGGCCACCGCAAACAAAGCAATAACGGCAGAGTCAGCCTTAGTGCCCCTGATCGATTATAACCGAATATTAAACCCCCCTGACGGCGCTCTAACGCTCCATTTCAGCGCGGGTTTGTCCGGCTGTGGGCAGAGGATTCACGGTACCGGGACACGACACAAGAGGAACTGGAAAGGAACTTCCACAGGGAAATAATTGCAAATCCAGCAGTTGGAAAGGTTGGAAATGAAGTTCATCCCTAGGCAGCAGCGCCCCGGGGTGCTCGGGGCAGAGAGGGGACAGTGACAGGCACGGACTGTGCCTTCCCGTCCAGAGGGGGCTCAGCCACCCCTCAGTGACGCCGCTCGGTGTCATCACCCTCGCAGCGTGTCCCGGTGTCCCCATTCCCCGCCAGCCCCCACACTTGTCCCCCGCAGCCCCGGGCGGGTGGCCAGTGAGTGACGGGCCGGTTTAATCCCTTCCCAAATCGGGCCACCCCGCAGGACGCACGGTGGAGGAAGACGGGAGGCGTGCAGCGAGCTCGGCTGCCAGAAATACCAGAGGAATTAGCAAACGGGGCTGCAGCTCTGGAGTGAAACCATTGATTGGGGCTGGACTGTTCCCTGCCGTAATCCTCTGTCATCGACGCTGCCGCGGAGCTGAACCGTGTCGGGCTCGGGGCCCAGCGAGCCCTGGGGCTACTGCTGGGGCTGGGAAGCCTCGCTGGTTGCCCAACGCGATTTGCAAGTCAAGTGCGTTTCTTTCTTCGCTTTGTAATCGCTGAGCACTGGGAGCACTGGGAATGTCTCGTCTGGAGCTGAGGTGTGCCCGGGAGCTTTATCTGCTCCATCTCCTCCCGCCGGACACCCGCGCCAGGACACGAAGGGGATTTGTCCGGGCTTGAGCAGCTCTCGGTGTTCATCCTCCGCCCTGTCAGGGTGGCAGTGGCAGACACGGACCTGCTCCGTCCCCAGATGAACCCCACGTGCTCCTGGGGGCTCCAGGAGGGGACACCAAACGTGTCCTGTGATCCAAAGTCATTTCGGTGTCCTCAGGGAGAGCAGGACAGAAAGCCCCAGCAGGGCTCCGGCCCGCCCTGCTCCAAAGGGCCCGGAGGAAACAGCCCGTCCAAGGAACTGCAGAATCACGGAATTGTGGAATCATGGAGTGGTTTGAGCTGGAAGGGCTCTGGAAAATCATCTCCTTCCACACCCTGCCAGTGACGCCTTCCACGAGACCAGCTTGGTCCAACCTGGACACCTCCAGGGATGGGGCAGGGAGAGCTGGCACAGGGAAGTTCAACACTCCCGATATTTTTGTGAGGGACGTTCACAATGCTCAGAATTTATGAAACACCTGGTGACTCCAAACCAGAGAGAGGAGCGGCCTTCCCAAGGCACTGCCAAAGGTGACAGGGAAGGGACAAAGGAGCTGTCCCTGTTGTCTCCTGGGAACAAAAAAACCCTAGCGAAGAAGGAAGCTTAGAGGGAAGATGGAGCAAGTGCCAGGTGAGGGAGGCTCCATCCTGCCCGGAGCACCGGGTGTTCAGCTGGGCTACACCAGCCCTGGTGGCACCCGGAGCTGCTCCCTTCAGCACCGCGGCTGGCGTGCCAAGCCTGGCTTTGGCCGCGGAGCTGTGGCACATCCCAGCTCCTCTCCAGGCCATCTGGAAGTGCAGCTCTTTGGAAATTGCCCTTCTTGGGGCTTTTGATGTAGCCCGGGAGGAGGTGCGTGGTGAGCGTTGCTTCACTGCTGTTTGTGCAACCTCGCTGCTGCAAATCCCTCATTATTCACGATGCTATCTCGCCACTTGATATGCAGAATAGCTCAGAGGTACCGTTGACTACATTTTTCCAGCTCTTTGATGTGCCAGAGATAACTCGTTTCTGTTTCGAAGCCATTAAGTTCGGTGGAAATCATTACACCACGTTAAACGCGGCGCTTGTTCTTTAATCAGCGCCCTTCTGGTTCCAGGCTTGGTGTTGCAACCTGTCAGACGTGGAAAAATATCCTCTGAACCCGGGTGAACAGTGCTGGAGGAAGTGAGAGCAGCTCAGCAGAGTTTCTGCAAGGTCAGGGATGCAGGGCTGGATCCCCACGGAGATCCCAGCATCGATCCCTGCGGGGGCAGCAGGGCTGGGGGTGCTGTGGAAGTGCCCTACTCCCCACACATCAGACACGCGGTGGCTGCTAAAGCCAGAGCAGACCCCACAACCCATAAATCATCAAACCCTGGGGTGGTTCAGCTTGGAAAGGACCTTCAAGTTCATCCCGTGTCCGTGAGCAGGGCCGTTTCCCCAGAGCGGCCCTCCCAGGGGGTTGTGCCCACCCTGAGGGCACAGGAGCGTGGCCAGGGTGTCCCACCCAGGAGGAGAGGAGGGGAGCAGTGCAGGAGAGGCTTCCACGGAGCAGCAGCTCCAGGAGGGAGCCTGGCAGAGCTGTGCACTGAAATTCGGGGGGAATTTCTTCCTGGAAAGGGTGGTCAGGCAGTGGAACAGGCCATCCAGGGCGGTTTGGAGTCACATCCCTGAGGTGCCCGAGGAACCCCTGGACGTGGCACTCAGTGCTGGTGACAAGGTGGGGATCGGGCACAGTTTGGACTCGATGTTCTGGGAGGGCTTTTCCACCCGGGATGATGCCGGGGTTCTCACAGAGCCTCCAGAGCCGCTCCGTTTCCAAACACAGCCCGGGTTTGATGGCAAAAACCTCAAACCACGGGAGCACGCGGGAGACCCGCGGAGATGGGAACCCCTGTCCCGGGAGGCGCTGAGTGCCAGGGCAGGGCCGGGCCCGGGCTGAGCCCGGCTGGGCTCCCACAGCCCCTGCGAGGTTCCCGTTCCCCTGTCACCCCTTTGGGGCTCCGGGGAGCCACGAGCCGCTTTCGTTTCCTGCTCTCCTGCGGCCTCGGCGTGTCTGCGGCGGCCTCCTGTGCCTGTGACATGAAAGCCCCGGTTCTAAACACATCGGCCCCCATCTCCAAAGCCTTCGTGGCGTTTTCCTTCCATCCCTTTGGGAAGGCCGGGAGCGGGAGGAGCAGGAGTGGCTCCGGTGATGGTGGAGCTGTTCCCTGCTCGGGACGGCCCCCAGCGCGAAGCCACCAGCGCCTCCGGAGCGCTGCTGGGCTTGCAGATGTTTATCAGGGCTTGCAGATGTTTATCGCGGCTGATACAGCTGCGCCGGCTCTTTGCACAAGAGGAAGGCGAGGTTCTGCAGCGCTGAGCTGATCCCGAGCCCCGCCGGAGCAGGACCTCAGAGGGCTTTGGGATCGCTCATTCCCGAAGCTCCCGAGCACCTGCAGGACCTGCTGGCTGCAGAGGGGCCACCGAGGCTCTCCCCGGGGCCAGGGTGTCCGGTTTGCCCCGCTGGGGTTGTCACAGGGCAGCGCCCACGGCGCGGCTTGGGGTAAACACGGGAGCAGCCCGGTAATTACGGCCCTAATTCAGCCGAGCATCCCCACTTAGAAGGCACCTAAGCATGTGCTTAAAGATAATTACACGCTTAAAGATCTTTCCTGAATAAGCCTGGATTTAAGGCTGTGTTTGGTGTCTCCTGTACTTAACTGTGATTCAGCTAAACACCCCCCCTCCAGCCCAAACCCATCGGGAGGCGATTCCAGCGCTGCCAAGCGAACCTCCCCACCTCTCTCCGCGGGCTCGCTCTGGAGGTAGCAAAACAAATATCCTGCTCATTCCTATGCCTTTGTTTTCCTGCTAGCGCTTCCCTGCCTACAAGCCAGCGACTCCCAGGCTGCTGGGAACCGCAGGGAAATGTGAAATGGCTCCTCTGCCAGGCTGGGAGGAGAAGAGAGACAGAGACGCCCGGCTGGAAAGTGCCCCGCTGCAAGAGGCAGGGCTGCCCCAGCTCCTCTGCTCACAGTCACTTTTTCCACCGCATTTGCATCTCTCTGCTCTTCTGTCGCTTTGCTCTCAGCAGTTTCTGCTCAGCCTCGAGTGTGAACTCGGGGCTGTGGCTGCTGCTGGCTCTGTCCCCGCTGGGGAGGTCATGGCTGTGGCCGGGGCCAGACCCCCAGCAGAACCCACAACAGGGGCAGGTCGGACCCCAAAGCAGCAAAAATCATCAGGGCTGGTGAAGGATGAGGGGAGGGTTGGAACCAGCTGCTCCTGCTGTGGCTTCTGCTTTTAACATCATTTCTTTAACAAATCAGGGCAAGGTCTTGCAGGAGAAAAGGAGTTGGAGGCAGCGGTTTGGGTGTTCTGCTGCTGAAACTCCCCTGGGAAACATTCCCAGACCCAGAAAGCCCAGCAGAGCCCCCCGGCTGCTTGGTAATGTAGAGAGCCCAGAGACCTACCTGGAATTCTGGAATTTTATCCATTTTGAGAGTTTTGGAGGGTTTTTAGGGGAGTTTCTGGCACACGCCACATGCTGGCCCCATCACCTCGACTTGGGCTCTTCCCGCTCTGTCCTTGGCCACTGACTTTTCCATGGGGCCATCCTGAGGCTGCTGGTGATTCCTACCCTAGACCAGTGGCTGACCCAGCGTTCCCAGCAGGGATTGCCCAGGAGTGAGGGCTCTGAGCGCTCTGAGGATGGTGGGAGCTCCAGCAGCTCCCCCAGTGCTCACCGCCCTCACCATCAAAACATTCCTCCATCCCTGTCCTCCACAGCACCTCCAGCACCCTGGAGCAGGGAAAATCCCTCGGAGAGAGCTCCAGGTCTTCTCCAGGCTCCCTTTCCCGCTGAGGGACAGAGCCCATCCTTTGGTGGGCACATCCAAAACAGCATTTGGGATGCTGCCAGTGCCAGGCCCCTTCCCAGCGCTGCCAGCCCGGAGCTCTCGGAGCTGGATGAAGCTCTCGAAGCATCCATTAGCAACAACAAACAACATCAGCTCGCTCATTGTTGTAGGCTGGGTTATTAGTGCTGCAGAAACAGCTCCCCGGACACCCCGCGAGCAGAGCCGGTGAGATTCATCTGCGTCTCATTAGCACAGCCTTCCCTCTCTGTTTGTTCTGCTCAAATTAACTCTGCTCCCACAAAACGCAGAGAGGGAGAGCCGCCCTCGCTGCCTGGCACAGCCCTGGCACAGCCCTGGCACAGCCCGGTACAGCCCCGCACAGTTCATCCCATGGCTGGCCCCAAATCCGAGGGCTCCCGATGGATGTGAGGGACCAACCCCAAGCCCAGGGCTGTTCCCATGAGCTGCTCCGTTCTCCAGCAAAGCCCCCATCCCATCACAGCAGATATGTGGGAAGAGCTGCATCCCAAGAGGCCCCAGAGTGAGGGGTGGGGGCTGCAGCTTCTCTCTGCCCCCTTCATTTCCGTCACCTCCCTCCAGAAGCTCCCCCAAACATCACTGGGTCTCCTCCCTGAGCCCCTCCCTGTCCCCTCCTGACAAGGACATTTCCACCCTTGCATCCCACAGGGCCCCGTTCCCAGGGAGATGCTCGGGAGCATCCCTGGGTGGGATCTGCCTGCCCCTCCTGCCCAAACCTCACCTGCAGCCTCACCGGGGCTGGATTGGGCTCCAGGGTGGTTTCATGGCCCGTGTCCCCTGGGAAGTGTCCCCGGAGCAGAGGTGGCACCGCTGAGGGTGTGCAGGGCAGGGGAGGAGGAGCAGGAGTGGGATGGGGCTTTCCCCAGCACAGCACAAGCCGAGGAATTTCGTGTTTGTGCTCACATGTCCTTAACCCCGCGGAGCCGCGAACGCTCCTGTAAAATTACATCTGTTCCTCGTCAGGCTCAGCACTTCCCTTCGGCTGCCAAAGCCGCCTGGATATTTATAAAACAAGCCAGAGCCAGCCCAGAGCCCAGGGCCCACACAGAGCTCGTCTGTCAATCACAGAATGAAACAGGGATGGAAGCTGTGGGCAGGACCTGCCCAGCCCCAACACCACAAAGCACCCAGGCCTGGGGAGCTGGCAGCAAATAACCCAAATCCTGACCCAAACCCACACCTGGGTGAGGTCATCCCGAGGGCTGGAGATGCTGCCGTGGGATTCCAGAGTGATCCAGGCCCTCTGTTCCCGGTGAGCTCCGTGGGATGGACAGGAAAAGTCCCAATACTCAGCATCCACAGGAAAAGCCACAACAAATCAACTCATGGATGAGCCCAGAGCTCCGTGCCCAGCAGGTGCCCACCCTGGGCTGGATCCCTGGGGTCGTGGGATGGGATCTGGATCCAGGTGTGCCCAGGGATGTTCTTCTGAAGGGTAGGGGCCAGCAAGGATTTATTCATAGAAATATCAGAATGGTTTGGATTGGAAGGGACCCTAAAATTCATCCTGTTCCACCCCCTGTCAGGACAGGGACACCTTCCATTATCCCAGGCTGCTCCAAGCCCTGTCCAGCCTGGCCTTGGGCACTGCCAGGGATGGAGCAGACACAGCTTCTCTGGGCACCCTGTGCCAGGGCCTCCCCACCCTCACAGGGAACAATTCCTTCCCTGTATCCAACAATTTGTCATTTTAACACTGAGCCCCTCCAGGGTGGTGTTTAGAATATCAAATAAAATCAAAGCTGAGCAGGCCCAATGCAAGGAGTCAGGGGAGAGCGCCCAGCACACAACCCCCCCAAAATCCTCACCCAGAACAGGGGGGTCACAAAAAATCCGGGATGAAATCTCCTCCCTCCTGCCCGTGCCAGGAAGCAGAACTCCAGGGCAAACTGGGACGGGCTGGGCCATTTCCCTGCGCTCTTGGGCTGTGCTGGAAATGAGGGATGAAGGTGATAAAGGGTTTATTTCAGCAGCAGCAGCAGCAGCAGCAGCAGGCACGGAGCGCTCGGGAACGCAGCGAGGCAGAGCTCAGCCAGCCCCATTCCCATTCCAGTCACGTGCCCCCAAAATTGCAAATGGAGATTTGTTACATTTCATTTGCTGCCATCCCTGGGAAGCCGTTTGCGATGAGTTCACGTCTCCCAGGAGGCTCTGTTCCAATCACAGGGAAAAGAGAGGAGGGGAGGAAGCCCCTCCATGGCGGCTGCCAGCGATGGCTGGAGCCAATCCTGGGAGCTGCACGGTGAAAAACAGGGAGCACCTGGCACTGAGACACTGCCCTGGGGACACTGGGACACTGCCACAGGGCTGGGGACACTGCCACAGGGCTGGGGACACTGCCACAGGGCTGGGGACACTGGGACACTGCCACAGGGCTGGGGACACTGCCACAGGGCTGGGGACACTGGGACACTGCCACAGGGCTGGGGACACTGCCACAGGGCTGGGGACACTGGGACACTGTCACAGGGCTGGGGACACTGCCACAGGGCTGGGGACACTGCCACAGGGCTGGGGACACTGGGACACTGCCACAGGGCTGGGGACACTGCCACAGGGCTGGGGACACTGGGACACTGCCACAGGGCTGGGGACACTGCTCCAGGCAGGGGACACTGGGACACTGCCCTGGTTGGGGGGACACTGGGACACTGCTCCAGTGCTGGGGGACATTGGGACACTGCCCCAGCCCAGGAGCAGCCCCTGGAGCTGGGCAAACAAAGCCCAGGTTTTGGTGAACTCAGAGAACACGGGCTGAGCACCTGCTTCAAGTTAAACAATTTTCACTTCACACCCCCAGAAACCGAAAGCAGAGAGGGGCTGGGGCTCGGTTGTTTTGTTTTCCTTTGGTTCCCCATTTTTTTTTAAAAAACAAAATCTTGTTTTCAGCTGGGAGCCTTTTGGTGGCTGAGGGCTGTTATTGATGAGGGCACGTTGTGGAGGAGCAGGAAGCCGCCTGCCATCCTGCCTGCCTGCTGCTAAATTGAAATCTCCTAATCTCCCCAATCCTTTTAAGCAGCGGCAAATGAAAAGGCAGCACAGTGCAGAAAATCTCAGCTCCGGGGGAAGCAGGGCAGGATCTGCCAGAGCCAGAGTGGGAATGCCGTGGCTCTGAGGGATCCAATGCCAGGGCAGGGGGTGGGATGGGGTCACGAGACCCTCCCTGGGCACAGGGATAGCTCTGGATTTATCTAGGCCCTGTTTGCACCTCGCTGACCATAACCAAAGCCACCCATGGCAGCAGGTCCAGAGTTTGGGATGGATGTTCCCAGTCCCACTGCACTAGGCCTGGGAGCAAAATGTGCCCCCAACTCCATGGGAAACCAGAGACAGCATAAAGATAAAACCCAAATCCTAAATAATGTCCTCAGCCTGTGAGAGAAATCCCTGCTCTGGAGTCAGGCTGGGAGAGCTGGGGGTGCTCACCTGGGGAAGGGAAGGATCCAGGGAGAGCTCGGAGGCTCCAGGAGAGCTGGAGAGGGACTGGGGACAAGGGATGAAGGGACAGGACACAGGGAATGGCTTCCCAATGGAAAAGGGGAGATTTAGATGGATATTGGGAAGGAATTGTTCCATGTGTGGGTGGGGATACCCTGGCACAGGGTGCCCAGAGCAGCTGTGTCTGCCCTTGGATCCCTGGCAGTGTCCAGGGCCAGGTTGGACACTGGGGTTTGGAGCAGCCTGGGACAGTGGAAGGTGTCCCTGCCCATGGCAGGGGTGGCACTGGATGGGATTTAAGCTCATCCCAACCCATCCCACGATTCAAGGACTCCACAGTTCCCGGTACCCATCCTGGTTGAATTCCTGCCTGTTGGCATCATCTTCCCTTCCTTCTCTGCATATTCCTCCCTCCTGCCCCCAAATCCCTCACCCACAGCCCCAGGCGTGTCCCCTCTGATGGATCCACGTGCTGGGATCACCCTGGAGCTGTGAGGATGCCGGGAGGGCGCGATTGGCCTGTTTGTATTTTTGGGAAGTGCTGGGAAGGGGAGAGCGCTCATCAACCTGCCCAGCTGGGAATAACAACTGCTGCCATCAGCCCTCATGAATAAACCGCACCATCTGATTTCGTTATTTATATCCTTCCTGCTGGGAAATTAATTAATGTTTCATTTGCAGCACAGGCGGCCCCTCCGACGCCTCTCCCCGCTCTGGATGTGGGCATGTCACAATGTCACCGGCAATCCCAGGCGCTTTTCCTGGGAGCAGCGTTGGGAAATGAGGATCACTCTCCCGCTGGTCCCCTTTCCGTGCCCTCGTCCTCCTGGCTGGAGCTGCAGCAGCGATCTGGGGGTGTTTGTGCAGTGCAAAGGAATGTTTTCACTCTTTCTCCTGGATTTAGGCAATGTTCAGAGGGAAAATTATGTTCCTATTGCAGGGATGGGTTCTGGTCCATCCGTGCAGGGACGGGATAGGAGCAGCCGGCAGGGCCAGGAGAGCACAGGAGAAAGGCAAATGTCCATGAACCCCTGCCAGGAGAGAGATGGAGGGGAAAGAGAATTATTATCTTGTCATGGGAAACCCTGAGGTTCTGAGGGAAGGAGGAGCACGGTGGGATTCTCTTTAGAGCTGCTGGCATGGCTGAGGGAGGCTGGGATGAGGCTGGGATGAGGCTGGGAGGAGGCTGGGATGAGGCTGGGATGAGGCTGGGATGAGGCTGCGATGAAGCTGGGGTGAGGCTGGGATGAGGCTGCGATGAGGCTGGGATGAGGCTGGGATGAGGCTGGGATGAAGCTCGGATGAGGCTGGGATGAGGCTGGGATGAGGCTGGGATGAGGCTGGGGTGAGGCTGGGGTGAGGCTGGGATGAGGCTGGGATGAGGCTGGGGTGAGGCTGGGATGAGGCTGGGATGGTGTGGGAAGTGTTGGGGCTGGAACCCGCAGGATGAAGCCACTCCTGGGGCCGTGGGGACTGAGGTGCCCCTGGTCTGGGGCTCGGCCGAGGATCCTTTGGCATCTCCAGGGTTTCCCATGGCCAGGACCGGGAGCGGCGGTGGGGAGTGACTCCCTGAGGATGGGGATAAGGAGCTGCTGGGAAATAAACTGCCCTACCAAAGTCAGAGCCGTGCTCGGGGCTGCCCCGGCCCCCGGCGCTTCCCTCTCCGACTCCCGTGCAATCACCGCTGCCTCGGGGAGGGAGGGAAGCAAAACCTGTGCTCTGGAGGAGGCTGAGTCCCACGGAGATCCCCCCTCATCCCCCTGCACTCGGGCCCCTCCCCGCTGCCGTGTCCCGGTCTCTGTCCCCTCGGGAGAGTGTCCAGCGTCGTTATTTGCACCCGATCATTCCTCAGAGCAGATGCCTGCGGCTCGTTCGGGTCACCGGGCAGGGTTTGTAGGATACATCCCAGTGCCAGCCGAGTTTTAATGTCCCCAAAGTGCTGCTTTGGGTGCGTGAAGGACGGATGGACCCAGCGGGGGATCCCATGACATCCCTGTCACCCTCCAAGGCTGGGCTGCTCCAAGGCTGGAAACGGAGCTGTTCCTGTCCCGGCCTCCATTCTCACCCCAAACCTCTCCAAACCAGCAGGATGGTCCCGGCCCTTCCTGTGCCAAACCCAGGAAATGTCCGATCCCCAGCCCGGCTGTCACTCCTCTGTTTTTTTAGGGTGTTTCGGAGGGTTTGATGCCACCCCTCCTGCAGCAGTGGAGGCCCAGAGAGATGTCAGGGCAGGGTTGTTACTGCCCGGGCCTAATGAATATGAATGGGCTCTTCATAAACGTGGCTTTATGTCATTAAATTCCTTCACACCTCAGCGCCCGCGGAAAGGTTACTCAGAATTAAATGTAAATCACGGATTTACCGGGACGAGACCGCGGCGTGGCGGGACTTTTCAAAAACATCTAATTTAATAACGGGGGGGATCTTCCCCGATGGATTGCGAGCTCTCCCGCCCGGGGGGAGGCGATCCAGATCTCACCTGATGGGCGATTCTGGCCCTTTTCTTCCCCAAACTGCAGCCTCGGGTTCCTGACGGTGCCAGCAGAGAGAAGTTATTTCCCACCCCACCCCCCGCCCCCCTCCGCTCACTCCGCGTAATTAAAAGATTAAGGAATGGCTTCTGTCGGGTTATAAATGAAGGGGCTGGGGCTGGCTGGGGGGTGGGAGCAGCAGGGCTGGGAACACCGGTCTGATCCATCCAATCCCCCACCCCAGCCCATAATGGGATCACGGAATCCCAGACTGGGTTGGGTTGGAAGCTTAAAGCTCATCCCATTCCACCCCCAGCCATGAACATCTTCCGCTATCCCAGGATATTCCAAAACCCGTCCAACCCAAGCCCGGACACTTCCAGGGCTGCTGGAGGTGGCACGGATGTCCCCAGCCCCGGTGGGCACAGATGGCTCCGGGGGATCGGGAAAAGCGGGACATTTTTAAGGAGCTCTGCGGAGCTCCCCGCCGGCAAAGCCCCCTCCCAGACTGCTCCGAGCAGCCCGGGCACGTCTCAGCCTGCAAGGGAGAGCTGATTAGTGATTAAATGGCTTTTAAAAATAAAACCATTAAGACTAATCCCATCAAAATTGGAGCTTCATCCCGGCAACTCTTATTAATTATCGGCCCACCTTGCGGCTTCCCAAGGCGGGGCTGGAGGCGGCTTTGTAAACAAACACGTGGATTTTAGGGAATTCTTGCTCGGAATAAATATTAAATTCTCTCTGGGAGGGGGGAATTCTAGCTGCAAGGTGGGGAACACCCCGGATGCTGCTCCAGGTCCCGGGCCCCTCCAGGAAAGTGCATTCCCAGGGCCGGGAACGCTCCCAGGGTGCCCCCGGCAGGCGCGGGGCTCTGGGGGAGCCGGGAGCCGCCTTCCCGAGGGATAAAACCAGGGCTGAGCCCTGCTAATCCCGCCGGGGCGGCCCTGGAGCCGCAGGTTCCTCCTCGTTATTCCTCCCGGAGTATCCATAATTCCGGGGTTAAGGAAACAAAAGCTCCTCTCTGCTTGTTTATATTTTCCCCCTCATCAATAGAGGGGCCAGGCAGGCCACTCGCAGCCGCTCCCCGGGGCCTGCTCAGCTATTAAAGACAGAAATTATATCTTCATAACCCAGGATATTGCCGCTCGCTTATTTATGACTTGCTCCATTGCAGGAATATTTATTCTAGACAGGGAGCCTGATAATTTTCATCCAATCTACTCCTCATAGCTCAGGGCAAAAGAATGGAACAGCTCAATTGAAGGAGCACTTTCCCATTATTGCCAGGTAAGGGCAGAGCTCGCCGAGCTCATTGCTGCCCTCGCCTCGCCACCGCCGCCGCACCGGGCTCTGGGGATTTTTTTTATCCTGCTTTTTCTCGTCTCTATTTTCTTTTTTTTTCTTTATTTTTTTTTTTAATTCATCGAGGAATGGCAGCCCACACAACCACTTAGAGGAAGTACTGCATAAATCCCAGTGCAGTAATTACCCATTTGGAAACACGACGCTTTATAGGAGCGGCGGCACCGTGCCAGGATGCTCAGCACGCCGCTGCTGCTCCAGCTGAAATCCTCCCAGGACTCGTAGGGAACGGTTCCGTCTGCGCTCGCAGCCTCATAAAACTGAGCCGTTCCAGCTGGGGCAGGGCCTGCAGCGCTCCCGAGGGGGCGACAGCTGGGAGGGAGAACGGAGCTCACCGAGGAACCGCGGGGAAACGCGGGGGGCCGGCACGGGGAGGGGCTGCCCGGGGGTTGGGTGGGGCAGGGCAGGGACCACGGAGAGCCCTGGGGGACTGTCCTGGGGGGAGGGATGGCCCCGAGATGGGTGGGTGGAGGGGTGGCCCATGGTTTGGAGTGATGCCCTGAAAGCGGATGGATGGATGGATGGATGGATGGATGGATGGATGGATGGATGGATGGATGGATGGATACCCCACAAGTAGCAGGGATACCCCAAGAAAAAGACAAATCAACACCCCTTAAGGCAGAGTAATGCCCCATGAGGTGGAATTATGCCCCAGAACAGAATGTTGCCCCATAAGCTGAAGGGATGCCCTATAAGATGCCCCATAAGCCCGAGGGATGCCCCACAAGGTCCCCCCTCCCTGCAGCACCCAGCACCCATCCCCAGCTCTGGCCCTTCCTGCTGCGGCTCTGCTGCTGCCCGCCTCAAATGTCAGAGCCAATGAAGTGTTGCAAAGGCTTTATTGCTTTCCGTGGAGCCGATTAGGAATCTCTTCTGCTGGGTAAAGAGCAATATTGCAATATGAGGGATGGGGGGAGCAGGAGGCAGCCCTGTGTGAATTCCCCACAGGAAGCTCTGTTCTCACAGCCAGAACAGTTATCAAAAAGACAATTTAGGCAGGATTGTGCTCTAACTGGCTGGAGGACAGGGGAGCCAGCCCTGGACAGGAATCTTTCAGCTCCGAGTAAATGAAACTGCAAAAGAAATCAGCTTTCCTGCCTGGTCTGCAGGGGAGGAAGGTGCCAGAAGGAATTGGGTTTTTTTATAACCATTAGCTCAGCCCGGCACTCCCTGCCAAGGCCGGGAGCTGCCGGGGGATGGAGGCAGCTCAACAGCCTCTGCTGCCGTGGTCTGCAGAAATTCCACCCCCCAAAACATCCAGCAGGGCACGGGGGAAACCCCCCCCACCCCGTGTTTCACCCCTGTCGACACAAAAACCCAGCTGGGGGCAAAGCAAGGTCTTTGTCACCCTCAGAGAGAGATTCACGTCCCAGTGAGTCACCAGGCCGGATGCCAGAGGAGTGTCCAGGCAGGTGGCCTGGATTGGGGTGTCCAGGCAGGAGGCTGGGATTGGGGTGTCCAGGCAGGAGGCTGGGATTGGGGTGTTTCTGGGAAGAGAGGTTTTGGAAAAGCCACCGGGCCCTGTGGGATGAGAATCTCCATTTCTGGGGCTCCTGTTCTGTGGGGACATCCTGGCCTGGCCAGTGCCACTCTGTGGGACACGTGGCCACCTCTGGGACCCCGCGGGTGCCTCAGGTTCCATCCTGGAGCAACGCTGGAAAAGCAGGGCAGGTTCAGGGCTCAGGCAGGCAGGGAGGAGCTGAGGCCGCCTGTGCCAGGCCTTGCTGTTAATGACAATTATTTATGGAGCACCCTGGATTCGCCCCAGCTTTTGGAACAGCAGCAAACGGTCCAAATCCATCCCCGATGAGAGCTGTGGGAGGCACAAATCCATTTCCACCGGCTCTGATGGGAGCTGGCCCCAGTCCTGCTGACATCCCTGGGAACCGACAGCCAGCGCTGCCAGCAGGAAAATGACAACTTCCCACCCCGAAATTACATCCAGACACAGGGGGGAAAATTCCCTCAATTCACTCCTCGGTCAGGCAGAGCTGAAAGCAAAGCCTCTCCAGCTGGGATCCCCACCCTGCCCTCGGGATCCACCTCGGGGCTCTGTGATTTCCCAGCGAGGGGGAAATCACCGGGCTCGGCTCGGAAAGCGCTGCCCGGGAATGGGGAGTTCTGCGGGGTCAGCTGGAGCCTGGGATGTGTGTTCCATCCCACTGCTGGAGCAGCAGGAATGGGCACAGAATGGGATCGGGGTGAGCTGGGGGTGGTTTGTCCGTCTGTCGATCCCTGAGCCACAACCTGTGCAGTCAGACTTTTAATAGGAATTATTCCATTGGAGAAATTAAGCAGGGTCAGGAGGGTGGTTGCTGGTGCCCCTCACTGCTCCCCTCTGCCCAACACCAAGCTGGGGGCCCTGGGATCCCTCCAGACATTCCCGTTTTAGCCGGGAGAAGCCCCAGGGAATCACAAAGTGGCGGTGAGCACGTGGGGGCTGCTCAGCGTCTGCAGAGCTCTGCCCGTTGCTGCTCCAGCCCCTGCTTTGGATGGACGCGATTCCCAAGGATTTGCCTGAATTTGTAGGTTTTTCCCTGGATTTGCAGGTTTCCCCCTGGATTTGCAGGGTCCCCAGCGCCTTCCCAGGCTCAGTTGCGCTGTCCCACCGCATCTGCAGGAAAGGTGCGGGAGAGCAGCGCCTGGGGCGGAGCTGCTCCGCCGGGGTGGGTGCTGGGGTCAGCGAGTCCTGTGTTCCCTGGAGACCTCGATCCCAGCTCCCAGAGCTTCTCCTGCCCACAGCGGTGCCTGCGCTGGTTCCACTGGGCTGAGCAGTGAGCCCAGCCCAGCGATCCGGGACGGTCCCTCGGGGGGTTTTGCCCTCCCAGCAGATCCCATCCCGCAGCCTCAGAGCGGAGGTTGCACAATCCGGGGGGCAAATTCTTTGAAAGAGAGGCCGAAGGCTTTGACCTCAAAGAACGATTTCCGCGGATCTGCTGCAAGAAAATCGCCTCTGTTGGATCTGCTGCTCTGCTCAGCCCGTGGCGCCAGCCCGGATGCTTAGGGGTTGATGGACAGACATCCCTCGGCCCAAGGAATTCCAGATCAAACCCCTCGAGCACCCATGGGGATGCACCCAATGATCCCTACTCTGGTTCCAGCTCCCAGGGAAGCTCCAGGCTCTGGGCACGGGAAGGGGACCCTGCTCAGCCTCTCCATTCACCACCCGGGGGTTGGACGGTGCTGCCCTCCACAAAGCGTCCTTTGGGCTCTCCCAGAGGTTTTCCATCAGCCTCTGGAAGCTCTGAGAGATCAGACTGAAGACTATGGAGGTTGCTGTGCTTTGTGCTTCCTCCGGGAAAGCTGGGGAAGGTTATTTGGGTTATTTGTTTTCCCATCCTTTGTCTCTGCTCCCGCAGCTTTCCCAGGCCGGCCGGGCCGGCGCTGCCGCTGCCGGGAAGTTCTCGAGCCGGGCCAGCAGCCTCGCTCACACCTCCTCCGAAGGGAAAGCTCATTAAATTGATGATCCAGGGATCCTTTATCCAGAATCTCCCATTCTTATTAGAGGCATTAATTAAAACAATAGCAGATCAAAGCGGCGCGAAGCATCTCATTTGGGATGGTGCCTCCTCCCGTCCGCAGCCCGGCTTTTGTTCTCATCCCTTTGAGGTCAGCAGCTCGTTATTGCACCGGCAGCGTCCCGGGGCCAGGCGGGAGGAGCCCCGGGTGTCTCTGTGCGGCTTCGCGAGCCCTCCACAAGGGCACGGGGGTGACGGTTCCATCCGCGCTCTGGGGAAGGCCTCTCCTCCCTCCGTCTCTGGGGTCCCGGGGCGCTCCCGCTGTCCCGTCCTCTCTCCGGGGCTCGGGGCACGGCGAGGGGACCTTTCCCCGCCCGGGCAGCGCAGCAGCTCGTCCTTGAGCAGCAATTAGCGAGCGCTCGGTGTGATGGGCATCTCCTCCGAACTCCTCTCCAGGCTCTCCCAGCTGCTGCTGATTAGCGTTTGGGAGCGCGGGGAAAGCGGGAGCAGCCTGACCCGGGGAAATGCGCAGGCTTTTATTAGCGCTGCAGATAATTACATTTAATAAGGACAGCAACTTTTCCCACACCAGAGAGCTGAACCATCAATCTTGCCTTTAATAATAAACCCTCTCCAACTCATTTACATTCATTGTTCCTTTTGCAACACGGCGTTACCCACGTTTTATGGCCCCGGCCGCTCGCGGGGGATCCCTGTGGAGTGGGGTGCCCGTGTCCTGCCAGGGGTGTCCCCGGGGGCCGTGTCCCCATTCCCGTGCCCCCGGGACTGGCAGCCCTCGGCCCGGGGAGCCACAACCCCCTAAGCACGAGAGCCGTGCGAAATTTCCCAATCGCTGCGTGGCTTTGTGGATTCCGGAGCAATTACTCACCTGGCAGGAACCTGCACCGCCGGGACTGCGTCTGCAGGGATCCCGGGATGAATCACGGAAAGGTTTGGGTTGGGAAACACCTCAAAGCCCAGCCAATGCCGCCCCCTGCCATGGGCAGCGACACCTTCCATTATCCCAGGGTGCTCCAAGCCCCGTCCAGCCTGGCTTTGGGCACTTCCAGGGATCTAGGGGCACTCACAGCTTCTCTGGGAATTCTATCCCAGCCCCTTGCCACTCTCACAGGGAACAATTCCTTCCCAATATTCCCTGTGCCACTCTGAAGCCATTCCCTGTGTCCTGTCCCTCCATCCCTTGTCCCCAGTCCCTCTCCAGCTCTCCTGGAGCCCCTTTAGGCCCTGCAAAGGGCTCTGAGCTCTCCCTGGAGCCTTCCCTTCCCCAGGGGAACATTCCCAGAACTCCCAGCCTGGCTCCAGCCCTTGGAACATCCCCACGGCCTCCTCTGGGCTCTCTCCAGCAGCTCCAGGTCCCTCTGCTGTTGGAGCCCAGGGCTGGAGCAGCTCTGCAGGTGGGGTCTCACCTGAACAGGGCAGAGGGGCAGAATCCTCTCCCTCCCCTGCTGCCGAGGAATGGATCCTTACCCAAGGACACAGGAATATTCTGGAACTCGTTCTTTAAGGCAGAACTGGGGGGATTTTGGGAAGAGAAGTAAACGCAGTCTCTGTGTATGTGTGTGTGAGTGTTGGGAAGCGCAGCGTCCCCCAGGAGATAGGGGAAAAAATGGATAAATGAATAAGAGTGCAGCAAACATTCATCTTCGCAGCTGAAATTGGAGAGGAAAACTGAGGGTATTATAAATCCTATTTTGCTGCTGCTGCTGCTGCTGCCTCGCTGTGATTTGGTTTTGCTGGCTCAGAGCAGGACAGAAATTCCAGCCCAGTTTTCCCTCCCTGATGCTCTGAGCTGCTCTGGCGCCTCCCACTGCCCGGGGGTGGAGAACTGTGGGATGTGGTGCATTCAGAGGGCTCTGGGAATGTCTTCTCCTGGCCTGGAGTTCTGGAGGACATCAATTCTGGGGGCAGGGGGCAGATGCGGGGTTGGGGTTTCTCCCACCTTTCCCATGAAGGCCGGGCTGGGTGGGGTTTGGAGCAGCCTGGGACAGAGGAAGGTGTCACTTCCAACCCAAAGCATTCCGTGATTCCACGGCTCTGTGATGACTCACAATGTGCCAGGGCCTCCCGGGGCTGGGAGGCTTCTTTTGCTATCCCTGTGCCATTCCAGCACCGCAGGATCCGGCGGGATGCGGATTTGGAGCAGAAAAGGGGCTCAAAACCTGCACCTTCTCTGTGATCCCATCTGGCCATCCCTGTGTGCCCAGACCATCCTCCCTTTGTCCCCGGGCCAGCAGCCGGTGCCAAAGCCAGCGTGGCAATGACATCATTCCCATCAGGACGGCACCAACGTGCAGAGACGGGGCGGGACCATCGCCCCCTGAGGGGAATTTGGGATGCTGGGGTGCCCCAGGATGCTGCTTGGGATCTCTCTGTGAGCCAGACAGACTCCCCCAATCTGTGCCAACGTTCTGGAATGCTCAGGGAGCTCCAGGCACAGCCCCAGTCCCTGTGGAGCAGCAGCCAGGACACCCTGCGGGCTCTGCCCGGGAGGGGCCGGCAGCGCCCCTGTGTTTAGACTGGGCTCAGGGCTCGTTATCAGCTCAGCACCGGCCTGGCCTTGGCTCTTGCTCCCCGGGCACCTCCTGCAACCTCCTTAGATTCGGCATTCCTGGCCTGAAGCAGCAGAGTATCCATCAGGGAGCGGGGTTTGGAACGAGAGGGCATCTGTGGGGTCTGGGTTTAACGGGGAGCCCTTAATGGGCTGGGGGAGGGCAACTCCTGCTCCTGCCGGGTGTTATCAGCCTTGGAGCCTTCCCTTCTCCAGTTCAACCCCCTCGGCATTCCAAGCCTGGCTCCAGAGGGGCTCCCGTGGCCTCTGAAACTGCTCCAGCTCCACGTCTCTCTCATGCCGGGCCCATGAGCCCCTGAACTGCTTTGATCGCCACACACCTGCCCTGCTGCAGGAGGAGCTTTAACACCTCTGGAGCTGCTGGGGTGGCCGTGTCCCCTCCCCGGTGTGACCGGAGGTGGTGACAAGGTGACAACAACGGTGTGAAAGCAAAGTGCCATAGAGGTGACAGACAGGGCGGGCACAGAGCAGGTGGGCGCTGGCCTGGCAGGAGCTGAGACAGATGCAGGACCCAAGCCCTGGATGCAGATGGATGCACGATCCAAGCTCTGGATGAAGGATCCAAGCTCTGGATGCAGATGGATGCACGATCCAAGCTCTGGATGCAGGATCCAAGCTCTGGATGCAGATGGATGCACGATCCAAGCTCTGGATGAAGGATCCAAGCTCTGGATGCAGATGGATGCACGATCCAAGCTCTGGATGAAGGATCCAAGCTCTGGATGCAGATGGATGCACGATCCAAGCTCTGGTTGCAGGATCCAAGCTCTGGATGCAGGATCCAAGCTCTGGATGCAGATGGATGCAGGATCCAAGCTCTGGATGCAGACGGATGCGCGATCCAAGCTCTGGATGAAGGATCCAAGCTCTGGATGCAGATGGATGCACGATCCAAGCTCTGGATGAAGGATCCAAGCTCTGGATGCAGATGGATGCACGATCCAAGCTCTGGATGAAGGATCCAAGCTCTGGATGCAGATGGATGCACGATCCAAGCTCTGGTTGCAGGATCCAAGCTCTGGATGCAGATGGATGCAGGATCCAAGCTCTGGTTGCAGGATCCAAGCCCTGGATGCAAGGTCCAAGCTCTGGATGCAGACGAATGTTCTTTTTCCCTTTGAATCCCTCTGTGCCTCAGCCCCACATTCCTGGTGATCCCTGGAATCCACGGATTTCTCCACGAGGCACAGATAACACCACTGGAGGTGGGAGCACTTCCCAGCTGGAAGCCGGAGCGGGCAGATCCGGCTCCTGGCCGTGTTTGCAGCCAGGTTTTACACAAGGGGTGTCTTGACTCTTCCTTCCTTCCTTCCCCTTCAAGCAGCTTCCAAGCTCAGCGATCTGCACCGCGTGTTCCCAGCGCTCCCACCAAACCCTGTCCTTTATGGGGAATAACAGGAGTCGCTGCTCGCTGGGTGGGAAAAAAACCCGGGATCATCATGTGGGAACAACGCGGTGAAAACCCCCCACCACTCCACGTCCTGGAACTCATTTATTCCCTTTTATCTCCCGCAAGAAACGATGGGCTGGGGCTCGGCGGGAGCCACCCCTGCCATGAGTTATCTCTCTGATATCCCGAGCCGATAATCCCCGCGCAGCTTTGTGCCTGACACCCCTCGGGATGCGGCTGCCGCAGCCCCTCCGTCCCGCTGGGGTTTCTCCTCTCTCCCGCCGCCCTCTCAGCCCATAAATATTTGTGTAAGAGCCTCTCTGCCCCAACCCCGCCGTTCCCGTTTCTCCAAGTGTCGCAGGCGACTTTTTTCAAACTTTTAAATTCCGTTCATTAATCATTTAGAGAAATGTGCAATTACTCGAGTCCAATTACAGAAAATGTGCAACTACTTGAGTCCCATTATGAGCCCCTAGAAAATGCCAAGAACTTGATTAGAGCGAAACCACCGCCAGTCCCACAGACTTTCAAAGCAAACACTGCGAGTTCTCCTGGCAGGGGAAGAGAAATCCCAATTTATTTACGCACAAATGTGTCCAAGCCTCGCTGACAATATGGGAAATCTTTCCTATCGGCTGGAACGTGAGCTCAGCGCTCCCCAAAGGAAGAGATGTCTCTCCCTTAATTAAAGCAAGGCCTGAACTCGCCGTAACCTCCTGATTTCATGGCGGGGATCCGCTCGGATTTTTCCAGAGGGTTTGTAATTACCCCACGAGCCGACGGCTGGCCCGGCGCTGCTCCTCTTCCAGCGGCGTCTGGATCTGCGGGAGCGGGGACTCAGCTCTTCCCAGAGCCGGCCGGGCCCGGGGAGCGCCGCGCAGCTCCTGCCCCGCTAATCTCCGCAGCCGATTGGCTTCATTCTCTAATCCATAATTACTCCGAGTGTCTCCCATGCGGATCGGGAGCGGCTCCGTCCCGCGGCCGGCGGGGACGTGCGGGGCTCGCTGCCACACACGGCTCCTCGCTGCCCTTATTTAGGTCAGCGCTGTCTGGGGGAGCCAGAGGAATTACGGTTTATTAGGGATTAAGCCAGGATTTAAGGGCCTTTCTTAGCGTGGGGCTGCGGGGCCGGGGCCGCTCCGGCGAGCCCGGCTCCCAAAGTCTGAGATTTTCAGGAGAATCTCAAGCTTAGGGGCTTAGGGAGGGGGGAATTAATTTCCTGGGACGGCGCAGCTCGTCCGGAATATAAAAAAAAAAAAAAATCTCTTATAAAAGTATAATTTTCTCCTTCTTATTCGTGATTACAAAATAATAAGATTGTTTAAAAATCCAATAGAGTGGATGTCAATATTGGCAGGAGATGTAATTGCAAATGCACGTGCCAGCCGTCCGTGGCTTTTCTTAATTTTAATTAGGATGAAATTTACTGATCTTGCCGGGTTTGCAGAAGGAGCTTTGCCAAGAGGCCATCAATTGATCTGGATGATATTGGCTCCCTTTTAAGAGCCCCTCGCTAACTGCTATGTAAAGCCCGGGCTTTCAGCTCCCTTCTCAGATCCTCTCCGCAGTGTTTTTGGCATGTCAAAAGGCCAGATGTTTTTTATTTGAGAGCAAATTGACACGTTAAATTACATTGTGCAAACAGCAAAGCCAGCCATGAGTAAACAGGCGACGAGGATTCATTGAATTTTATGGGTCGCAATAATGTTTATGTAATTTAACAAATTTATGCTTCGTGTCAGCTTCACCGCAAGAGTTATTCATTCCAAAAGGAAAAACAACTTCCATGACAGCCCCCATCGATTCTGCCCCGGAGCCAATCAGGAGCAAACCCAGCTCGAAGATGACAATGACACGGGGCGTGCGTGACAACCGCGGCCAGCACAGCCGGGCTGGGGCTGCTGCCCCGCTCGGGTCTTTTGGGGGGGTTTTCTCTCCGATTTGATCACTTTTCTCTCATCCAGCCACAGCTGGGAGAGGTGCTGTTCCAGAAGGTCCCGTTGAGTTCCAGAATGAGTTTTCCAGGTCCCCGGGAACCCGGGCAGATTTAGCAGGAATTCTCCGTGAATCCGGCTGTCCTCACTCCCCAAACGCACACCTAGCCGGGATTTCACTGGCAAGGAACCGAGTGTTAACATCCCAAACTCTTCTGGCTGCTGAAACGCAGAATTCCCTGAGAATTCCCTGTAGCCGTGGGAATTCCAAGGGCAACACGAGGTGACAGCACCTGGCAGCTCCGGGAAAAACCCGGAGAGCAAAGGAAAGGCACCTTTGGCCTTTTTACAGGATCTGGAGAGACAGGACACAGGGAATGGCTTCCCACTGGCAGAGGGCAGGGATAGATGGATACTGGGAAGGGATTGTTCCTTGTGAGAGTGGGGAGGGGCTGGGATGGAATTCCCAGAGAATTTGTGGCTGCCCCTGGATCCCTGGAATGTCGAAGGCCAGGCTGGACACGGCTTGGAGCAGCCTGGGACAGTGGGAGGTGTCCCTGTCCACGGCAGAGGTGGCACTGGATGGGCTTTAACGTCCCTTCCCAACCAAACCATTCCAGGATTCCATGAGCTCCCGCTGACCCTCCAGGCTTTGTTTCCCTCCATATCAAGGTGGTGCCTTCAGGAAGCCCAGAAACCGCTGGAGGGGATGGCAGGGGGAGCTCAGATTTTGCCAGCTGCAGGAAGAGGTGCCGCTCATACCCCAAATTTCCCATCTGGCCCCTCTCCGTGTCAGCAGCAGCACTGCCCTCGTCAGCAGCGAGCTGATTCCCGTGTCTAAATGGAATTTAATGCAGGCCTGAAGGAGATCTGTGCACAGGACATGGAGAGGGAACGAAGGGTTATTGCTGTCAATATAATTAATTTCAAGCTAATTTGAGCATCTGATTAAGTTTAGCATTACCATAAAAACGAAACTGCTTTTTAAACCAGAGAGGGGCTTATTAAATAAGTGCTGGAATGCAACAGAAAGCAAAATGAAGGCAATAAAGTCACTCGAAGTAATAAAATTAAGTGAATGCTGGAGATAATCCTTTGATGGATCTTTCCTTTACCCTTTCCCGGGATGGAGATCTTTCTTCCTCTGCTGTATTTTCCATCCGGACCTCTGGAATTCTTAAGGGTCAGTCCAAATCTTCATGGAATCAAAACATGTAGGAAGAAATGGTCCATATGATGATTTCTCTTGGGAAAAGGAGAAGAGGGGGCTGTGAGCGAGCTGCTCGCCAGAGCTGTTTGCTCGCACAAGGTCACGGGCAGCTCATCCAGATGGGAATTCTGCCGGGAGCAGAGCGTGGGTGGGAAAGGACAAACGGGATCCCCCCCGTGGGTGCTGCTCCGGGGGACTCCCTTCATCATCACCCTGCCTGGGATGAGACACGAGTCCGGCCAGACAGCGGGTGGTGAAATCCCCGCGGGGTTTCTCCCTCTGTGCCCGAGCCAGCCGAGACAAGTCCCCTCCTCCCCGGGTCCTCGTGTCAGCTCGGGAAAACACTTATTTACTCTGAAGGCCACAGGAGCCTTAAAACACAGCGGCTGCGATAACGCTGATAGGATCACACAGACATCCAGGCTCATTTGTCCCGCTGGCCTAAGCAGAAGTGACTCGGGGATCGCGGGGAGCGCTGTCCCCGCCCCGCTGCCACCTCCGAGGGGATCCCGTGCCAGGGTCAGGGCTCGGGGTGAGCCGGTGCTCGCACAGATCCCGTGCCAGGGTCAGGGCTCGGGGTGAGCTGGTGCTCACACAGATCCCGTGCCAGGGTCAGGGCTCGGGGTGAGCTGGTGCTCGCACAGATCCCGTGCCAGGGTCAGGGCTCGGGGTGAGCTGGTGCTCGCACAGATCCCGTGCCAGGGTCAGGGCTCGGGGTGAGCTGGTGCTCGCACAGATCCCGTGCCAGGGTCAGGGCTCGGGGTGAGCTGGTGCTCGCACAGATCCCGTGCCAGGGTCAGGGCTCGGGGTGAGCCGGTGCTCGCACAGATCCCGTGCCAGGGTCAGGGCTCGGGGTGAGCTGGTGCTCGCAGGGATCCTCACAGAGCTCGGTCTTTGGCATCCTTCAGCTGCTCTGAGGTCTCTGCTGCTCTGGGTCAGCACCAGTCCAGAGATGCCACCTCAAGTGGTGCCACCCCTGCCATGGGCAGGGACACCTTCCACTGTCCCAGGCTGCTCCAAGCCCCGTCCAGCCTGGCCTGGGACACTTCCAGGGATCCAGGGGCAGACACAGCTTCTCTGGGCACCCTGTGCCAGGGCCTCAGCACCCTCCCAGGGAACAATTCCTTCCCATTATCCCATCCATCCCTGCCCTGTGGCACTGGGAGTCCATCCCCCCCGCCTTGTAGCAGGCTCCCTGCAAACCCCCAGAGTGCATTGAGGCTTTTCCTGCTGCTCTCCAGGGCCCCTTGGGACATTGCCCAGGCTGTGACCAGACCCGGAGGAGCCCCACATCGACATTCCTCCATTTTAGGCAGCTCCAGCCAATATTTCCTTCCACCCTGAGCCCAAACCTCCCCTCCTAAGTTTTCCATCCGGCACCAGGGTTTGCAGATAACTTGCACTGTGAGGCTGAGCACAATTCAGATTATAAAATATATCCGCGGGCTGTTTCCTTAATTGATTTCTTTTGTTTCATTATATTCCTCGAAGATTTGTCAACATTAATTTTTATATGCTTAACACTTTGCAAATACTGGCCAACTTTTTAAAATTAATGTGTTGAGATGGAGATTGAATACCTTCTCTTCCCTACACGTGCAGCGGGGAAGGAACACGGGATGAAGGTAAACCACGTTATCAGCATTTGGTTGGGGAAATCTGGGTTGTTAAAAAGGGAATCTGCCAGCACCCATTGGCAGCCGGACTAACACCGCCAATTCTCGCTGCTATTCCTTCATCCCGCACCACAAAAAGCCTCACATTTCCCACAAAGAGGGGATTTCAGATGGAGACGGGAAATTCGTGGGTTTTCCCAGGGTTCAAGTCAAGGAACCAACGAGAACTCCTGTTCAGAATTCCCGGGAAGAGGTCCCGGTGTAAATCCTGAGGGCTGAGCCCTCTGACGGCGGCGTGACAGCCCCTGACAAAGCACCAGCCTCGAAAGCCAGCACGGTCGGAGCCAAATCCTGCCGGGAGCTGCTCCCGAGGAATCCAGGATGCGGGTGGATGTCGGGAGCCTCGCTCGTGCTTATGAGCCTCGCTCTGAAAATACATTTTGGAGATAGCTCCTATTAAAGCGCAATTACAGGTTAAGTAACAAATTGGCTCCGTGCCTAATCGAGAGAAACGCGCTGTGACAATCAGATAAGGGAATGAACAACACGGCAACAGCCCCCGGGGAGGGAAGGAGCCGCCGGGAGCCGCGGGGAACGGAGCCGTCACCCGGCGGTGGCCGCGCCTGGGGGGATCCGCTGTCACCCCACAATGCGGACCTTTGGAACCCGAGTCGGGCACCGGGGGCGACATCCCGCACCGGCAACTCCGGGGCCACATCCGGCACCGAGAACTCAGGGGCCACATCCAGCACCGGCGACCGCGGGTGACATCCAGCACCGGGAACCGCGGGTGACATCGAGCAAAGCTCCTCTCCGCCCACCCGGCCCCGCTCCAGCAGCCGGGAGAGCGCGGCTGTCGCCAAGGAAACCGGAGATTGCCGCAGCGATTGCCAGCCCCGCTGCTGCTGCTCCTGCGGGGCCGGGGTTGAGCTGTCGAGTGCCACTCCAGGCCTCTCCTTGAGACGGGGGCACCACTCCAACCGCAGAGGGACAGCGTTTTTCCATCTCCGCGCCCCCAGCCCGCCGGGATGCGGCCCCAGCACTTCACCCGCCGGCCCCACGCACACAGAGAGGGCACCGGAGGAGCTCTCGGAGCTCAAGGAGCTCCAGAGGCCGCCTGGGCAGGGCCTTGTGCCCGGGGATTCACCCTGGAGAGGGGCAGGGGACACCTCGGTGCCGCGGTGCGGTCGCGGGGTTGGTCACACCCGGAGCTCTGTGGCTGCTGAGGGCCCTCCCGTGTCACAGGGACCTGGAAAAGGTGCAGGGACAGGTGACAGCGGTGTGTGGCACCTTCCCTGCCCTGTCTGTGCTGCAGGAGGAGACAACAAACCCCATCCCTGAGGATCAACAGGAGCACCTGGGCCAGCTTCTGCTCAGGACAAACACCTTCCCCAGGATCAGCCCTGGTGATGTGCAAAACCTCCCGTTCCTCTTCTGCCAGAGGGGTTGGAAAAGCTGCCCCAGGGAAACACCTGGAGAGCACCCACAGCCTCGGCTCAGGAGATTTCCACAGGATCATGGAAGGGTTTAGGCTGGAAAAGCTCTCTGAGATCATGGAGCCAAATCATTCTCCCAGCACTGCCACGGCCACCAGTGCCCCACGTCCCCAAGGGCCACATCTGCACGTTTTCCCAGCATTTCCACCTCCATCCCAATCGAACTCCCTGTGTAGCTGCTCCCAGGGGTGAGCAGGGGCTGGCTGAGGGGCAGTGCTGGGCTCTGCTCGCTCCTTCCACCACCCCAACCCCACCCCAGAACTCCATCACAGTGTTTACTCCCGCTCTGGCTCCGCCGGGGAAGCGGCAGAAGCAGAATCCTCGAGCACAGCTAGTTCTCAGCGATATAATTCTCTTTAATCTTTTAAGCATTTGACAGTATTTGCTTGAAAGAAGGAGCAACAAGTACATAATTATTGCACTAATTAAGCTGCCAAAACACAAGCATGCTGCAAGAGCACCTTTGAAACAGTGAGCTCTCGATTCATTAGCATCTGCTGTAAGCTTATTAATCACCTAACAGGCAATTAGCAAGCTGTTACTGTTTGAGACTAGTATGTAAATAAATTCTTGGGTTAATTTCTTCCTCTGATAATAAAGAAAACATTATGAAAATTAGCTAAGCGACAATGTAAATGATCTTGACTGTTAATTATGTGCTGGTGTTACACGCGCGGCCGCCGCACGGCAGAGGGAGGATGCACCTCTCTCGTTTGGCGCAGTTTGAAAAATAAAATTGTTGACAGAGGGAGCGGGAGGTTTCCCTGCAGTGCAGCCACAGCTGCTCGCCTGCAGCTCCCCAAATCCAGCGCCGAGGATTTGGCACCGCCGGGATTTTTGTGCAGGGATGTGGCCGGTCCTGAGCTGTGCTGGGCCGTGGCACCGCGCCCAGCCCGCCCTGGGGCTGGATCCCTGCTCCACCCGGCATCTGTGAGCTTGGAATTGATAAAAATCAATGTGAAACCCACGAAAAGTGCCTTGCCCTCTGCAAACCGGGAGCTGGATGTGTGTCCACCCTCTCCCCTTGCAGAAGGACCTTGTTTTACGGCCCGAACAAGAGAATTTCGGCTGCTCCACAGATCCAGGATGGAGGCATTGGCTCGTTATTTCTATTTCCTCAGGGGATATTTGGAAGGATTCCCTCTCCAGTGGCATCACCCCTCACACGCGGAAGGAACAGCGATCCTGTGACCAAACGGGGCAGCCCCTGACGTGCTGAAGGGAGGGAGCTCTTGGGAGCTGCGAGCAGAGGGACCCAGCAGCCTCTGCACAGGATCCGCCCTGGGGACAACCCATGGGGACAACTGGCAGTGCCCCAGAGCCGTCCCCTGTCACCACACCCACACCCATCCCCAAAGGAGGCACCTTTCCCTGCCCGTCACCTTCCCTCGAGGAGCCCTGCCGAGCTCCCAGCTCTCTAGTTCTTCTCCCCCAAACCCCTCCGAGCTCCTTTAAAGCTGCTCCAGCAGAGCAGAAAACTCATTATGGAGAACTGCACAGAGCCTGCTCGAGTGAGGAATTACCAGCAGCAGAGGTTACTTCATAATCTCATTAATTTAAACTATTTTATCACCAGCTCCTGCCCCGTAATTATGCGTGCAAAATGCACACAGAATATTTCACTGGGAGAAGCTTGAAACAAAAGATGAAGATTGAGGGTGAGGTGAGGCCCTTCCATGGGGCTGTGGGCAGTGCCGTGGTCTTTGTCCCAAGTCCCTCTCCCTCTCTGAAGAGTTTTCCCAAAGGAAAACTTTTGGACCACAAAAAAGTCTATAATTTTAACTTTAAAAATATAAAATGTATTAAAAACCGCACCTTTTCCGGGTGAGTTTTGCTTTTGGTGACAGCAGCTCTTGGCCGGTGTCAATCGGGATGAAAACTCCAGCAGCCCCAGCTGGAAAAGGCAGTCCTGGGTTTCTGAGGGGTTTTATGGATTTATGTTATTCCAGTTCAGGGGAGCTCAGGGCAGGGAGCGTTCCTGCCTCCCACTGAGCCCCTGGAATGGAGACTAGTGGGAATTCCCTGCTTGAACAGTGGGGAAAATCCAGCAAAACCAACAAACAGCCAGAGAGGAGCTCCTGGGACCCGATCCATCCAAGGAAAGCTGAGATTTATGCGGGGAAATGGCAAATCTTGGTTCCAGTCGGGGCTGGAGTCACATCTGTCCCTTGCACAAACATCTGGAGCCGAAGGAGAGGGATCTGCCAGGGGGACAGCGAGCGCAGGGAGCGCTCCGGGCGGGATAACCACGAGTGGATTGTCCTTGTGGGCTGGGCTGGGCTCCAACCAGCAGGTCCTGGCTGGAATCCCGGCCAAATGCAGCTGCAAAGGGGCTTCCTCCATCCCTGGGTCACCGGGAAGGGACCTGGAACATCCCAGCACCTCCTGGGATCGTTGTGCCAGGCATGGAGCTGCTCCCCTGACCCCGTGTTTGTGTGTTCCCCTTCCCACAGCTGAGCACTCTGGCTGCCAGAGATTGGTTCAGTTCTCCACATGAAAAATTTACTTTTTAATGGGCCAGACTGCGGCAGCGCCTGAGCCGGATCCAAAACAACCTCTCAGCACACGGCTCCGAAGGGATCTCCAGCCATCCCCATAAAACTGGAACGCAGCTTGGACTAAAAAGCTCTTTACGAGCCGTGCCCTCCGCGGCTTCTCAGGGCTGTGCAGTCGCTGGAAAGCTCCAGCGCTTGCTCCAGGAAATAGAAAAGGATATTTTGGAACTGCACTGCTCGTGGCTTTTGTTTTCCAGTTAAAGCAAGCTCACACATCAAAATATTCGGATTTTTTTTTTCTCCTCCAGGATCCAACAGCAGAAGCAACCTCAGCAGCCTGGCCAAGGGGAGCTCAGGGCCAGGGTGAGCAGATGGAGGGAAAAGCGCTGGGATATTTGTAGGATGTCAGGGAAGATGGGACAAGACCCCGTGACCAGGGTGAGGTGGGGCCTCTGTCTGAGCAGGGGCAGAGCCCCCACGTCCCCTCCATGCCAGAGGGACACAGGTGTTGAGGGGATTTTGGGCAGAGCTGCAGCTCTGGTTTGGCTTGGAAGGAACCTCAAAGCTCATCTCGTTCCAGCCCATGCCATGGGCAGGGACAACTTCCACCAGACCAGGCTGCTTTTCATTTTTTCTCCTGGAGCTGGTTTTGTCTTGGAAATCTCCTTGAGGAAAGTGGATTTCATACAACCAATCGACTGCTGTGAGCAGTGTCCGAGGGCACCAGAATCACCCAGTTCATCCCGAATCCAATGGCCCTGGATGGAGTCCGTCAGCGAAGCCTCCGGGATATCGATCCGTGAAATATTTCCCTGGTGAGTCACGGCGGAGCAGCCGAGCCAAACGCTTCGCCCGGTTTGAGGAAATGATTGCTTTGGAACAGAGCAACAGGTGGGAAAAATTCCTGCGCTGGTAGCAGTGGAACTCCCACCCACTGCGGGGTCGGAGCCTGTGTGTCACTGGCGTCAGTGCCAGAGGGACCGCGATGTGACACCGGGACCGCGATGTGACACAGGGACCGCGGCGTGCCAGGGTAGCAGGGCTGGGACAGCGCCCGGATCGATGGTGGGAAGGCAGCGTTGTTGTTGTTGGAGCTGACCTTGTCCTGAGCCTCTCCCACAGATCCAAAGGTCACAGCAAAGCAAACAGCTCCCGAAGGACTGGAGGTATCCCAGCGGGGCCGGGACGGGATGCAAATATCCCGGGAGAGCAAACAAACACCTGGAGCCAGCTCCCCTGGGCAGCAGGGAATCCTGGAGCCAACAGCAGCGGGACACGGAGGGGATTGGCCCCTTTGCCCCACCTGCAGAGCTGCTCCAGCTCCAGGGAACAACATCAGAGAGACGTGAAGCTGCTGGAGCAATTCCAGAGGAGGCCCCGGAGCTGCTCCCAGGGCTGGAGCCCCTCTGGAGCCAGGCTGGGAGAGCTGGGAATGTTCACCTGGAGAAGGGAAGGATGCAGGGAGAGCTCAGAGCCCTCTGCAGGGCCTAAAGGGGCTCCAGGAGAGCTGGAGAGGGACTGGGATGAGGGAGGGAGGGAGGGACAGCCCAGAGTTTCCCAGTGCGTCTGCTCTGGCTCATGGAGCCCGGAACAAGACTGGGGATGATTTTCCAGCTGCCTGGCTTTCCTCCAGCTCTGGGCAAATTCCCGGAGCCTCAGGTCAGCTGGGTGTTCCGTGCCGTTCCACACACATGAGCTCCCCTTGTCAGCTTTACAAACCCATCAGGCCCCGGCGAGATAACGAGGCCCGGGCTCTGCCATCTCTCCCCAGATCTGCGGATGTTCCCAGCCTCTCTAAGCTCCGGCTTGGGTTTTTCAGGCAGGCAGTTGATGACTTCAAAGGCACCGGTGCTCATCTGCTGGAAAATCTCCCCGACTGCCCGGGAGTATCTCCCTGGTGGAGGGGGGGTGGCACTGCCCGGTCCCATCAGAGCCCGGTGTCACTTGGGCAGAGACACGGGAGAGATCCGGGGTTTCCGAGGGGCTGCCTTTGGACTGAGAACACAAATCCAGGCTTTAACCACCTTCCCAGGGCTGTTAAACTTCCAGGTTTAACGAGGGAAGAGGAGGAAGGTTTGCTTTGATTTCCCCATCCCTGTGGGTTTGTGCACAGGAGACGCACAAAGGGTTTGGGGGATGCAACTCCCTCTGGCTGCTGCAGGAATAAACATTCTGCCCCAAAATGGAAGGAGAGCAGGGATAGATGGGATATTGGGAAGGAATTGTTCTCTGGAGGGTGGGGAGGGGCTAGGATGGAATTCCCGGAGAAGCTGTGGCTGTGCCTGGATCCCTGGAAGTTTCCGAGGCCAGGCTGGATGGGGCTTGGAGCAGCCTGGGACAGTGGAAGGTGTCCCTGCCCATGGCAGGGGTGGCACTGGATGAGCTTTAAGGTCCCTTCCAGCCCAAACAATCCCAGGATTCTGTGATCCTATTCCAAAGCCTTCTCTGGGGAAGCAGAGCACAAATCCCGCATTTTGGGGCTCCCTGGCACACTCAGAGGGATCTTTCCCTGCTATTCCCGGTCTCCTTTAATACCACACGGAGCAGGAAGAAACATTCCCGCACAGCAACCCCGCAGCCGCCCCAGATCCCGGTTTGGGGATGGAAGCGCAGCAGGGATCCCGGCGGCATCAGAGGATGGTTCAGAACCCGGAAGGATCGGGACGGGACGTTGGCAGCAAATTCCCTCCCGGCCATCAAACCCCCTGGTAGGGAACGGGAACAGGGCTGCTCCCCCCGCCCGCCGTGCCCAATCAATTAGCGCTGAGTAATTGCAGCCCATTAGGGCCGGCCCGTGCCGGGGGAGCCCCGGCCCTGCTGGAGGAAGGCTGGGTTAATGCTCGGCGCGTCTCCTGCCCACCGCACAGCCCCCAAAATCGATAGCGGCAGGAAATTGTTGCTGCGGCAGCTCCGGGTCAGCGCTCGGGTGCTCAGACATTCACTGGGCCGTGAATAATCCTGAGGAACAACCACGGAGGGCATTTCCAACCGGGAAAAGGGTTGGGAGAGCGCCGCACCAGTGCCCCATCCCTGGGAGTGCCCGAGGTTGGAACAACTCGGTCTGTGGGAGGTGTCCTCGCCCATGGAAGGGGTGGAATGGGTGTTTTAAGGTCTCTTCCAGTCCAAATTATGCCGAGATTCCATGGAATAGCAGCTGAATGTCTGAATAAACGTGAGCTGGAGCACGGTGACCCCTTGGTGCTCCGTGACCAAGCTCCAGCAAAGCCCCCATCATCAGCTCCATCACTTCTTCCCATTCCCACGATGCATCCTCACCCTTTCCTTGGATGCAGGAGATGCAGGAAGGCCCACAGAGAAGGTTGGGAGAGCTCGGATCTGACCCCAGAGCCCCCCAGCCACGGGCACAGGGCACCCTGCACCCTCAGCTCAGGGCGGCAGGAGATGCCCAGGGCACCACAGGGGCCTTTTCCTGCATGGAGGAAAAAAAAAAACATCTAAAAGTAGGAGAGGAAAAATCCCCTCTGCCCTGCCCTGGGGCCGGGGCTCGGCGTTCCAAGCACAGGATGAGGCATTCCCGGTGCTGAGGCTGCCTGAGGATTTCAATGGGATTGGCCTGGGCTAACACACTGTGATCAAAGCTAATCTCTGATTAGCCACACTGAGGAGATTTAATTTAGTTTAAAGCCTTACCTGAAATGCAGAACTGGGTATTATTGCATATCTGCGCGGGGCTGCTGTTGTAAAGCTGCAGTATTTATAGGAGAATTAAACCCTCCCTGCAAGCATGGCCCGAGGAGGCAGCAGAGCCGAGCGTGTCATCGCCGGCTCCAAACACTCCAAAATCACCACTCACCCACGGAAATGCCACAAGATTTTAAAGCGTCGTTTGTTTTGCTCTTATTCCTATTTAGTTTGAGAGAGCCGAGTTCACATTTTCGAGCCAGGGGGGTTGAAATCTGCTTCTCTCCTAAGGAAGGGGAGATTTTCACCCAGCGGCCAGGGATACCTCCAGGGATGGGGACTCCAAACCTCCCTGGGCAATTCCAAGGCCTGACCACCCTTTCCAGGCAGAAATTCCTGCTCATGTCCAACCTCAGCCTTCCCTGGTGCAGATGAAGGTGATTTCCTCATCCTGTCCCTGTTCCCTGGGAGCACAGCCCGGCCCCCACCTGGCTGCTCCCTCCTGGCTGTGATTCCTGCTCCCTATGCTGGCAATTTCGGACCCCGAGTGGTTTTCTGGGCCAGCCCATCCCGGCTGCCGGGAGGCCCAGGGTGCTGGGAAGCAGCGAGGGGTAAGTGCAGCCCTCCCCAAGCCTCATTTCCTCGGGAAATCAGAGCAAGGGGAAAAAATAACCGTAAGCGAACTAATCCCTATTAGGAACGAGCTCCTCTCTCCCCTCATCTCCTGCGAGCGTTCTTGATTAGCTGATAAATGATTAATGGTGCCAAGAAAAGCCGGCTCCTTCATCTGCTGCTTTCATCCCCCAGCCGCCTCCGGGGGGGACTCCAAATGTCACGGGCAGATGAAAGGAACCCCCCGAGACCCCACGGGTCCGAATCTCCCGGGAGGAGAGGCTGAACCCCTTCCTGTGAGCCTTCATCCCCTGCCTCAGCCTCCTCTGCCTCCTCTGAGCGCTCCCTGGTTTCCTTTTCTCCGGGAAGGCTCGGGAAGCAGCAGGCACGTCCCCGGAATCCATCGCTCCTGACAAGGGCTCTATTTTAATGCTCCTAACAGCAATTTTTATCCCGGCGCTATGTGAAGGCACTTAGATTTCTGTGCAGTTTTTACTTTTTAATCTGCCATACTTCTTGCCGGTGTCAAAGTGTCACCGGTTAATAGTCTGACTGGAAAAAGGAGTGTTTCAGATCTTGTTCCGCCGTCCACACTGTGAATACATTAGAGAGGCACTGAATGATTTAAGAGGGATTTTTCTCCCTCTGAGCAGGCAGGGAAGGCAAACGTGGGAGTGCAGGAGGGGCCCAGCCTCGCTGCTCCGAGATAAAATGATGGGCAGTGCTCGGTGCTCCAGGCTCCCCCGAGGCAGCGGCGTTTGGGGTGGGGAAAGCGCTGCTGGCACCTCCTTATCCCTCAGGAATTCCTGGCAGTGCTGCCTCACCTGGGACGCTCCAGTTCGGTTCTCCCGAACGGTTTTCCCCCAAGGAGCCTTTCATTCCATGGGCTCTGAGCACCAGGAAAGCGGGCACGCCGTGCCAGGGGTTGTGGGGCACAAGGAACAGCCCGGGAAGGGAGGCGATCCTATTGGAGTTATCCCAGGTGATGGGCACAGCATTCCCTGCGGATCACAGCCCATCCCTGGCAGCAGCGGGAATGCCCAGCCTCACCCATCTCTGCTGGAGCAGGCTCCAAGGGTGCTGCCTCTGCTCCCAAACATTCCAGCCCTCAGCTCCCTCCTCCCCTCCCAGCTCCCGGGGGATGGCCGGGGGTGCTTCAGGGATGCTCCCAAGGCCTCTGGATAATGAGAACGGGAGATCAAAGCTCCGGGCTGTACCAGCCCTCAGCAGCAGCAGCCTCCTGGCAGTCCCTCCCTGAGCATTCCAGCTCCACCAATTCCAGCCAATTACTTCATTAGTTCATTAATCTGTCCCCGCCCAGGCACCAGGCAGGGCTGGGGGAAACACAGAGCGGAGCTGGGGCAGGGATGGGGCAGCAGGGAAGCCAGACAACATTATTATTATTATTATTATTATTATTATTATTATTATTATTATTATCATTATTATTATTATTATTACTACTACTACTGCTATCTGTAAGGATCACCTGCAGCCCATTAATTCCCCCCGGCAAGACTCCATAGGAAATCTGCTGAGGCCTGGGGTGTCCAGTGGGACTCTGGGAATTTTTGGGTTAAGTCAGGCCTTACTCAGGGTCTGGCAGCCTCTCTCTCCCAATATATCAGTGTCTGATATCTGTCCCAATAAATCGATATGTGATATCTGTCCCAATACATTGATATCTGATATCTCTCCCATTATATATATATCTATATTTGATATCTCCCAATATATTTATAAGGATCCAGCAGGGGCTGGATCCAGGGAGCACCAACAACTCTACCCATGCACTAATTGTGGAAGGAAAAGGGGCACTAATTAATTGTGGAAGGAAAAGAGGAAAGCCCAGGATTTCCACGGCATCATTTTCCCCAGCTCAGCCCTGGCTGCCGTGATGCTCCAGCTCACTCCAGCTCCCGGGATTACCTGTCAGGCCTCTGTGAATTTTAAATAAAAGGTAAAAAGGTTTAACTGGAACACGACACCTCCGAGCACTCAGGAACAGCTCAGCTCTGGTTCCACCGTGCCAGGGATGTGCCAGAGCCGGGTCCACCCGGGCAAGGTTGCACATCAAGGGCCAGACTCAAAGGCGAACATTCCCCGCTCTCCCCTTCTCTTGCAGCACAGGGGTTGGGGGCACCGCTGGGATTTGCTTCCCGCTCATCCCAAACCAAACCCACACACAAATAACAGCTCTGCTCACAGGGGGACCACCTGGGCTGGCTTTGGGGAGGGGGATTGAACATCCCAATGCTTCTTCCAGCTCAGACAGGAGAGAGGAGAAGGCTTGGTTTGGGTGGGAGGAGACCTTAAACGTCATCCAGTGCCACCCCATTCCACGAGCAGTCTGCACACCCACAGTCCCCCAGAACCGGGGATTTATGGCCTGGATCACCCCTGCAGAGCTCTGGGATCCCATCGCTGCTTTTCCATGGATATCTCTTTGCGGTGATGGATGGGGAGCACCGCGCTCCCCGAACCACAGCCCCGCTGCCAGGGCCAGGCATTAATTATTAACTCCGAGCAGGAGATTTGCCACTCTCCCAGCACCAGACGCCGCAATGGTTCCCCACATAAAAGAGCATTAAGTGAAAGCCGGGATAAAGCCGATCGCTCGCTCGGCAAAGTGACGTCCCTGCTTTCAAGGCCCTATTGCTCGGCAGGAAAATTTACAATCCTTTAATTCCATTTACAAGGCGGCCACACAAAAGGGAGCCGGGAGACGGAGGCTGGAAGCCGGGAGACTGAAGGGGAGGAATAAAATAAACAGGAGTCCAAGGGAGCCGGGATCAGGCCCCCCTCCTCTGAAATTCAGCCGCTCATTAAATTCCAGCCGGGATTAGAGGCGGAAAGCGCCGGGCGAGGCTCTCGCTGCTCTTCAATGGGAGGTGTATTAAGTTATATAGGTTCCATCTTGTCCCTATTCATGCCGAGCCTGGTTGTCTATACCCGAGCAGCTCGGCGTAATTTGCTTATAAATAATTGACTTCTTGGCGATTAAAATCTCTGGAGGGGCTCCGGGTTTATTCACAACAAGCCGCCTCGGCCTGCCGTGCAAATTAGGCCTTTCAAACCTGTCTCATCTCCAACAGAAATGTTATGAAGAGTGATTTTTTTATCCCCTGTAATAACCTTCAACTAACCTTTAAACTGAAGTGAATAATTTAAATCTTATTTTCATATCAATGGGGGAGTCAAGCCAAGCAATTATCTTTTATCTGTATACTCTGTCGTCAGAGCGAGGCATAATAAAGTTTTCCCAAGTGGGCAGAGTGAGGCAGGAGAGGAGGAGAGAGCGGGAGCGCGCTGGGATCTGAAGCCATTAATGCGGCGATGAATTATTCAGTAATGAGGACAAGATCTGCCAGCGAGGATCCGCCAGCGCCCGCCCGGTGCTCGACACAAATCGCCGGATTTTCGGCACAATCAGAGCCGGCCCGGCCGGCTGGGTGGGCGGCACCTCCTGTCCGGGGAGGCTGCACCACCCCCCCAGGGTGAGGGACCCAGAAAAAGAGGCAAAGGACAAAAAAAAAAATCCCTCCCCAAAATCCCTTCCCATCCAAGGTGCTGGGGAGGGAGCGGGGGTGAAACTCCCCCCCAGGCTCGTTCAGATTCTGGCGGTCTCGCTCCTCCCTCTCCTGCCGGACCCTCCGTGATCTTCTTTTTCATTAATTCATCAAATATCGTCTCTGCGATCGAGGCGCTGATTGCGGCAGCAGCCGAACGCTGGAATATCGCACATTCCAAGCCCAGCTGGGCCGGGACAAACGCGGCCTGGCATCAAATATTGATCCCTGGCCATGGCCCGGGGCGGCGAGGAGCGGGATGGGGCTGGGAAGGCTGAGTGGGGCTGGGAGCCCCGGGAAAAAGGAAAATCATCTTCAAACTGCTGCTCCGAGCCTCTCCGAAGCACCAGAGGCGGATCCCTCTTTTCCAGCGGGAATGATCATGGCTTTAACCTGCCCGGTCCCGCCGCAGCCACAACCACCGAATTTTAATCTCTCGAAATTCCCCTGGATAATCCATGAAAAGGACGCTGGTGCCTCACACCGCTGCCTTCCAGGGGGTTAATTCGTGTCCCCAAACCCCGCGGGAGGGACAGCGACGGTCCGGGCTGGGACCCTTCTCCCGGCTGAGCCACATCCATCACAGGATCCAGCCCTGGCAGCCGGGAAATGTTTGCTCTGCAGCAGAGCCAAGCCCGGGGGTTTCCTCTTTGGATTTGTCACCCGTCACTGGCGCAGGGCTGGGAAATGATGGACAACTCGGGAAAATCCCAGCGGGTGCAGAAAAGCAGGACCGAGGGCAATCCCGGGGAGGGAGCAGCGCTGGATTAGATGTCAGGGCAGCTCTGGCACTGAGCATTAAATATCTTCATGTAATCTTTCCACTTAAACCAATGATTAAACAGATTTAGCAGATGATTAAACAAATAAAGATTAATGAAACAAGCAAAGCAATCAAATCTTTATGGGGGAATAAATGCGTGATCCAAAACAATATTAGGACAAATTGTCTAAAACTAATCGAGGCTGTGCTGCTTTTGTCTAAACAGCGTTTGTTATGTTCGCACTCGGGTGCAATCAAAATATTTGCTCAGACCGGGATGGAGATGAAAATCCCAAACACCATCGAGGATTAAAGGAAAAATAAGGAATGTTTTGCAGGACTCCTGTGCTCCTGGGCCGAGCTGGCAGCTCCTACCTGGCCTGGGAGCCTGAGGGACCCCACGAGAGCTGGGCTGAGGATGGAGAATTTTGGGATGGCCCAGGAATGGCGAGGGATGGGACAGCTGGAGCACGGCCAGAGGGAGCCTGGAGCAGCTCCATCCCACAGCCACTGGTGCTGCTGCCCTCTTTAATTAATTTTATGGGCCCTCCAAGGTCCCTCCAAGCCAGCCCATCCCATAATTCCATGAACTCAAGGCTTTGACTGCTCCAGCAGCAGCAGCAGCAGCACTGCCGGGGTTTAGAGCTGTAAGTCTTTTTCTTTCATCAATTTTGCATAGGGGAAGATCGTGTTTGCTCTAAATACTTTTGTTTTTAAAGCCTCCTAAATTTTTGAAATGAAAATAACAAAGGGGGGGGAGAAAAGAGAAAAGGCTTTTCCAGACAAACTGTCAGGAGGCTGCAGCCGCCACAAACACAAACAGAGCAGCGCTTAATTAGGGGGGAAGGGAATGAGGTGCCAGATCCAGGGAGGGCTGTGCCTGTTCCCGGGGCTGGAGCACCCATGGGAACAGGGATGTACCAGCCTGCAGCACCCTGGGGTGCCCCAGGGCTGTCCCAATGTGGATTTTGGCGTTTTCCTGGGCATTGGGACAACGCTCTTGGACAAAACCACCCTGAGTGGTTTGACTGCTGCCCCTAAACCCTTCCTGAGGAAATGGGGTGGCCACTCAACACTAATGCACATCACTGTGTCCAAAAATAGCGGGGTGGGATGGGGGGGAATTCCTCATTTTCCAGGGAGAAATCCAGTCCCTCCTTCTGGGCCAGACCTCACGAGGTGCAGCTGAACATCCCTGCTGGGTGAGGGTCAGGGAATCGCAGGATCTCAGGATTGTTTCAGCTGGAAAAACCCTCAGAGACCATCGAGTCCAACCATTCCCAAGGCCACCAGAGCTTCTGAGAGGGCCACATCCCCAGGGCTTTGGGTCCCTGCAGGAACGGGGACTCCACTCCCGCCCTCACCTCGTCCAGCTGGGGATGAAGGCCTGGAGGGAAGAGGAAGAGGTTGGTATAGAGGGATCCACGTGCTGCGCCTCAGCCCCTGCTGCCAGAGCCCTGTCTCTGTGTCCCTGTGTCCCTGTGCCCCTGTGTCCCTCTGTGCCTCTGTCCCTCTGTCCCCCCAGCCTGAACGGGGCCATTCCCTGCAATTCCAGTAGGAATTCCTGCCCCATCCCCGTGCCAGGGCAGAGACAGGAGCAGGTGCTGGATGCCGTGGGCACGGGGGGTTCTCCAGCAGCTTTGGCCCCTGTGCCACCCCCAGAGCCCCAGCCCAGCCCGGTCACCATCCCAGGGGTCCCCCAGCCCCTGGTGCTGCCACTTCCAATGGAAATTCTGGACCTTCTGCTGCCTCAGCTCTGCTTGGGCACAGAGAGATTTGCATCCTGTAGCTGCAGCTGGAGAATCCAGCAAATCCATGACATGAATTCCAAGTCTCCCTCCCTCAAGGAAAGGCTGGAGCCAGCTCAGCATCCCTCCTCTCTCCCCCCTCCTCCTCCTTTTTTTTGGAGACTCATTACTATATTGTGGATATTCTCCACTAAAGGGCATCTCTTTGAATGCATTTGCTTTTTTATTAATGTGTGCTAAGACAAGTCAAGCCTGATTATCATGAAGACAATTGCTGAATTCCCTCCTGGAGAAATCTCATCTAGACTGTGTAGGCGTTTTAATTTCAGAGACCCATTAATTGGCACAATTGCTTAAGCAGCTGCTTTCCGTGTCATTTTAGGACCACTTTATGAAAAACAGAGCTTAAAAAAAAAAAAAAAGAAAAAAGAAAAAAGAAAAAAATATATGACAGGCCAGAGCTTTCTACATGGCAACATAATTAATGCAAGGAGCTTCCTTGGAGCAGCAGAGTAACAAAAAGGCACCAAAATACGGCTGCCCTGCACTGGGGGAGCCGAGCCCGGCACCCTCCTCCTCTGGAAATCGGCTGGGAAAGCTGCCTAGAGCCCTGTGCTGACAGCGACGCCTCCTCACCCTGGGAGATGGGGAAAAGAAGCCCCGGGACAGAGGGGAGGGCACAGGGACCCAGCAGGAGCCAGCCCAGGGCTCTCCGGGGTGGGCTCAGCCCCGCAGCGCTGGCACTGAGGGTGCCCGGAGAATGGAGGGGGGGTTTGGGGGTCCCTCCCTGCTCTGAGGGTGATGGGGAGGGGTCTGGAGGAGGGGGAGGCCCTGGCAGGGAGGTGGGAGAAGCAGCAGGTGCAGAGGCTCCAAAGGCCCTGAACTGACCCCAAATACGGGTACTGCAAGTGCCGCTGCCATCCTGGCACATCCCAGAACATCCCAGAACATCCCAGAACATCCCAGAACATCCCAGAACATCCCAGAACATCCCAGAACATCCCAGCACATCCTGACACATCCTGGCACATCAACCTGCCCTTGGATCATTCCCAGTGCTCAGGGGACAGGGGCAGGTGGTGACAGAGGTGACAGAGCCCCCGTGGGCACCTTGGGCTCCCTGGGTGCCATCCTGGCCCACGCAGGCCATGCTCAGCTCCCAGAATTAGGTTAATTAGGGAATTAATGAAGAAACGATCCTTCACTCCAGGAGCACTGGCCATCCCGAGCTCCGTGCTGGTCTTTGCCACGGGCGAAAACACACATTCCCATTTATTAATAAATAAATCCCTATCAATGCCCTAAATTATCAGCGGAATATATTTGCCAACCCAAAGCAACGGTAGGAACAATTACTTATTAATAAAGCAATAGCTAAATCTAATTACATCCCCATCAGATCCTGCAACTAATAAAACCACAGTTGCCTTGCAGAGCTGAGGGACCTGCTGACCTCAAATCAAAGTTTAAACCATCCATCAGCTCCCAATACATTCCCAGCACATCCAGCAATTACCATGCCCTCCATGGGCTCCCCCGGCAGGGGCAGGGGTCACCCCATGCGCTGCATGGCTGTGAGCAGGAACAGAGCCTCAGAAATCTCATTATCCTGTTAACCATACATTTATCTGACAAGATAAAAGAGACTAGGTGACCAAGCTATCATTAAAGATTAATAGAAAGTATAAAAAATTCAGCTGCAACCAGCATTACTGTTTAGTGCCTGTGATAGGCCTGACAGGATTATTAATCAGGCAGCCAAAAAGATTTAGGGCTTCGCTCTCGGGTTTTTTTGCGTTTCAAGTCTGCGGTGTCATCCCCTCTCCCCAGCAGGCAGAGCCCGGGTCAAGGGGGCAATGGTTAATTGGTTCGGGGGGTTTGGCAGGGGTGGCTCGGATCAATTATTGAACCCCAGGCTGAGGTGGGGCTGGGATGCTCCGCAGAGGGACGGGGTGTTTATGGCAGAGGCTCCTCTCCCGTGCCAGCCTATTAATAAATTGTACAGATCAATGCCAGGATTAATTTTAATCGAGGGCTACAAGGATCGCGCAGCTCCCAGGGTGATTTTCCCCCCTCATTCTTAATTCCATTTAAGTTGAACATGAAAGATTCCCAGGTAACACCTACACAGGAAGAAACGAGATTTCCCTGTTTTTAAGCCTTAAGTATTCTTTTTTATTCTGCTTTGCTTTTTGCCTTTTGATCATAAATCAATGTCCGTCGCCGCTTTTCCCGGGAAGCCGGGCTCAGGCAGGGCTGCCCTGCATTTCCCCACCTGCCACGGAGAAAAACCAATAAATTAGGGAAGGTGTTTGCTAAAAAAACCCCGTGGAGGGGAAGCCGGGGTGGGTGGAGGTCCCCAGCGCCCCCCAGATCCCCTCATCCCTCCTCTCCAAGGATCCCTGCCTGGATTTCTCACACTTTCAAATAGGAAATCTCACTGAAAGCTTTACCAGCCTTTGTGGGTCCATCCCAGGGGGCTGGAACGAGATAATCCTTACGGTCCCTTCCAACCCAAACTTTCCTGGGATTCTGGGATTCCATGAAAACCAACCTTTTACTTCCTTGCATGAAATTATCTCAGCGGGAGCTTGGAGTGGCTCGGGGCAGCACAGCCTTTCCCACAAAAATGGGGCAAACCAGAGCAATGCCCGTGAGCATCCCAGGAGAATAATTTACTTTAAAACAACCCCAAAAATATTTTTTTTCCCTGAAAAAATGTGCACATCAACCTGTGGAAGCCCTGATGTCCCAGGAAAGGATCCAAACAGGAGGCAAATGGAGCAGGGAAACGTGGAAGTGTCTGAGCAGAGCCCAGAGCCTGGCTGAGAGCACAGTCTCCATAAGGACGGTGGTTTTCATCCCAGTATCTCATGGAATCCTTCACAGGGAGCTTTCTCTGCTGTAAAAATCACATTTTAAAGCGTTTGCCCCCAAGAATTCCCATGCTTTCCATCAATCCCCTCCACTGTGTGGGATCCTGTAATCTGGAATGAATGCTCAGACGTAACTGGAATCACGCACAGAACAAACTGGGCCTGGAGAGGAGCTCAGGGGGGTTTGGTGACACGGGGTGGGGGTGACACGGATTGGGATGGGGGCGACACGGACTGGGATGGGAGTGACACGGACTGGGATGAGCTGGAGGGATCGATGTGGGCCAGCTCATTCCTTTAGGATCCTCCCGATGCCCTGTAGCAGCATCGGAACAAGTTCCTGATGCAGAAACCCTACAAATCCTCACGGAATCATGGAATGGTTTGGAAGGGAAGGGACCTTAAATCCCATCCAGTGCCACCCCTGCCATGAGCAGGGACACCTTCCTCTATCCCAGGCTGCTCTAAGATCCATCCAACCTGACCTTGGACACTGCCAGGGATCCAGGGGCAGCCACAGCTTCTCTGGGAAACCTTTTCCAGGGCCTCAGCACCCTCACCGCCAGGAATTCCTTCCCAAAACCCCATCCAACCCTGGCAGTGGGAAGCCGTTCCCCCTAGCCACCCCATCCCTGGTCCCAAATCTGTGCTGGACTCAGGCATTTTCCAAGAGAAGGCTCCTGCACAATTCCTCCCTGCAGGAACAGGTGCAGGCAGACAGGGGTGAGGCCCTGGGTTTGCATAACCTCCTGCATTCCGTGGATCCAGGGTGCTGAAAAGCACGGAACACTCTTGGTTTTGCCTCCTGGGAGCCGCGGCCGAACCCCAAATAAATCAATTCCAGTTCCGCCGGCCGAGTGCGGGGAGCAGGGCCTGGAGAATCCCCAGCTGCAGGAAGGGAGGACTCGGCTCCCCGGCCTCTTTGAAGCTCACAGGAGCGAGATAAAAGAGAAATGTTAAAGCTCCTGCAGAGCGGGCGGGAGGGGATCGGGACACACTTTGCCGGTGTCGCGGCACGGCAGAGCTCGGATCTCTCTGACAAGCCTGGGATGAAAGGGGAACCTCCAGCACATCCCCCGTGCTTCAGCGAGCAAACCCCTCGAGTTTCTCCTGCTTCTGAGGCCTCGCATCGCTGCCATCGGGGTTGTGGTTCAGTTTGGGGCAAAATGCGCCGGTTTCAGCTGAGTGACATCGCGTGCAGCCGGGCCCGGCACGGGGACGTCACTCCTGGGAGAGGAAAAGCAAATCCACATTGATTCAAAGCTCAGTTCGTCTCACAGGGGTCCAAACCGCAAGGAAACAGCTGGAAATGGAAACATTCCCGGGTTTTTGCGGTATCCCTGCCCCGAGGGCAGGGAGGACCCCTCAGCCCAATGCAAATCAGGAGTTGGGCTGGGGCTGGAGGGGCTCCACGGGGAGGGTTTGGTGCCAGGGACATCTCATTCTATGGAAATCTATGGGATTCCTGCTATAAATATTCCTCCACATCCCCATTTCTCCCAGCCTGGAGCGTTGTGGCTGCAGGAACCCATCCCTGTCCCCACAGGATGCTCCAGCCTCTCCGGCTGATCCAGGGATGCCGCCACTCTCCTTGGAGGCTCCAGGCAGAAACTCCTCCCGTGGTGGGGACTGGAAACATCTGGGAGGAGAACCCATCCCTATCCTGGGGAGGAACTGTCCGAAGTCGATGGAAGATAAAGTCCAATTAATTATTTACTTCCATGAGCTCACGGAAATCTTCCCTGGAGCCTGGCAGGACCAGCGGGCTCCCAGCTTTTATCTGTTTACCAGGATGAGATGGGAGAAGGGGATGAGGAGAAGGGGGGGAAAAAAAGCTTAATGACGGTGTCTGTTGATCATCAACGCGAGAAAAATGAATTGCTTCCCTGAACCTGAGAAATATCAAACCGCATAAATAAATCTGTTTCAATTATTAATAAAGGAATTTACATTCGGAGCCTGAGCACAAGAATTAATTCCATTTCTTATGCTAAAGTGGCCAGTGCAGCTGAGGAGTAGAGAATTAAAAGATGCAGAAATGAAGGGAAGATGAAGGTAGGGAAGAGGCAAAGTGGGAATTCCTGATCCTAAGCAAAACCACCTTCCAGCAGCTGGAAAGGAAAGGAAATGGGAAAAAAGGGGGTTTGGGTGTGAAGGTGTTTGAGAAACGATGGTCCTGCTCCATCACCAACATCTCCTGTGGAAACAGCTCCGTGGAGGACACTAAGGACACGACAGATGTTTGGGGATAGCCAGTGCAGGCCCACAATTAATAAATACCAGATCTAAGCAAACCCAAGACCAAAATCCTTCCCAAAATCAGCGGCTGTGCCCTCCCTGCCTCTGCCCCAGGGCTGCCCCCTCTGAAGGGACCCCGATCCACCCCGGGATCCCTTGTGGGTGACCCCAGCAGAGCCCCAGGGAATTCAGCACAAAAGGTTCTTTTGGGGTAAAGGTTGATCTGAGCATGGGCAGGGCACAAATGCTGCCTGGGTTTTGCCCTCCGTGAGAAACTACCCCAGAAATTACTTCCCAAAGTGGCAGTGTCAGGGTGGCTGTCACAGCTGGAGAGTTTGGGGCAGAAATGCTGGGGTTTGGGCACTTCCCAGCATCCCAGGGGGTGGAACGGGGCAGTTTCTCAGTGTCAAGGCCCCAGTGCCACAGCATCTCCTGTGCCCTGGTCCCAGGGCACAGGAGCCACATCAGCCCCTTCCCTGTAACCCAGCCCCCGAAAAATCCGCCCTCTCCTGCTGTTTTTCCATTCCCAGACTAAACAAACCCATCCCTTTCCATCTTTAGACCTCTGGAGCAGTTCCCTGGGAATCAGGAGCTGGAGCTGGAGCTGGAGCTGGAGCTGGAGGGGGTCCCCACACCCAGCCCCTCTCCCGCACCCCTTTCCCGTGTCCGTAGGGAACAGGGGCAGTGTGGCTCCGCTCCCATCCCAGCTGCACCCCCAGACCGCAGAGAGTGCAGCCCTTCAGTGCTGTATTTATTTCTGCAGTTTGATATTTCCATCCCCCGGTGCTGGGCTGGATCCCTCTCCCAGCCCACCCTTCCCTCGGCTGCCCTTTCCCGGGAGCAGCCTCATTGTTCCTCCCACGTGATGAGACATTCCAGGAAAACCAACTCGAATCAAAATAGACATTTGGAGGGGGCTTTTGTTTGGCTTTTGCCCAGCTTCCCCCGCCCGCCCTGACTCCTGTGAAGGCACTTGTCGAGTTGATTTGCTCGCGCTGCCTCCAGAGCCCGGCCTTGCTCCGGAGCCGCTGCTCTTTTCAGTCGGCTCCTCGGAACGAGAAGAAAAACTTGGCAAAGCAACAATAGGGAAGAGGGGGGGAAAAAATATGAATAATCTCGGCACAGAAGTTGCATTATGCGACGTGGTTGCCATGTGGTCGGGGCTGGGAGGGGATCATGAGAGCGCTTTGTGGGAGAAATGACAACGGGAGAGAGGATCCCGAGTAGCGCCGGGGTTTGGGATCCAGAACTGATGGTACCAGCCCAGCCTGGGGCTGCCAAGGGATCCCTTAGAGTCCATCAGACCCAGCTGGGGGGGTCTGGATGGGGACAAAAGTACTGCTGGCTGTTCCCTGTGCTGGCCACACTCAGCCCAGGCACCTCTGGCCACGTGGATTCCCGATGTGGGGATTTAGGATGGGGAATTCCCATGGGTACCAACCCCAAACTTTGCCAGGCGAGAATCATCACACAAAGGTGGGACCTGAAGCAAAATCAGAGGTATGTGGAGCTGCTGGAGCAGTTCCAGAGGAGGCCCCGGAGCTGCCCCCAGGGCTGGAGCCCCCCTGGAGCCAGGCTGGGAGAGCTGGGAATGTTCCCCTGGAGAAGGGAAGGATCCAGGGAGAGCTCAGAGCCCCCTGCAGGGCCTAAAGGGGCTCCAGGAGAGCTGGAGAGGGACTGGGGACAAGGGATGGAGGGACAGGACACAGGGAATGGCTTCAGAGCGGGAAAGTGGAGATTTAGATGGATATTGGGAAGGAATTCCTGGCTGGGAGGGTGGGGCGGCCCTGGCACAGGGTGCCCAGAGAAGCTGTGGCTGCCCCTGGATCCCTGGAAATGTCCAAGGCCAGGCTGGATGGGGTTTGGAGCACCCTGGGACAGTGGGAGGGGTTGCACTGGATGGGATTTAAGGTCCCTTCCCTTCCAAACCATTCTGGGATCTGCCTCCAGAAAGCCACAGGGTCCCAGTGTGGGGCCCAGTGCTCCCCTCCCAGTGACGGCAGGGCCACAGGGTCCTCATGCAGGGGACAGTGGTGGCCCCGTGCCTGCAGAGCCCCAGAGCCCCGGGCCAGCTCTGCTTCAGGAGCAGAGTTCACACAATCAGCGCCTGGTGCGAGGCAGCGGGATCCAAAACCCTAATTTGGCCTGATTAAAGCTTAATGATTCCAGCTTAATGATTAAGGACCTGCCCCAATTTCCTCGTTGCAAGCAGCCCAGCCTGCCAGGACTCAGGTGGATGGACACGGCTGGGGCTCTGCCCGGGAGACACCAGGAACAAACCGGGCATTTCAATGGGCACGGGGAGGAGCATCCCGGATTCCTGCCCGCGGCTGAGCCGGCTCCTCGGAACGGCAGGGAGACATTAAAGAGCCTTAATGAGGATTTCAGGATGAAAAACAACCTGGCCGCCTCTCCAGCAGCAGAGAATCGCTGTGTGCAGTCATTTGGAGGGCTCAGAGCTCAGCCTGGGGCTGCAGCCCCCACTCCCCGTGTCACCCCCAGCCCACGCTGGGTCACCTTGAGTGCCCCAGGGCTGGGACAGGGGGACAGGGGACACACGGAGCAGGGAAATGCTCCAGCTCCTTCCCAGCCCCGACAGAAAATGGAGCTGCCCATGTGCACAGAGCTCTGGACCCCATTAGAGCGGGGCTGGGGGGAGCGGGGTGGCCGCAATGCACACAAGGTGCTCTCTCCTCATGAAAGCATCTTTTGATTATGTTATTGCAGCTATCAAAATATTGCCGAGTTCAGAGCATTCCTCCGGGATCCCCGAGCTCTTCAAAGGCCGGAGCACCACGGCTGGGGAAAAAGAAGTCTTTAATTATGTCGGCTTCCACGTTTGTTCTGCTGTGCTTTCCTCGCGGAAAAAAAAGGCCTTTAATGAGGAGAGGCCCATATGGCTGCATTGTTCAAACAGGGAAATAAAGCTGATTTGGGGGCTTGTTGTCATGGATGTGCGAGTTCCCTGCCAGCCCCACAGTGTCACGCAGCCCCAGCTCCGAGGGGCTCTGGAGCATGGGAATGGCACTGTGGGAATCCCAGGCTGGCTGCAGAGCTGCTCCAATCCCAATCCCAATCCCAATCCCAATCCCAATCCCAATCCCCATCGCAATCCCAATCCCCATCCCAATCCCAATCCCAATCCCAATCCCAATCCCAATCCCAATCCCAATCCCAATCCCAATCCCCATCGCAATCCCAATCCCAATCCCCATCCCAATCCCAATCCCAATCCCAATCCCCATCCCCATCCCAATCCCAATCCCAATCCCAATCCCAATCCCAATCCCAATCCCCATCCCCATCCCCATCCCCATCCCCATCGCAATCCCAATCCCAATCCCAATCCCAATCCCAATCCCCATCCCCATTGCAATCCCACTCCCAATCCCAATCCCAATCCCAATCCCAATCCCAATCCAAATCCCAATCCCAGTCCCAGTCCCAATCCCATCCCAATCCCAGTCCCAGTCTCAGTCCCAGTCCCAATCCCAAACCCAGTCCCAATCCCAATCCCATCCCAATCCCAGCCCCAGTCCCAATCCCAGTCCCAGCCCACTCTCCAACCATTCCCCAGCACTTTCACATCCTCCAGCAGCGTTATCCTCCTTCCCAGCCCCATCAAGCCCGAGGCACTGCAGGATGGAGAGATTGCAGGGGGTGCTCTCCACAAACCCCCTCATTTTGCTCAGGTTCCATTTGAATCTCAATGTAAACCCTCATTTTTACCCCCAAACGTAAATAGCAAAGCAAAGCCGCGTGTTACACACTTTTAATAATTTATTGAGTATATTCTGCTAATAAATTCTCCTATCTGGGGGTTGTAATTAAAGGCCAGCGCGTGCTGCAGGATCCCAGCAGTTCTGCAAAGCTTTTGGAAGCTTGGAGTGCTAATAAAGAGAGTTTTGTTCAAGAACTCACAGGGAACAACCACAATTAGTTGCCCAGGAGGGCATGTTCCTCGCTGGAGTGACTGAACACGAGAAATGATGGAGCAGAGGTACAGGAAAGCAGCGAACCCACGGCATTTTTAAGCAGAGTGAGGGCGAGTGGCTGTGACACAACAATTCCTGCCCTTCCCCACATCCCACCCTGCTCCAGGGCTGGATTCTCCAGGGGGTTCTGAGCAGGGAGGAGGTTGCTGTAGACAGCAGGTTCCAAATCCACACAGCACCGTGGAATCACAGGATGGTTTGGGTGGGAAGGCACCTCCAGGCTCATCCCATTCCCTGGACCCAGAACCTTCCAGTACCCCGGGCTGTTCCAAGCCCCGTCCATTTGCCACGGGGGAAACAAACCCACAAATCCAAACAAGGCAAGGAAACCCAAGAAAAGTCCCTCACTGTGAGTAAAAGCTTTTTTTCTTGGAATATTTCTTCTTCCTCCCTTGAAGCTGTGGAGTAGAGCAGTTTCCCCTTTTCCTGAGGATCTGTGGGCAGAGTTTGAGTCTCACGTTTACTACCAAAACACAAATATTTATACTTCGATAAAAGAATCGTTTCCCACAAAGGATTAAAATCCACCTGAAGCCCGAGGTTCAGACTTTCCCCATTCCACATCACCAAAAATCCCCAACCCCCCAATCCTCGGCTTCCCAGACAGAATCACAAAGAGCAACTTCTCAAGGGTTGCAGAGGCAGCGGTGGCATTTTAGCGATTTTAGCTGCCAATTCCTTTGCTTTCCATGTTTTACATGACAATTGAGGGAAATCTTCCCCAGACAGCAATTCCCGTCCCGGTCAGCGGGACACCGGCACCACAATACACAAATTACAGCGCTGGCAGCGAGGAGCAGCCAGAGCTGGAGACGCGACATTGATGCCAAAAAATTCCCATTTCAAGCCACCACAAAGGCAGAATTTCGCTGCGTTTCCCATGCAAATAATCAGGCAGGAGAGCAGCGGCACCTCTGGCTCGGGGAGCAGAGCGGGGCCAGAGCCAAGGGCAGGGCTGATGAAGTTTGAGGAAAAGCTCGGACAGCACATTCGACATCGGGGCAATCCCATGGACCAGAGCCGATCCTCCTGGTCAGGAGGTGTTTCCAGCTGGACATTCAGTGGCATCCCGGCTCCAGAGCTTGTTTTCCAAGCACGTGCAGGGATTCAGGGGGGTGGAGAATCCCAAATAAAAGGCTGGCTGTAAATCCAGCCTGGGCACCTGCCAAGGCCAGGTCAGAGCACGGGGCACAGAGGGATTTAATGTCCCGATTCCTGAGATCACAGCCAGGAATGGGGCCCAAGATGTGCTTCCATGGCAGCCTGTGGGGATGCCGTAGCAATCCGCAGGGATGCAGGAATAGCCCCCACGGATGCAGGAGCATCCCGCATGGATGCAAGAACAGCCCCCATGGATGAGGAAGCAATCCATAGAGATGCAGGAATAGCCCCCGCGGATGCAGGTGCATCCCGCATGGATGCAGGAGCATCCCACACGTGTGGTTCACACGCCCCTGGTATTCCAGGAGGAAGCTCTTTCCAGCCTGCCCAAGCTCCGGGTTACATCCCACAGAATTCCTGCCAGCTCCTGCTCCCGAGGCAGCTCAGCCGGGGGGGTGGGGGTGGGATCTCTGTGGTGTTGGGGCTCCCCAGGCTCTGCCCACCCAGGGGATGTTCCCAGGGCCACGCAGGGATGTGGGAGTGGGGCCGGTGTGGCAGGAGAGGATTTCCATGAGCGTTCCTAAACTCCCAGCCCAGTGAGAAGAGGCCACGTCCTGCCCCTGCCTCCCCAGCCCTGAACACTCCGTGCCGCAGCCACGAAAATCCCGCCTTGATTTCATCGGGCAGGAATGCTGCGAGCTTCCAGGACAATTTATTCCCTGCAATTTCTTCTCCGGGCAGAAGTGGCCGGGTTTTCCAAGAGTCGCTTTTTTTTCCCAGGGGGAAGAGGGAATTTAACCATTGGAGTGAAGGCGTCCGGTTCCCCACCGTGGCCTTCCAGAACCGGGATTAAAAATGGAAAGGGGCACCTTTAAAACTTTAATACCATTTAAATGTTGCAGTCTCCCCTCCTGCACCAGATCGTTCCGTAAAGCAGCTAATTAAAAAATGGCTGCTGTGATGACAGACTCGATTAATAGCTTTTGAAGAGCAGCCAGTGCACCAACTGCTCCTGGAGCCATGATGAAAGCTAATAATGTAGAAAATTCTGCCAATTCTTCTAATTCATGAATATTTAAGCCTGTGAAAAATCTGTCAGATTATAGCACTTCTCTGGTGATTTTCTGCTTAAGTACAGGGATGGGTCCGTGCCAGGGGCTCCCAAACTTCAGGGAAGTTTTATTGTCTGCAGTTCCAGAGCCCTGCGCCCTCCTCTGGCTCTTTAACCCCTGCCAGGGCAGCGGGAGCCAGGGAAAAGGATGGGCTGGACTCAGAGGGACACCCGGATGGACACAGGGTACTCAGATGGACACAGGGTACTCAGATGGACACAGGGTAACACCCAGATGGACACAGGATACTCAGATGGACACAGGGACACACAGAAAGACTCAGGGGCACTCAGATGGACTCAGGGGCACTCAGATGGATACAGGAACATCCAGACAGACTCAGGGGCATCCAGGTGGACACCGGAACATCCAGGTGGTCATCAGACACCCAGATGGACAGGGGGCACCAATGGAGGGGTCAGTGCTGGCACAAGGGAGGGGTCAGTGCTGGCACAAGGGAGGGGTCAGTGCTGGCGTCTCTGCAGGGGTCAGTGATGGCACAACAAAGGGGTCAGTGCTGGCCCAATGGAGGGGTCAGTGCTGGCACAAGAGGGGTCAATGCTGGCACAAGGGAGGGGTCAGTGCTGGCACAAGAGGGGTCAATGCTGGCCCAATGGAGGGGTCAGTGCTGGCCCAATGGAGAGGTCAGCGCTGGCACAAGGGAGAGGTCAGTGCTGGCACAAGGGAGGGGTCAGTGCTGGCCCAATGAAGGGGTCAGTGCTGGCCCGATGGAGGGGTCAGCGCTGGCACAATGGAGGGGTCAGCGCTGGCACAAGGGAGGGGTCAGTGCTGGCACAAGGGAGGGGTCAGTGCTTGGACAAGAGGGGTCAGTGCTGGCCCAATGAAGGGGTCAGTGCTCAAGGGGTCAGTGCTGGCACAAGAGGGGTCAGTGCTGGCAAGCAAGGGAGGGGTCAGTGCTGGCACAACGAAGGGGTCAGTGCTGGACAAGGGAGGGGTCAGTGCTGGCCCAATGGAGGGGGAAGCGCTGCACAATGGGGGGTCAGTGCTGGCACAAGGGAGGGGTCAGTGCTGGCGCAATGGAGGGGTCAGTGCTGGCACAAGGAGGGGTCAGTGCTGGCACAAGAGGGGTCAGTGCTGGGCAATGGGGGGGTGCTGCACAAGGGAGGGGTGCTGGCACAAGGAGGGGTCAAGAGTTTGGCACATGAAGGGGTCAGTGCTGGCACAAGAGGGGTCAGTGGGCCCAATGGAGGGGTCAGTGCTGGCCCAATGGAGGGGTCAGCGCTGGCACAAGGGAGGGGTCAGTGCTGGCACAAGGGAGGGGTGCAGTGATGGACAAGGAGGGGTCAGTGCTGGCACAAGAGGGGTCCAGTGCTGGCAGCAAGGGAGGGGGTCAGTGCTGGCACAAGAGGGGTCAGTGCTGGACAAGGAGGGGTCAGTGCTGGCACAAGGGAGGGGTCAGTGCTTGGCGTCTCTGCAGGGGTCAGCGCTGGCCCAATGGAGGGGTGCAGTGCTGGTCAGTGCTGGCGGGGGGTTCAGTGCTGGCCCAATGGAGGGGTCAGTGCTGGCACAAGGGAGGGGTCAGTGCTGGCACAAGGGAGGGGTCAGTGCTGGCCCAATGGAGGGTCTCAGTGTGCTGGCACAATGGAGGGGTCAGTGCTGGCACAAGGGAGGGGTCAGTGCTGGCACAATGGAGGGGTCAGTGCTGGCCCAATGGAGGGGTCAGTGCTGGCACAAGGGAGGGGTCAGCGCTGGCACAAGGGAGGGGTCAGTGCTGGCACAAGGGAGGGGTCAGTGCTGGCACAAGGGAGGGGTCAGTGCTGGCCCAATGAAAGGGTCAGTGCTGGCGTCTCTGCAGGGGTCAGCGCTGGCAGCAGCCCCGTTGCCCAGCTGCCTCTGGAGAGCCCAGCATAAGGGGCTGTCTGAGGCACGAGTGCCCTGCTGGCAGCAGCTCCCTGGCAGTGCCGCTCTCCTCTCCTCTCCTCTGCTCGCGGGGGGCTCGAGCTGCTCTGCCAGGTGACTCATCTGACAGCGATTTCCAAAATCCAAACAAACGCACCCGGTGGGAACGTCAGCAGCTCCTCTGCTGCGCCGAGCGCTGGAGGCTGGCGCTGCCTGGGTGGGGAGGGTGGGTGATCCTCCACAGTGCCACTCCAGAGATGCTCTTTTCCATCCTTCCCAGAACTTTCCCCACCCAACTCGCCTGATTCTCAGTACTGGACCCGATCCTGCCTGCTGGAGCTGGAAGAGAATAAAGTCAAGCAGCAGCAACAGCAACGGGCCCTTCTCCTCTTCTTTCCCATCAGGAAAGTTCACCTGAAGGTGGGACTGGCCAGGGCTTGGTCCTGCCCTTCCAGCCAGGACATTCCTGAGGGAAGGGTCTGAGAGGGAAAGGTGGGGAGGGGGCAGCAGAAATGGCGGAGAGAGAAATCCATGAGGGGATGCTCAGCTCAGTGCAGGGAGGCCTCGGTCGGGAACATCTCAGGAAGTGAAGCATGGAGTGACTTTGAAACAAAAATAAATATTCCCAACATGACACCTACATCTGAAAAGGCAGCTCATCCCACAGCCTGGCTGGCACCAGAGCCCGGGACACTCCCCCTCCCCAGCCCTGCCTCCACATCCCCGCTGCTGCTGCCAGGGTACCTGAGCCCTGCCAGTGTTCCACAAACACTGCTCTGTAATTAAGGGCTTACAGGATTTGCAGCCTTGGTTTCGTGGTGGGAAACAGCTCCATTAAAGCTCTCAAGGTTTAGTGGGTCAGCCTAACCCCAAGGAATTCTCACCTCCAGGAATACCTGGCCATTCTCCAGGAATACCCAGCCAACCTGGGTCGGCTTGGGTTAGAGGTGAAGCTGCTCCTGGCTCCCTTCCTGCAGCACCCACTGGTTCTCTGTTCCACTGGGAATGAGTTTCGCAGGCTCAGGGGTGACTTCTGACCTTCACTGAGGGCCAGGATTTCTCCCCAGCTGCCCAGGGGATCCACCCGTCCCATCCCGTCCCGTCCCGTCCCATCCCATCCCATCCCATCCCATCCCATCCCATCCCATCCCATCCCATCCCATCCCATCCCATCCCCAGAGAAGCCAGAGCACAGGAACAGCCAAGCCCCCCTTCCCCTGCTCATCACAGACCTTCAGCCACTTACAATGTCACTTCAGCTGAGTAATAAGCAATTATGATTTAATTACTCCAAAGCTCTTCAGCAGAATTCTCTGAATAATAATAGTCACTTTTATGGCACCTCATTTATCCTTTCTGCTCCTCATCTGGATTTATCCCGCACTGCCACCAGCCTGGGCACTGCCAGAGCCACCAGAGCCGGTCACCTTGCCTGGGCTGCCACCAGCCAGGGCTCTGCTTTCCCCTCCATCCCTGCCTTTGCTGTTCCCACCATCCCTGCCTTTGCTGTTCCCACCATCCCTGCCTTCTGCCTGTTCCCTCCATCCCTGCCTTCGCTGTTCCCACCATCCCTTGTCTTTGGTTTCCCCTCCATCCCTGCCTTTGCTTTCCCCACCATGCCCAGATTGGCACGGCGGGATCGCAGCCACACTCACTCCCATCCTGGAAACTCTCAGCTCACAGAGAACCCGACAAGTGCCGCTAATTCATAAATATTTAACACCTAAATCTGCTGCCTCCTGATAGCTTTTTCCAGAGTTTCTATTCTAATCCATATTCCACCCTCTTCCCCTCCCCACCGGCCCTCCTCGGTTTTTTTCCCTTCCTCTTGGCCGGGCACAAATCCAAGTGCTGAGATGACTGTTTCACTTCCCTGCTGTCATCAGTTGTTTTTATCTTATCTGGCCCGTGGATGCCAGTCAGCACCCGCTGCGGCCCTGCCAGCGCCGCCTGACCCCGCTCAGCCCCTCCGCGGCCTGGGACCGCCAGATACGGTCACTCAGCGTGTCCATCAGCACTTCTGGGGGGAAGAGAGGGGGAGAAAAGGAGAAAATCCCGGCAGGAGCCGCAGCTGACAGCTCGGGGTGAGAGCTGCCGGGAGCGCGGCGGCCCCGACTCCTCCCTGGGCTGCGCTGGGAATCCTGTGCTGGACGCGGGGCTGGTGCTGGTGGTCCTCGCCCCAAGTCCCTCTCCTGCTCGGTGGGAGCCCCGTGCCCCTTTAGGAGCTCCAAGGTCTCTCCTTTCCAAATCCCTTCCCTTTCCCTGTGTCCTTCCCAAGTTCCCCATCCCCTTCCCGCCTCATCTCCAGCCTCCCGATTTCCACAGTTAATTTATCAGTTTAATAATGGCATCGTGGGGACGGGCGAAGCGAGGCCAGCAGTGAGCCAGCTCGACTTTATATACATCTCACCCAGAGTAAAAATGTCATGTAAGATTTACTCAACATGCATTTTATCAAAGTGCTCAAGCGCTGAAGTAAAAGGGCTTTTAGTTCCAGCAGATTGAAGGGGGTGGCATGTGGGGAAGGAGGAGAGAACGGATGGATTTGAGCTCTGCCAGAAGCTCTTGTTGCTTTTGCATCAACGTCTTTATTTTCCAAGAGAGGATTTAAGACCTTGTTGTGTATAAACAACCGGGACTGGAGGAACTCGAACGGTGAGGAACTGTAAAAGGTTACACTGAAAAATGCTCTTAGTCTGCATGAAATAAGATTCTTCCTGGAAACATGACACTGAACATTGAAGGGAGGGGGAGGAATAGCTGTAAAATGGCTCTAGAAAAGGGGTTACAAATTAAATATAATAAAAAGAATCCTTTTGAATGAGATCTTAATTTAACCTCTACATCATGACCATATATTTCAGGAAATTAATCCCTTGGCCTCCAATAAATCCCGAGTATAACACAACCACTTATGGTTCAGCAATGAGCCATTAGTGCGGGCTGCAGATCCTGCTAAACCACCAGAGCCTTTATTTAGGAATGCGCTGAATTCCCCGCGGCTGATGCGGCCATCGGGGCTGGGCTGCCCCCGACACGGTCTCGGGAGTGCCCGGTGGGCTGCCGGGTTCCTCACCCACCCCATCCCACCCTGCCCGAGCCAGGACCCGTTCCTTTTCCGCAGGGATAACCCGGAGGGGATGCTCGGGGCCGCGTCTGTGCGGAGCACAAGAACCAGGACAGAAGTGCAAGAGAAAACTTCGTGCGGAGGCTCTCGGAGCCGCTCCGCGCTGCCAGCTTGGCACCGGCCTCTCCCGCATATGCCCCAAGACGAGGAAAGGAGCTCCTAATGAGCCGGGAGTGTAACCTTGCTCTGAGAGGGAACATATGCCACCGCAGCTCCCTTGGCACCGGCTCCCGGAGCCGGCTGCTGCCGGGGAATGCTCTTCCCAGCCAGCCCGAGACACTTCGGGGCTCCTGGGCACACGGAGCAGGTGAGGAGCACTGGAGCTCTGCAGGAAGCACAGAACCTGCTGGGAGAGCTGCTTCGTGTCAGGGGGTTCCTCCTGGAGACACAGCCCCTCCAACCCACGGGGATATCGAGGAGCGGGGGGGCGGGGGGTAAAAGGGATTTTGAGGAGCAGGAGAGGGATTGAGGGTAAAAGGGATATTGCGGAGCAGGAGGGGTTTGGGGGATAAAGGGATATTGAAGAGCAGGAGGAGGGGGTTTGGGGGGTAAAAAGGATTTTGAGGAACAGGAAAGGGGTAGAGGGTAAAAGGGATATTGAGGAGCGGGGGGGGGTTTGGGGTGTAGCCAGGGACAGCACGGCCCCAACACAGGCTGTCCCCAGCTGTCCTTCCCAGAAGCAGCAGAAGCGGGAGTGTGTCCGTCCCGATGGACAGCCCCACGCACAGCTGGTTCAAGCTGGAAAATGACATTTTGACAGGCAGAAAAAAAACCAGCTCCCCATCAGAAAGTGTTTTTGTCAACAGCACAAGCACCGGGTGAAACCCCAGCGCTGAGTCCCAGAGCATCCCAGGAAGCAGTCACAGGGAAAGAGGCAGAAGTGCAGCTTCTGGTGGGGAATCACAAACAGATGGGCAGGACCAGGGAGTGGCTGGAGCTGTGTTAGGGTGGAAATCGGGAAAAGGTTCTCCATCCAGAGGGCGCTGGGCATTGCCCAGGCTCCCCAGGGAATGGGCACGGCCCCGAGGCTGCCAGAGCTCCAGGAGCTTTTGGACAGCGCTGCCAGGGATGCCCAGGGTGGGATTGTTGGGGGTTCTGTACAGGGCCTGGGGTTGGAGTGGAGGGTCCTTGTGCATCTCTCCCAACTCGGGATATTCCATAATTCCATAATACTATCCCCTGCCATTCCCGGCACCCCAGCAAACCCCGACAGGAGCCCCGTGACACCACCCCGACTCTTTCACGCCGGAAACCTCCCAAATTCACGGGGGGATCTCCCTCCCGCGGCCGCACCAGGGGTTTCCCACCTGCGAAGGTGGGAACAAGGGGAGCTGTGCTTTCTCACCGAGCACCCCGGTTCCCGTTTGGTGCCCGGCGCGGTTCCCGAATCGCCGGCGCGGCTCCGCCGGGGCGGATGCTGCGGTTTGGGGCCGAAACGCCGCACGGGGAAGCAGCGCTGAGCAGCAGCTCCGGCAGAGCAGCTGGAACAGAGCTGGGCCCGCACCTCCCGCTGGGAGCCTTTCAACTGATGGGCTTACAAGAGATGAAATATTCAGGAGGATTAAGAATTTGGAGGAGGTGGAAATCAAAGTGAAAAAGAAAACAAGCAAAAAACAGCTTAATCTGGCCTTGGAGCGCTAATTGTCATTGGGATTCGGGCTAAAACAAACACAGCACAACGAGCTGCCAATTTGAAAGGGGAAGGAAGAGGGTGAAGACGATTCCCATCGCATCGAAAGCAGCAGCGGTTGTTTCATCCCCGCAGTCACAGCCCCGGGGCCGGAAGGGAACAGCCCCGTCCCCATTCCCTGCCCTCGCTGCGACCTTCACGGAACGAGTGCCCAGGTGGAGTCCCCACCCCTGGAGGTACCCAAGGAAGGTGGGGACAAGGTGGGCATCGGGCACAGCTCGGACTCGATGACCTCGGAGGGCTTTTCCAGCCCCGGTGATTCCATGCTCACCCTCCTGCCCATGCAGGGTTGTGTTCAGCCATGGTGCCACCCCAAACCCCCTCAGAGCCCCCCTCCTCCCTCTCCTGGCGAGCAGGGCGAGCAGAGCCCCGGGGCTGAGGCTCGGAGAGGCAGATTCTCTCCAGCCCCAGCTCAGTTATCCAACACTGCAATTTAAGTTGACAATTACATGGTAACCGACTTGCACACAAAAAGAGGCTCTGGAAGTATTCCCAGAATACAGAAGTCTGACAGTATCCACCCAATTTGTTGCAACAACAAAGAATACTGGAATATGTCCTTTCATTTGGCAGAGGACTCTCTTATTTTTTTTTAAGGCTAGGTGGGGAAATTTAGCCTGCTATTTAGGGAGCGTGTTGTGCCTTGAGAGTGACAAGCCAAGAGTTTCACTCGAAAGCCAAACTCCAACACAAATTGCATCCTGCCACCCAAGGAAGGAAACTGCACCAAGGAAAGAAATCAGTGGGATGCATCTGTTGTGGGGGGCTGTGGCTCAGGAAGGTGGGGGCCTTCCAGAATTCCCTTATGTGTCCTCCCACTCTGTAGGAGCTCCAGGAAAAGGAGCATCCCCGCTGGAAAAAAATCCCTTTTTTTTTTTTAAATATCTGGATCATGATGGTGGGAAGACCCTGGCACAGGGTGCCCAGAGAAGCTGTGGCTGCCCCCGGCAGTGCCCAAGGCCAGGTTGGACAGGGCTTGGAGCAGCCCGGGACAGTGGGAGGTGTCCCCGCCCATGGCAGGGGGTGGGCTGGGATGGGTTTTAAATCCCATCCAAGCCAAACCACTCCGGGGTTCTGGATTCCATGTGGGACTGTGCTCTGAAGCAGAGCCTGGCTGGGGATGCCCAGCTCCTCTCTCCCAGCCCTGCTCCTGCCCTTTAATCACCCTCAGGACTGGCTGCAGGAGGCTGGGAGGAAGTGGTTTGTGGAATGGTGGCAGCGCTGAGCCGGCTCAGAACGCGGCCGTGGCTTGAGGTTTGTGCCTGGAACGCTGACTAATTTCCACCAGAAACAAGACCACAGGAATAAAAAACCATCCCAAGAAACGCCTGTGTCACCAGCTCCCGACATGGAGCTGCGGAGGAGGCCGAGGGGTTCGGTGCCCTGGGGGTGCCCAGAGCTGAGTCCCGGGGCCAAGCGTGAGTGTCCTTCCAGCTCTGGGAACTGTGCCAGGGCCTCCCCACCCTCCCAGGGAACAATTCCTTCCCAATATCCCTTCCATCCCCACCCTCTGGCAGTGTCCTGTCCCTCCATGCCTTGTCCCACATCCGCGCTGTGCCCAGCAGTGGCACAGGGACCTCACCTGCTCCAGGTGCCAGTCCACGCCCCCAAACCCCTGGTCGTGGGCACAGTCGGGCCCTGCACCCCTCAGATGGGGGAGGCTCCTGGAACGCAGCTTTGAAACTTTTTCAGCTTTTCCCTGCAGGGTCAGAGATGCTCCACGTGGGTGGCTCCGACTACCGGCCCCACTGCAGCCCCACGGGAGACTGCTGGTGAGGAGAAACCGGCACAGGAGGAATCCAGAAGGGCTGGAAAAAGGAGAGACGACCCCGAGCAATGAGGGGCTGCACCCAGGGGCTGGCTGGGACCCCAGGGAGAGCTGAGAGTCATGGGAGGGACTCTGGGCGTGACCCTGGGGTGACACAATCACCCCAGCAAACAGCCCTGGCTCCAGTCGCCCACCCCAGCCAGCTGGGCAATGCCAGCAGGGCAGGGGCTCCCAGGCCACTGCAGAGTGACCCTCAGGGCTGCTCAGGGCAGGGCACAGCCACCAAACCCCCACGGCCACCCCCTGTCACCACGGGAGTGCCTGGGGCTCTGTCCCCAGGGACCTCCCCACAGTCAGACAGGGCAGGGGGGCACTGGCAGGGCCTGGGTGGCTTTGGGCACCACAAACCATCCCCTAATAACACACGGGGGCTGTGGGAAGGGCTCGGGGACCACACAGGCACTGCACAGGAACCTCCTGCAGGCTGTTCCAACACCCCCGGTGCTGCTCAGGGTCAAGAGCCAGGTGCCCCCACAGCCCCGGGCACGGCCCCGCTGCCAGCAGCCAGGATGGCACAGCTCCCCAAAAACAGCCCCCGGCTTCACACACGCAGCACCTCCTCCCCCGAGCCAGGGATCTGCTCGGCAGCACAGTTTGGAGGAGGAAAGTAATTACGTGGTAGAAAAACATGAGAGAGAGAGAGAGCAAAGCATGTTTTGGGGGGAGATGTTATCTGTGGAGCAAAACCGTGCTCTGGGGAGCTCTGACAGGTTTAGAATGTTCCACTGGGGCACCACAGCACCGGAATAAACCCCACATTGTCAGGGAGAGCCACATCCTTGCCACCAGGGAGGCTGGCTGGACACTCACAGCCAGGCTGGACACTTACATCCAGGCTGGACGCTCACGGCCAGGCTGGACACTCACAGCCTGGGTAGACACCCACTGCAAGCCTGGACACTCACAGCCAGGCTGGACACTCCCAGCCCTTACACAGACACTCGCATCGAGCCTTTTCCCACCCAAAATCTGCCCCCAGCAGCAGCAGGAGCTCCCCCTGTGCAGACCCAGAGCAAACCAAGCCCTCTCCCAGGGACTGCCGGGCGCTCCGGGGCAGGAATACCGAGCACCCATCCCGTGCTGTTTGATGAGAGCAGCGCTGCTGGAGCTGCTGGAGCAGCCACGTGCAGCTCTCCCGGCCGAGGGTTCTGCTCCTGGCTCAGGTGATCCAACCTGTGCCCCGAGTTGGCTCAGCAGGAGCAGCACCCACTTCAAAACCCGGGCTGGGCTGGGCTGGCATTCGCCGCCAGCAGCGCTGCCCCGGGAGGAACACGGAGTCTCTCCCCTCCCTCCCGCCTCCCTTTCTCTTTCTTAACCTTTTTGGCTCTTTTATTAAAGCAACTGAACAGTTTAGAGGGTTGTTGGTTTTTTTTTTCCCCTCCCCCCTCCTCCTGTGTGGCTCTGGGTGTAATCCGCCTTGAATATTTGATGTGGAATCTCTCGTGAGAGCGAGCGGGGATTTTATGGGCGCTGGAGGAAAACTCTTGCAAGGCAGAAGTGGTAATGAGCACCCCTGAGTACCCTCTCGCTTTCACAACCGCCTGCCTTTAAAAACGAGCAGGAATTGGGCAAGTGGTTCTCATGTGGGAGCGGCGCAGCCCCGCGCTCCCAGCCCTGCTCTGCCTTCCAGGAGCTCGCACCAGCCCAGCAACACTTGTTTATTCCAATTGAAGCTGACACCAGCAGCAGGCCAGACCAACCAGACGAGCTCGTGTGTGTCCTGTTTTATTTCCAACCCGGATTAACAGCGTCTCTTTAATTCCTAATGGCCCGTCCTGGGATTTGCAGGCGCTGTTCAAACACCAGCCCCGGCTCTGTCACTCGTGTCCTTCCTCTCGTGTGTCCCCTCCGTGCCCAACTCTGTGATTTCACACCCGGAGAGAGCTCCCAGCCCAATTACATGGGATGAACTCCCGGGAAGCTTTTCATCACACCCACACGCATTTTTTTCCCCCCGCATCCAGGTCTCTGAATTTAACACAGCAGCCACGATTCCTCTCCTTTTCAAAGGAAAAATATTCCCTTTCATTTCCAGCCCTCTGTACATCATAACCCTGAGCAAACTCTGCGGGAGCTGCTCGGCAACGCTGCGGCTCCGGGTCGGGATAAACAGTGAGGAGAGTCCTGGGGGGTCCCTGCTCATCCCGACAGGAGTTTGCCCCCAAAGCACACACCTGTGAGGCACCTGGCCAGGCTGGCAGGGCTGGGCTGCAAGGAGTCAGGACTGGGCTCCAGCAGGGCGGATGGGGAGGAGGTTGGGGTGATGATCTGTGGGTGTGCCTGCAGCACCCCCTGCACCCCCACAGGATCATCTGAACCCTGACAGAACCACCTGCATCCTGACAGAATCACCTGCATCCCAGCAGGACCACCTCCACCCCAACAGGATCACCTGCATTCTGACAGGATCATCTGCACCTCAACAGGATCACCTGCATCCCAATAGAATCACCTGCACCCCAACAGGATCACCTGCACCTCAACAGGATCACCTGCATCCCAATAGAATCACCTGCACCCCAATAGGATCACCTGCATCCCAACAGAATCACCTACACCCCAACAGGATCACCTGCATTCTGACAGGATCATCTGCACCTCAACAGGATCACCTGCATCCCAATAGCATCACCTGCACCCCAACAGGATCACCTGCACCTCAACAGGATCACCTGCATCCCAATAGCATCATCTGCATCCCGACAGGATCACCTGCATCCCGACAGGATCACCTGCACCCCAACAGGATCACCTGCACCCCAACAGGGCCGGCTGCCACACGGGTCCAGCAGAAAGCAGGCTCTCAGAACCTTCCAGAACATCAGGGTCCCACCCCACGAGGAAGCCCCGGGACACGGGCTGAGCAGCAGATGCTGCTCAAGGGCCGTGGCTCATTCACAGGGACAATGGCAAGGCAGCCACCAAGCGGGAGGAGAGGCCAATCCGTGGGACAAATGAGGCCTCGCTGGGACCCTGCCAGAGCCCTGTCCCTGCCCACGCCGGCTGCAGGAACTGCTGGAGCCAGGGCTCGGTGCCCGCAGGGACGCCCGGCTGGGCAGCCAAGCCCAGCTCCGAGCTCTGCGAGTGCTAGGGGTCCCTTTGGGCCAGGCAGGGTGTGATTATCGTGAGGAGGATTAAGGAGTTGATTAGTGCAGCTCGGGCAGGGCTGGGGGCTCCCGCGGCTGCCCGGCTTTGTGCGGGAGCAGCCCCGGCAGCTCCTCCTTCCTGTGCCCCGCGGGGCAGCCACGGCCCCTCACCCAAGCGAGACCCGGCCGGGATTTTCCGGCTGTGCCCGGACAAAGCCCGGCCCGCCCGTGCCAAGGCTGTCTCCAGGAGCTGCCGGGCTCCAGGAAGTCCCCGCAGAGCCCTGGGGTCACACCCGGTGCCCACAGTCCCCCAGGGGAGAGGAAAGGGGCATTTCACAACCCTGGTCCTCACGAGGGCTTTGGCTGGAGGGACAACACTGCAGGGATCCAGGAGCTTCCTGGGATGTGCTGAGGGTCATCTCCTCCAAGTGACAAGGCCAGGTTGGACAGGGCTTGCAGCACCCTGGGATAGTGGAAGGTGTCCCAGCCCAGGAACAGGGTGAGATTTAAGGTCCATTCCCACTCAAACCATTCCCGGATTTTCTGATTCCATGCCCAGCACCCTCTGTGCCAGCTGCCCCCCTGCTCAATCCAGGATCCAGGCCAGGCTGGAGGGAACACCAGGGCTCAACCAGGCTCTCAGCTGATCCAGCACGTTGCAGAAACATGGGAAGGAGATTTGGTTTCCCCAGAGCTTGCCCCAGCCCCTCCCTGCTGTGCTGCAGCAGGATCAGAGAACATTATTAAAATAGTGTCATGTTACCTATCAATAATAAATGACCAGAATAAATTCACTGCTCTCTGCTTAATAACCCTGCCAGATTTCCATAGAAATATCTGCACAGAAATGGCTCCTCATTCCAGGAGACCTTCAGATGGACACTGGTGCCACATCTTGCACACAGCCTGGGAGGACCCAGCCCAGCTTTAATGGGAAAATAATTTTTCCTGGTACGGAGGGAGGAAGGGGAATTTGGCGCTGATGAAATGAATCCAGTATCAGCCACGTGCTCCTGTTCAGATGCAGCCCAAGCATCCCCACCCTCAACTCCCCAGCAGGTGTTTGCAGCTGGGAAGTGCCACCCCTGCAGATCCCTGGATCCAGCAGCACCCCCAGGGATTCATTCCCAGGGATGGATCTGGGGCTGTGCCCAGCAGAGATGCAGCAGAGCAGCCAAGCTGCCCTGAGATTCCCCCAGCTCACGAGAGGCTGTGGCAGAGTCCCCAGGGCCAGGGAAGGAATAAACCCACCAAGGCCCTTTAGAGCTGCCCAGCACAAGGAGCAGCAATGCTGGCAGAGCCTGGTCCGTGCTGCTGCTCCTCAGCCTTGCTGATCCCAAAGCCCTGCCCTGGGGAGGCCCTGCTCTTTCCCAGGCACGTTTAGCTCAGATAACTCTCGGTGACACCGATGGCCCAGGCACGAAGGGGATGTTTTGCAGCTGAACCTCGAGCCATACCCGGGTGGGAGGTGCCTCACAGGCCAAGAAATCCCCTTTTCCACCCCTGCTGAGTGGGACACAGCAAGGGGCCAGCACAAGCAACCCTCTGGCAAGGCCCAGCCGGCTCTGCCCTCCTCCTGTGGCACAGCCCAGCCGGCTCTGCCCTCCTCCTGTGGCACAGCCCAGCCCATCCCGTCCCGTCCCGTCCCGTCCCGTCCCAACCCTGCTGTGCCCTGCTCAGGCGTGGCAGAGCAGGACCAGCACCCCTCCGATACCCACACGGGACGTGACCCAGAGCTCCCTGTGGGGCACAGACAGACCCTGGCTCATCCTCCCTGCCCAGGGGCACTGAGGGACGATGCCACACCTGGCTGGGAATGCCCAGCTCGGAATCTGCCCTGCACTGGCACATGTCCTGCCCCAAGAGCAGCAAACACAGGGTCCAGAGCTCCCGAATCCCAGCAAAGCCCAGCTCGGAGCCGGGTGCCTGCCTGCTCCATCCATGCAGCCCAGCCTGCCAGGGGGCTCTGGCGTGCCTTTTATTTGGCTTTTTCGACATGTCAAAGCAGACTGCTTCCCTCCCAGCGCTCTCAGATGTGGTCGGATTGTTTTCGCCAAAACTTCCCAAATACAAAGTTTCAACCTAAAGCAGACACTGCCCACAGAAAGCTTTCCTCCCCCGAGCTAACTGTAAAGTTATAAGCAAATAAAACTGGATTTAATAATGGGAAATATTCCTCATTCTTGTGCCATCGCCTCTGAAGTCAAGCCACCCTCGTCGAAGACGTCCTTCTGCAGCAAAGGGGGTCTGTGCTGGATGCTCGCTGCTCTTTGGACCAAAGCGCATGGAAAACCGGGTTTGTCTCCCTTCATGTGGGCACAACCTCCTGGCAGTATTTAAATCTCCTTCCCTCGGAGTCTCAGAATTACCCAGGAGCTGCTTTGTTGCAGCCTTTTTCTGAGAGCTGCCCTCGCCAGTCTCTCCCAGAATCTTCCCAGCACAGCGCAGCCCTGGGGTCCACCAGCATCCCAAATCCCCCAAATCCCCCAAATCCAGGCGGCTCACAGGCAAAGAAGGATCCCACTCCAGTTTTCAGTCAAAAACCAGGAATGAGGGGTGTGAGGGCACCTGACAGCTGCTGCAGGAGGGGCTGGCAGGAGGGCAGTGTGGAAATACCCAGCGGAGCAGGCAAAAAGCACCCCTGGCACGTCCCACCCCACCTCCCCAGCCGGCAAAATCTGAATTTGCCGTGATCCTCAGCACCTCCGAGCTTTTTGTTCTCCCAATCCATAACCTAATTAAACCTGGTCGGGGCCGCGTTTCACATTCTCTGCCCTTTTTTTTCTTTTTTTTTAAATGCCATAAATCACAAGAGAAACACCCCCGAGTGCAGGAGCACAAGGCAGAGCCTCGGCAGCCGCGCAAACATCCACGGGCAGCTTCTCACGGCACGGAGCCGTCAGGCCCTTCCTGAACGCCACTAATGAAACGTTTGGAATGACACAGCCTCCTTCATGCCAGGCTCCCACAAGAGCCGGGCACAGCGCCGGCCCCGGCGGGCAGGACCAGGCAGGAACATGTGTTGGGATGTGTTTGGGGCGGGACGCTCAGCCCGGAGCTGCTGCGATTTGTTACGGGGTCTTGCGCAAGCGGCATCGCCCGGCGTGAGGCTCTGTCTGGAGGGGACACCCCACGCCCCCCATGTAGGGCTCTGGGAAGGACAGCCTGAGGTGCTCCGGGCACCCATGGAGGTGCTGCCACGCTGCTCTGACCCCCAGGCATCCCCGTGCCCCTCCAGTGCCACCCAGGCACCGGGGCGGGGTTTCACAACTCGAGGTTTTCAGCAGAGCGTGAGCTTTATCAAGGGGGTTGGAGACAGGAAAATGAGCAGGAAGATGAAAGTCCACTTCAATCAAGCGCAGTGTACAGACAAATCTCTCCCAGGATGTAAGAAGGGAGGAAAACCAACAGTGCTCTGGGCTGTTTTCCTCTCCCAGGGATCCGGAGCCATGGAGAGGACCACAGCCAGCCAGAACACCACGTGCTTTGGAAATTTGGGATGGGAACGGCTCTTCGCCTCGTCCAATAAAGCCTCCAGCTCCTCACCCTGCACCCCTGGGCCAGCAGGACCGAGCTGAGCCCGACCTGCTGGAGGTGGCACTGGTGCAGGTCCTTGTGGCCCCAGACCCTGGGGAGGGGACACGGCGAGGGCCAGGGTTCAGCGTGACAGCACATCCCTGCTGACTGTCCCTAACAGAGCCCTTGGAGACACCCAGGCCACACTCTCGGGCTCCTTTCAGCCCAAAAATTAATGCAAGAGGTGAGAAGACCCCACTTGATAGGGGGACAATCTCACACTTTCATCCAGGAGGCCACAGACATCCTGCAGGACACACCTCCCAGCTACGGTGAGGAGGAGGACAAGGAGGAGGAGGTGGCTGAGGAAGGGCACAGAACACTGCGAGTTCTGCCTCTCTGACTCAGTTTGTCTCATTCTTTCCCAGTCCCATCCACCATGAGCTCATGCTGTGCCAGAGCAGGGACAGGAGCCTGCGGGAAGGTCGTGCTCAGAAACCCCACATCAAGGCACCTCCCCAGCCAGGGGATTTATTCTTGTCCCTGATAAGCTGTGATCCCTTAAAGACACTTCCCTGTATCCTTCCATCTTACACAGCTCTTCCCTGGCAGCCTGGGAGGTGCTTTGAGCTGCTGCCTCTGGTTTAAATGGAGGATCAGAGGCGCGGGAGGGAACGCGGCGATGGGGAGCTGACAAATCTCCCGTTTCCCCAGGAGCATCCGCGGAGCGTGAGCCTCCGAGCAAAGCTCCTCTTCCCCGAGAAGGAAGAGAAGGAAAAGAGCAATGCTTCAAAAAATCAGAACTTCCTTTGCAGGGATTTAAAAGGGAAAAGATGCAAAAGACGCCGTAAATTCCCCTCTGTGCGAGGCAGAGCTGCCGAGGTGAGGGCGCAGCCGCCTGACAAGGGCAGCACAGCGCAGTACCCCCCCTTGGAACACCTCCCTGGAGCCTGGAGATCCATCCATTCCCACTCTGGAAACAGGGATTGCTTGATTGCATTAGGAGGGACAACAGTGCCTTCATCCAAAAATCCTGGATCCCTTTGGAGCTGCTGAAAGCGCTCGCTCCCCTCAGCCCTGCCCACGGCACTGAGTGGGTGTGGAGCCCCACGGGGAACAGCGGGGACGGGCTGCCAGTGAGGCTGAAGGGGCTGGAGGGGTTGGGATGAGCTGCTGGGATGGGCTGGGGCACATCCAGCCCCGAGCGGAGCTCCGGCTCCCGTCACACCTGTGGTGGTACCTGAGGGGTGACACCCAGGGCAGTGCCAGGGATGGGGGACACAGGGAAGGGTCACCTGGACACTGCACAGACCACCCTGGTGCTGGGGGTTGCAAGAGGGGGACACAGGGGCCTCTCTGCCCTTTATTAATGCTGCATTCTGAGCCACCTCTGCAAAACAATCCCAAGCCCTGGACGCAGCAGGAATGGGATGCCCCAGATCCCAGTCACTCCTCTGCAGGGGAGGGAAGGATCTACAGAAATCAAGAATTCAAGCCTGGGAATAATGTATCAATCAACAGCCTCTTCTTTTGGACTCACCGAGTGCCATTCAAAGCGCTCAGAAAAAAACCCAGTGATTCATCTGTGGCGTTATTGTTAAAATCCACACCAAGGTGCTTTTAACAAATATCAAGTGCTCTGAGGAAGAACATCAGGAATAAAGACCTTTAAAAAATTAGTATTTCTTTCAAAGGAGAGCTGATTTCTTACATATTAATCCTAGAAATCCATAGTTGGAGAGTCCAGAGGAGGCCACAGTGAGGCTGTGAGAAGCTGGGGCTGCCCCTGGATCCCTGGAATGTCCAAGGCTAGGTTGGACATCGGGACAGCGGGCACGGGAGGGGAGCTGGGGGCAGAACCCAGAGGGCTCCAGGATCCCTCCCCCATCCCCTCCCCAGCACGGGCAGCCCCAAATGCTAAGGCGGATGCCAAACCCGTGTAAAATGCCGGCTGAATTCTGGGGAATTAGGAAATTTCCATTTCAATTCAAATACAAATTAAACTCCAAGTTGTCATCAAAGAAAAGAAGAAGATGAGGATCAAAGGGATGCAACACTCTGGGAAAGGAAAAGATTAAAGAAAGTAAATTGAACAAGATTTTAAAGAGATATTAAAAGGTGTTAATGCAAGCTAATGCGGCTAATGAAGAGAAAGGGAGGCTATTCAATTAACATTTGCAGCAAGGAGAGGGGAGCTTTCTACACCTCCGCTGCAACATCAAAGCCTGGATGCTACCTCTTATTAAAAGGGAACATAGAATATTTAAAAGGCAGAATAGATTAAAATAGATTTCAGATAATTACGTCTACCTCCATAATGGCAACAGTTTATCATTATATTCCAAAAACAAATCTAATAATATGTGCCACATACTGCGGTTAGAAACATTCTTTGAAGTGTTCCAGAAATGCAGCAATGAAACCCGAGAGCAGACGGGTCTGCGGTTTCTCGGGGCAATGGGAAGCTCGGGATGTCCAGCTGGAGCTGGGAATGGTGCCGGGCAGGATGCCCCGCAGGGAACAGGGGTGTTCCTGGGCTGGGTGGGATGAGAGCAGGAGCTGAGGGGACACTCGGTTGGAATTCGGGGCTGCTTGATATCCCAAAAACACCGACTGATCCCGCTCCAACAGGGAATAGGAACGGGGAAAACCCTGGAGAACACCCACAGCCAGAGCTCAGCCCGGCCACCCACAGGGGACCAGCCCAAAGCTCCTCCCGCTGGCCCCTGTGGGGTTCTGGAGCTGCCGGCAGCGGGAAGCTCCCCTCGCTCCCAGGGCAGCCCGGAGACATGGGAGAGGCTGGCTGGGCGGTTTGCAGCACTAATTACAGATAATTTGGGTGTTTGCAGACACCTCCAAACCAAGCAGTGCGGCCCCAGCGCAGCCCCGTGTCCCTGGCGGGCCGGGCTTTGCGGGCTGGGATTTTACCTGCAGAGATCTCCTGCGGAGCTCTGCATTCCCGCGGGGATTCCCGACGGTCACACACCACCACCAGGAAGGGAAATGGCAAATCTGAGTCCTGGGAAGGGCAGAGAACCACAGAGCTCCCACTCACGGGGAGCAACAAAGCCCCAAACCCAGCGTGGGAGCGGCCAGGGCAAGGCTGGAGAGCACACGTGGGATGTGGGGGGTCTGCGCTGGAATCGGCTCCAAACTGGGATCTCACTGAGAGCTACAGGTGTGGGTTGTGCAGAAGTCAGGCCCTGAAGCCATCCCCTGTCCCCTTGTCCCCGTGTCCCTGTGTCTCTCTGGTGCCCACCCCATCCCATCCCATCCCATCCCATCCCATCCCATCCCATCCCATCCCATCCCATCCCATCCCATCCCATCCCATCCCATCCCATCCCACCCCTCCCAGGGCACAGTTTCCCAGCTCACACAGACACCAAAGCCTCTGCAAGTGATTTTCTCTCTGGTTCAGGGGGAGAACAGCAGACATGGCGTTAACCCCCGGGCGAGCTGATCTGTCTGGGAAGGAGAATGGAGGTGTTTTTAATTCCCTCCCGACAGGCTCAGCTCTGTCCTGGTTCCTGGGAGCTGCCCACGTGTCCCTGGGTGTGGAGCAGCCAGAACCACCTGAGCCAGGCAGGACTCGGCAGTTCCAGAGGCTTGGACAAAGCTGTGCCCTGCTCCGGCAGCTGCTGCAGCCGTCCCTTGGTGTCTTCAGAGACTCCCAGCATTTCCCCTCATTCAGCCACAGAGAAAAGCAGGGAAAGGGCCCCTTTGGCTCCGTGTTGGGGTGGGGCTTTGGCTTCATTTGGCAGAGAGAACAGAGCAGCATGTGCTGAACTGGAGGTACCTGGGCAGACCCGTCCCAGTGGTTTAAAGGCGCTTCCGGCAGCTGGAATGTGGCTCTCACACAGCTCCCTGCTCCAGGCAGCTGGAATGTCACCGTCACACAGCTCCCTGCTCTCGTTGGGGGCACTTTGTTGGCTCCCACGGAGCCCCTCACCTGCACAAAGCTGTCAGACACGAGGGGAGGGGATCTGGCACTGGATCGAGGGACCAGCTCGTGGTGCTGGATGTGGGCACTGCTCGTGTCTCGTCCTTCCCTGCTCCCAGCCATGCCCGGACCAGCCCAGACCCACAGAGGCACAGGCAGCTCTGGATCCCACAGCAGAGCCCCTTTCCCAAGAGCATTTCTGCCCTCTCCAGCCCTTGAACACTTCCAGCCCATTGATCTTGTCGTGGACAGGATTTACTTTGTCAAAATCTCCTTCAGCCTCCCCAGGTGCCGCTCCTGTCCCCAGCTGCTGCCCAGCCTGGAGCTGCCTCCATCCAGCAGGCAGAGGGATGGGTGGGGCTGTGGTCCGGACTCAACGGGACCCTTCAGGGCAGGGACACCAAGATCTCCGGGAAGCTCCTGCTCCTGCTCTGCTCCTCTGCACGGAGAGGGAGGTGGGGAAGGGATGGAGCTTCCCCAGCCCTCCCCACGCTCCCGGCACCCCCGGGACCCCGAGCGGGAGGGAACCGCTCACGCCCCGGCTGGCGGGAGGTGTCAGTCCCCATCTCATCCGCTCCCTCGCCCTTCCAGGACCTGCTCCCGCCCGTCGCAGCCGCTCAGCCTCAGCCTGGCCCTGGAGCGGGAGCAAACTGTGCCACGGGAGCGCGGGGGGTGAGGGGACCTCGCACAGGGCGAGAAATCCTCCTCAGCACGGGCGAGCTCCTGCTCCTTTCTCCCTGGAATGGCCACAGAGTCCGGCTGGAGCCCTGCAGGAGGGACATCCTGCCGCTGCACAGGTGCCCGGCCCTGCACAGGTGCCCTGCACCAAAGCTCACCTGTGCTCTGCAGGACCCGAGCATTTCCCTGAGATGGAATCAGTGATCCCCAGGCCCGGGGCTGGAGAGCTCAGCCTGGAGGAAAGGCAGGACCTTTCCATGCCAGCAAGGGCAGGTAAAACACTGGGAATTAGCAGAGCTCGTTGTTTCTCGTGCCAGAGGATTTGGAGATGCAGCAGTTCAGCATCACCCTGTGACCAGCTCAGCCCAACCATGGAGCCTCCTCCACCAGCAGCTGGAGCAGCCAGAGTGGGTTTGGCCACCAAAACCCCCAAGGATCCCCCTCCAAACCCCACCATCACCTGCAGAGCCTGCCCAGACCCCACCCTGGAAATCCTTCTCGGCCCTACTTGGAGAAACCCCTCGGTTTTGGGAGTCTTTCACAGGCAAATGTCAGTTCTGCTGAAACATTTGAATTTTCCCATGGGAGACGTCTAAACAAAACATTAACATTTTGACTTAAAATGTCATTTCATTCTGGTTCTTCAATTAAAAACAAAATGACATTTCAAGTCAAAACGTTGATTTGAAATGGATTTTTTCTTGTTTTACTTCAGGAACCAAAGTTCTATTTCAAGTAGGAGAGACAAGAAAGGCTTGTTCAGAGCAGGTTCCTCCCAGGTTTGCTGAACAAATGCCCCAGGAAACCCAAATTCTGGGAACGACCTGTTTTAAGGGGATTTTTTTTCCATTTAAAATAGATCTGCCAGGAAGATGCTGGATCCTGAGCTAATTCCTGCCATGAAGGGAAGCTCAGCGAGGGGGGGCTGGGATTGTCCCTATGTCCCCAGGGCTCTGCAGGGATTGAGGCATCACCTGAGCTCCACGGTGCCCTGCCTGGAGAGCCCCTCACCTGCCTCTTGTCACCCTTGTCACTCTGGGACCGTGGTCAGCCTCGGCTCATTTCCTTGGCACTCAACATCACCACCACAGGGAGATTTCCCCTCTGGTAAAATGTGAGAAGAGTGAAAACTCCCTGAGCAATTTACTGGAGGAATTTAACATCCTTTCCCTGCCTATTTTTCTCCTCTCTGCACATAAAGTATTCTTTTCTGTGCCACAAAAATACTCTGAAACCGCTTTATCCTTAAGTGCTACAAGGCCTTTTCCTTCCAGCTGCACAAACGTCGTGGGGCAGGTTGGGCTGTCCCCCGGGAGGCCGTGGCCTCGCTCCCCAGCACCTCGTGGCACATTTGGACAGCCAAGGGAAGGTTGTGGAGCCCGTGACAGCATCTCAGGGAGTATCCAGTGCTGTAAATTAGACACGGAATGAGCAGTTTCCAGAAGAGCAGCTCTGTGTCTGAACCTGGTGCAATGTTCACAATCGACTTCAAACCCTCCCAAACCCCCTTGGTTTCGGCACTGGGGGCAGATACCGACTCAGGCTGGGTCTGCCTGGGGATTTGAGAGCCAGCTCAGCCGGGGGGTTCTACTGAGGGGAATTCCACTGTGCAGAGTTTCCACCTGAAACTCAGCCACTGCAGCCACCTTTGGCTGGGGCTTTGGGCCCATGGGATAGGCAGAGCCAGAGCTGTGACCCCAGTGCCACCTGTCCTGGGCTCAGCGAGAGCTGGCAGCATCACAGAGCTGGGGACGGCTGCAGGGAGGGGCAGGGATGGAGGATGGGCTTTGGGAACACCTCTGGCTCCAGCTGGCCCACAATTTTGGTTTGTGGAGAGCTTCATGGTGAGAAACCACATCAGTGTACAGAGCCATGGGGCTGCACCCCACAGCGTGACCATCCTGTGTGGGGCCTCTGCAGAGTGGGACCTGTTCGGGACACTCAGGGCACCTCAGGCTGGACCGATGACCCCTGCAGGTCCATCCCAGCTTGGGATATCCTGTGGCACATCCAGGCTCCAGCTGCAACATCCAGGGGTGTATTCCAACTCTGTTTGGTAAGAAGGGAATTTCCATCTTCTGCTCCTCCAGAAGCTGCTCTAGAGGCTGCTCTGGCCCTCGTGGACCTGGAGGTGGCAGCTGAGGGACACCCAACCCTGGTGGTTCTGGAGGTGGCAGCTGAGGGACACCCAGCCTGTGCACCCCGGCGGCATGGAGGCAGAGCCCTGAAGGCGTGGAGGATGAGATCCCAGTGGATGAGGACTTGCATTTCCCATCTGGATGCTCACAGGAATAGCAGGGCCGGATTTAGATGCCCGAGTTGTTTTGGGATGGAGCCTACGTGGCTCTCAGCAGGATCCAGGCCTGCTGTGGATGCACAGACGTGGTTTTGCTCCAAGGAGGTCACTTATAAGGCAAGGCTGGCAGAGAGGAGGAAAAGCAGCCCAGGGTTGAGGAGAAATTTGCTCGAGGCCACCCCAAAGCAGTGCCAGAGCAGGGAACAGCATCCAGGACTCAGCTCCCAGCCCGGGCCCTCGACACACAAACCACATCCAAGGGCTTCCCGGAGAGGAGCCAAACCCAACCACAGACCCGGGCAGCACTCTCAGCTCCCTTTGTCTGAGGCAAACAAAGAGATGGGGAAAGTAAAACCCATCCTTTTCCTCTGATCCTTCCCATACCTTTCTACGGAGGAGACACCCCAGCAGAGCCAAGCCCAGAGGAAAGGAGGATGAGGTTTTGTGGATTCACCACACCTGGAAGTGTTCAAGGCCAGGCTAGATGGGGCTTGGAGCAGCAAGGTGTCCCTGCCCATGGCAGGGATGGCACTGGATGGCCTTTAAGGTCCCTTTCCCCGAAACCATTCCGACTCCCTGGGCTCCAGCCCCCAGCCCCGTGCTGTGCTCCAAGCACTGCCTCCAGGAGCCTTTGGAGGTTGCTGGCACCGATATCCTACTTCCCACGAGACTTCCAGAGCTGATCCAACACCCACAGCCCCGTTCCCACACCCCCTGTGCTGGCAGGGCCGCCTCCCGCTGCGCTGGCAGCTCGTGCAGCCGAGTCCCTGCAGACGGGGCTGAGGAGGGACAGAGCCGGGTCTGTCACCCCCTGTCCCCTGCACCGCGGGCTCTGGAGCCGGCAGCTCTGCAGTCACACCGTGTTCCTCCTCCGTGCAGGGGAGAAACTGTCACTTCGCTCTAATTAGCCAATTAGGTTCCTAATTAGCTGATGTAATTACTCCGAGGAAGTGATTTCATTGAAGAAGAACCTTATTCCCGAAAGCAGCCGGAGCCAGCCCGGCACCAGCAGGGACGGCCGGTGGTGGCTGTCACCGGGGTGGGGACAGGACGGGCATGGGGACAGGATGGTGTGGGGATGGTGGTGGGGAGGGACAGGGATGGGGACAGGACATTGTGGGGACAGTGGCAGGGATGAGGACAGGACAGTGTGGGGATGGTGGACAAAGGGGACAGGACAGGGATGAGGACAGAATTGTGTGGGGCCGGGACACAGATGGGGACAGGGATGGGGGCAGGATGGGGATGGTGGACAAAGGGGACAGAACTGTGTGGGGGCAGGACCGGGATGGGGACAGGGATGGGGACAGGGGCCAGGCCGCCCCAGCTGCCCGCGGGTTCAGCGGAAGCGGCGCAGCGTGCGGGGAGCGAAGGCGGGGAACAAACCCGGCGTCATCCTCGCCACCCCCCAGCCCCAGCGGAGTAAGAACCCACAAAGCGCTTCCCACCAACAATTTGTTCTCTCGCAAGAGATCAGATAAGCTAATCAGCGCGGCCCCATCTGTCGAAAGGATGGGGGGGGAGGGGGGAATAATACTGCTTATTTACATTTTTTTCCTTTTCTTGATGTAACTTCTAGATCTAATCAGCACCAAGCTGTGCTTTAATTGGAATTATGGTGCAGACGTGCATTTCTCTACAGCTCGTTTGTCTCCTCGGTACAAAAAATCCCCGGTCCAGTGGCCAAGGTGGCCCTCGGCATCCTCCGGCCTGGCCTGGGACAGGTCCGATGGGAGCCGAGGGACAGCCCAGACCCCGCCCGACTTCTTCCCGCAGCCCGCGGGAGGCGGGGGACGGACGGGAGATGCTGGGGGGACTCGGTCACTTGGACGCGCCCTACCCGAGCGAGCAGAGCTATTTCGGTGCAACGCCGGCAACAGCTCGGCTCTGCTCTCCGCAATGAGACCCGACAAGCACAAGATCTCCCCCAGCCCTGCAGCAGCCCGAGCTGTAAAAGTCGCTGCAGATATTGTGACCTTTTGAGAAGGCAGAGATCGGGGAGGTTCGAGTAGCGCTCCTTGGCGGCTCCCGGGCACAGCGGCTGCCGCACAGCCCGAACGCGACCATTTCCAGGTCAGCAGAGCCGGAGCAGCACCGTGACCCCCCCGCATCCCCGGGCACGCCGTGCTGGAGGTGCCGCCCCTGGAACAGCCCCTGGAACAGCCCCAGTCCAGGTTGTCGCTGTCACACAAATGGGGCACCGCCTGATTTCGCTGCCGAAGGTTTTGAGCTGCAAATTAGCAGTCAGAAGGTGGTAAGTGCTTCAATTGAAGCTCGGTAATCAGAAAGGGATGGGGACAGGGACGAGACACCCTGTCTGCTCCCCAAAGCGCCCCATTAAGGCAGAATTAATGCGTGAGTGCCAGGCGGGTCATTAGAGGACAGGGATGTTTGCAGTCCTGCTTTCCCACAGCCCGGCTGGTGGCTAAGCTGGAAAAATCCCCGAGATGGGCACATGCCAACACACTAAACTGCGGTTTATGTCACCTAGAGCATTCTGCAAAGTCTCAGTGATCTGCAAATAATTAAAGGAGAAAGCAATCAATCTTGTTGTTCAAAACAGCGATTAGCCCGGGAGAACCCGGCATTGTAATTCCAGCGGCACCCAGGGGGGAAGATGCCGCATGCATAATGAGAGCTGCGAGTCCTCACAAGTTCAAGGACCACGGGGTGTTCTCCGCTTCGCGATGGGAATTTCCTGTGCGTCTCCGGGGCTGTGTCATCCCGTGTTTCACAAGCCCTGTGCCGGAGGAGCAGGGGAACAGCTCTGCGGCTTGTCGGGCTCGGCCCGGCGCTGCTGCCCGGGGCACGGGGCGCCTGTCCCCGGCTTTTCCCAGGATGCGATCCAGGTGGGATGCAGGAGCCAGGAGACCCTGAGCTGTCCCCGTGTGGGGCACAGAGCTCTGGGGAGAGGCCAGAAGGCTTCACCTGGACAGCCCTGACCCTTTTTAGAATCGTTTAGCTCGGAAGCCCCTCTAAGATCAAACCCAAGCGTTCCCCCAGCACTGCCGAGGCCACCACTGATCCACGTCCCCAAGTGCCACCTCCGCAGGGTTGCTCAATCCCCGCAGGGATGGGGACTCCAGCGCTGTCCTGGGAAGCCTGTTCCTTTCAGTAAAGGAATTTTCCACAAACTTCGCCTGGCACAGCTGGCAGACCGCCCTCCCTCAGGGCTCACAGTGCCACCAAAGCACAGTGTCCCGCCCTTGTCCCCACGTGTGACCAAAGCAGAGCTTGTGCACGAGCAGAACCAGGGAAGAGCCCAACCATCACTGACTCCATCTTCTCGAGCCAAGCTTCTTCCAGCATCAGCCACGTTCCAGCACTGCCAGGAGATCCAGGCAGGAGCACAGCTCTTCCCGATGACTCCGGGAGCAGCAGGGAGAGAAGAGCCGTCCCCGAGACACCGGCGCAGGGCTGAGCAGCACCTCCCACCCGTCTCCTGCGCTGTGTTTGAAATTAGACGCTGCGGCAGCCCCGGAGAGCCGGGAGGGCTCGCCCGGAGCCGGGCCGGGCCGGGGGGGGCTGGGCTGAGCCGTTCCGGCGGTTTCGCAGCTCCGAGCCCGCCTCACCGCAAGGCGAAGAGGAAATTGCAATTATTTGTTGATGGTTTTTCGGAGCCCTCACCCAAGCGCGGGCAGCTCCCCCGAACCCATCACTTCCCAAACGCTGCCACAGGAGCTCCTTGTTTGTGCTCCACCACGAACCTGCTTCTCCCCAGCGAGGGGAAGCTCCTCTGCCAAGCCAATTCCCAGGGCGGCTGTGGGAAGCCTTGGCTTGGAAAAAAAAGCAGTATTTCACAACCTGAAAGGGAGAAAGGCAGGAAAGTTCTCCCTCAGCCTCCCTCCACATTCCAGAGCAACTGTGGCCACGAGGAGACCCCAGCCCGGAGCAAGGAGGGTTTCCCTGCAGGGATTAAGCTTTCTGTGCCCAGAACCGGCCTCCATGGAAGGCAGAGGGAATCTCCAGCAGTTTTTCTGTGTTCCCAGCACCCCGGTGTGCTGCCCCACGTGCATGGAACACATTGATAATTGCAGCGAACCTGGATCCAGATCTGGCCTTTCATGTCCCCGTGGGGGCTTTCCTCACGGAGCTGCAGTGTTTGTTGCTGCTGGACTGTCCCTGCCTGGGCAGGAAATTGAGTCACAGAGTGGTCAGGGCTGGAAAATCCCTCTCAGGTCATCCAGTCGAGCCATAAATACAGACCCAGCACAGGCAGGGCTGTCCTTGGCACGAGGGTCTCCCCACAAAGGGTTCCTTCCTTCTGCTGCATGAGGAACACAAAGCCATGAGAGACCCAGACCCAGAACAGATTTTACCTCCTGAACATCAAATAAAGGTTTGGATGGGCTGATGCTCAACTCCACCTGGCCTCTGGAAGGACCTGTAGGTTGTTCCCAGCCAGCCCTGGGGGTGACATGAACAGGAGAATGAAAATGCTCCCCTTTAACCAGAACGCGAGTTTGGGCTGGACCTCGCAGCTCGTGGCTGGAGGCCCTGAGCCCATCATGTGCTCGGGGCTGTTCAGCAGAGCCAGAGCCAGCACCCAACACAGGAAACGCCTCTGACGCAGCAGAGTTCCCACTCGGTGCAGATCTGAGTCAGCTCCAGCCCCATCACCAGCTCAGGACCAACCTCAGAACTGCTCAGCAATCTCAGAGCTCTCAGCACCTTTCCCCACAGACCCTCTCACTTCAGGCTGGACTGCAGCAGGAATTTCCCCATGGAAAGGGTGGTCAGGCCTTGGCAGGGGCTGCCCAGGAAGGTTTGGAGTCCCCATCCCTGGAGGTGGCCAAGGAAGGCCTGGAGGTGGCACTCAGTGCTCTGGGCTGCGGACAAGGTGGGCATCGGGCACAGCTGGGACTCCATGGGCTGGGAGGGATTTTCCAGCCTGGATGACCCCGGGATGATCCTGTGACAGCCCCAGGGTCGCGGTGCAGGGGGTGCGGGCACTCCTGGCTTTGCGGAACATCCCTCACCTCTACCCAGACCTAGACTGCTCCGGGCAGGGCGGGCCCGGCCCCGCGGGACGGCGAGGAGGGATTTGCAGGAGAACCAGGAGGGATTTGCATCTGCGGCTGAAACCTGTGGGAGCGGCGCTGGAATTTCGCGGGAGGCGATGAGAGAGGGCCGTCCCAGCCGAGAGAGGCTCGGCTGCAATTAGGAAGGCAATTTGGATAATGTTTTGATTGGGAGGGGTTTACATGCCGGTGGTCTCCGGAGGCAGAACTCCTGCCCGGGAGGGTTTGCCGCTCAGCCCATCCCTTTGTGCGATGCTCAGCCTAAGCTGCATCTGAAAGAACCAGCCTCGCTTATTATCAAAGCCGCAAAATCATCTGGTTCCACTTTGCTGGGGAAAGGCAATGAGTGGAAATCTGGTTTCACTTGGGTTTTCCTTCCCTGGGTTATGGTTTGCTCCATGTTTGATGTTGTTACTGCAATTCGATAGTTGGGCAGTGGGTGGCCCGGTTCCCCCATTTGAAACTAATTTACAGCTTTGTCTGGCAAAATTGTTGCTTCCAATCAATTAGCACTGACACCGAAATTAAAGCATCCTGGGGTCTCAACACAGGAGGAAGCAGGTCCTTCGTTTTTTTGGAAGAAATTCGCTCTTCAGAGGGGAACCTGGTGGCTCACCCTTCCCCGTGCCAAGCTGGATTTTTATTCTTAAAAAGATCCAGCCTGTGTTTTTTTTGAGGAGGTTTAATAGGGAAGGCTGAGCTCCCTCGTGGATGCTATTTTTGTTTTACAGCCGTGACCTTGTTAAGGAGATGGACAAACAAGCCAGAAATGGAACATTAATAAATAAAGCCCGAATCCATCAAAACATCCACAGCCGCCTCCATCAGTGCTGCAAAAACACTCGGAGCGTTCCCCAGCACCTTCCCCTCCTCCCCTGCAGCCAGGCTGGAGCAGCTCCTGCCCAGCACACCCCACTCAGCCCAGGCTCCTCCAGGGGTTGCAGCTCCTCCTGAGCTGGGGATGGCACCCTGGACTCGCCCCTAGAGCCTCCGGGGTTATTGTCCCTCCCTTGTTCTGAGAACCCCCGAGGGTGGGGACACCCCAGGCCAGCACTGCTGAGCCACGGCCAAAGCTTGGCCCAAGCCCACCCAGGCAAGGCTTAACTCGCTCCACAGGCAGCAACCCCAGCTCGGAGAGGTTTGACTGCAAGCACTGGGATTTCAGAGTCCCTGGAGGACAGACAGTGGCCTGAGACAGAGGCAGGGCTCCACAGGGTGTCTGGGAGCCAGAGGATTCGGGTTCAGAGCTGGGAAGGAATAGGACTCACTCACTGTGGTGATGCCACCCTCAGCCCTGCCCTTTCTGCAGCCAGAAATCTGGAGTTCCCCTTGGATGGGGCCAAATGGGGACCCACAACGGGCTGGGATCCAGAGCAGGGCTCCAAACCTCCCCACAGGGCTCAGTGCTGGGTTTGAGAGCCAAAATGGGACTCACAAGGAGCTGAGATCCAGAGCAGGGCTCCAAACCTCCACACAGGGCTCAGTGCTGGGTTTGAGAGCCAAAATGGGACTCACAAGGAGCTGAGATCCAGAGCAGGGCTCCAAACCTCCACACAGGGCTCAGTGCTGGGTTTGAGAGCCAAAATGGGACTCACAAGGAGCTGAGATCCAGAGCAGGGCTCCAAACCTCCACACAGGGCTCAGTGCTGGGTCCAGGGGCCGAACCAGAGTGGGCACCCACCTGGAAACTGGGAGATTCCTTCCTTTGCCCTTTGCTCCCCGGGCAGGGGATCCAGGGTCACTCGTGTGGCAGGGACAGGTGACCCTTGGCAGAGTCCCTCTCTGTCTCATCACTCCTGCAGGGCTGTGACCTCCCAGCTGTGCCTCCTCTCCTGCCAGAGGGCTCCTCGGGCAGCCTCAGCCCAGGGACAGGGACAGCAGGCTCCGTGCTGCTGGGAATGCAGCTCTGGGACAGCAGCACCACCATGGAATCATGGAATGGGCAGGGCCTGCCAGGTCTGGCAGAGGCACCAGCCCCAATTTGCTGCAGCCCTGGCAGAGCTTTGCTGAGCCCCAGCCTTGCCCTGAGCCCTTTGCTCCTCATCCCTCACCCTTCCCCACGGCACAGGAACCCAGCGCTGCTGCTCTGGACACGGCACAGACACCTCCTGGCAGAACTCAGCCCAAACCTGCCCTTCCCAAACCTTCCCCGGGCACGTGGACCCTCAGCAGAGCTGCAGCAGCGTGGGCTGTTCAGCACGAGCAAACACGACCAAAAAAAAAAAAAAGAAAAGAAAAAAAAAATGGAACCTCTCTCCCAACAGGAAGAAAAATATTTTTGAAAGCCTTGAAGTTTTTACAGCTGGTGAGAGGCAGCACCGGGAAGGCTGGAGGGCAGCCCTGGCCAGCAAATTCCAGCCAAAGCAGGAGCATGGGAGAATACCAAAGCAGACAGGAAGAAAGAGATGAAGAAGAAGAAAGGAGATGAAGCAGCTGAGATAAAAACGAGATCACTGACAGGCTGGTGCCCACGGAGCAGGGCACCAGGGCCTCGTGTCTGAAGATGCACCAGCTAGAGCTGGGAAAATTCCCTGGCTTTGAAGACCAGGTCTTCCTGGAGACAAACAGCTCTAATCCACACTCCTGAGTAATTCTCTCTTTGGCAGCACATCATACCATCATCGATTTAAACCTCAGGGCAGCTGCACTGGCTTTAATCTGGGTTTTATTTTTGTAAACTCCAGTTTCAAGGAGCTGCTCACAGAGCGGAGCGGGGCTGGGTGGCAGGAGCAGAGCCAGAATCACTCAGGGCTGCAGTGGAAACACTTGAGCTTCTTCAAGAGCAGCCACCAAATGTGAAAAGCTTTGATCCTAAAAAGGTAACAGCCCTGTCAGGGGGAAAAGGGGTCAACCTGTTCCACTTGTGCTGGGGCAGCTCCCTCTGCTGCCTTTGCTGCCCAGCTGCTCCGAGGAGGCAGCACAGCCCCAGATGGGCTCCCAGCAGTGGCTTGGCCACATGTGCTCATTACTCTCCCCTGTAAAGTTCTCACCTCCCCAGAAACAGAGCCCAGACTTGAAAAGGAAAATGCCATCCCCGTGAGCTGCCCCATTCGGGAACCAGCTGGGATCAGCCACGGGGAATAAATCACATCCACAGCTGCTGCAGAGCAGAGTGGGACCAGCCCTGCCTCCCACATCCCCCACACGTGGCAGTATCACTGCCCGGGGCTCGTGGGGCTCCCCGGACACTCAGGGATCCCTGGGGCTCGTGGGGCTCCCCGGACACTCAGGGGTCCCTGGGGTCCCACCCAGGACCAGCTCCCCCAGTGCCAATCCAGGGGCTGCTGCTGGAAATCCATGGGGAGGGGTCCTGCTCCTGAGGGACACGGCAGGAGGCTTCGCCCCTTTCAGGAGAGGAGGATCCAGCGCAGCAATCCCAATTAAAGACCCCAATTAACACCTCCCCGAGAGGCCGTGCCCAGCTGGACAGGTGAACTGGTCCCAGTTTGAGCACGGCTCTCACACCAGGCAGGAAGCAGCAGGAGGGGCCGGGGATTGCTGTTACCAGAACCTGGAGCTGACCCCGGCTGCGAGCAGCTCCAAGTGCTTGTAACAGGAAAACAAACAGTCCGTGTGCCTCCTCTGGAAATGAAGAGATCAGCCCTGGGTGGCTGAGAACCACGGCAGAGCCGCTGCTGCTCCCCACACAGCTCTGCTTCCTCCGGGAAAGGGTAATCCTGGCTGCCCTCGTGGAATTTTAGCCCGTGTGGAACACTGAGACTGAGAAATTAATGGGAGAGATTAATGGAGGTGTCTCCAGGGGTATTCCGAGCCAGGGGAGATGTTCGTGGAACAGCCGAAACACAGAAGCACTGAAGGGCTCAGGATGGAAGGGGCGACCTGTGGGGTCACCTGGTCCAACCTACAGAGACAGGATGGAAAGGGGATCTGGTGTGAGCGCTCTGGAACACTCTCGGGACAGATTTCCTCCCCATTCCCCGGCGTTACCCCCGGATTCCCCCCAGGCAGCAGCTCTGCAGCTCCGCCGAGCTTTGTCCCCGTCTCTGGCACCATCTGCAGGTGGCAGCGCAATCCCCTCCCGGAGGAAGCAGAAGGATTTTCCAGCCGGGTGTTTGAGCCCGGAATTGCAGCCCGGCTGAGCCCTCCCAGCCCAGCCAGTCCCGGGAATGGTCCCTGCGGTCAACTGCGAACCCCTAGAGATCCTCCAGGGAGAAAAGAACCCAAACCCCGTCGCTGGGAAGGGCAGTGGGGGTGTCAGCACAGAGCTCTCCCTCAGCCTAAGCCAGCCAAAGTCTCCAGCACAGCCCTTGTTCCACAATTCCCACCGGGTTTCTCCTCCTAGAGAGCCCCAGCCACGCTTCCATTGGGAGCTCACAGGCAGAGACTCCGAGCCAGGAGAGATCTGGGGATCAACCCAAACCCCACCTGCAGCCAGGCCAAAAATCTCCCTGCCGGCTTCCCAAGAGAAACCCTTTGTGAGAGAGAGCCAGGAGAGCCCCTGCAGCTCTTCCAGCAGGGAGTAAATAAAAGTTTTGGAAGCTCCTGAGCTGAAGGGGAGGTGAAGGCGCTGCCCAGGACAGGGATCTGAGTCCACACACCCCTGGGCACTGCCCAGCTGCCAGCAGGGCTCAGCAGAAAGAGTCTCAGGCCAAAGCCTGCCTGGGGCACTGCTCCTGAGGTAGGGCTGGGGGAGTTCCCACGACGCTCAGTCAGAGGAAGGGAAGGGAAAGGGAAAGGAAGAAGGAGAACGTGCCCGCTCTGACCCTCCCTGGGCCCTCCAGCTGCACATCCATGGCGAAGGCTCAGGGCGGCACCCGGCCCATGGCACATCCCAACCCCAGCTGTCCCCACCCCCCTGCCCCAGCCTGGCAGCTTCACCTGCTCCAGGGCAGATGCAGGGCCCAGCCTCTCCCAGGAGCAAGGGATGAGTTTCCAAGGCTGGCTGGAAGAGAGTGGGAAGCACCTTCTCCTCACTCCCCCCTCGCCCATCACAGCCCCTGCTGACAGCACTGCCAGCGTGCTCAGGTCTTGGCCCGAGCTCAGGGAGTTTATTTCTATTTCTTTGGAGGAGGAAACAGCTGGGAGAGCTCTGGGGAAGGAATTGTGGTGAAAAGGAGCTGCCGGCACAGGGCTGGAGGGTTCGGGAGGTCGGGAGTGCAGCAGAGCTGGGTTTTTTGGGAGGAGGGGGCTGGAGTGAGGAGGGCACGTGGCTTCTGGCCCACTTTGCATGAGCAGGGAGCAGCCCAGGGACTCCCAGCCCCAGGCACTGATCCAAGCCCTCTGTGGAAGGCAGACTGTTCACAGGCACCCTAGCCAGGTCCAACTCCAGGTGGGAGCGGGGAATTCTTGCCCTGGCTCCCTGGCACCGGGGCTGGCTGCTGTCCCAGCCCCGTGTCAGCCAGCCAGCACCTCCCACCAGCACAAACAGGCAGGGAGGCTGCTGAGGAGCTCCTGGCTCCGGATTTATCGCGGAATGTGCTGGGGGTTGGACGTTCCTCATTCTGCTGCTCTGAACACCTGGAAGTGGTTCCTCAGGTATCCGCTCAGCAGGGCTTTGCTCCGAGTAAATTCCGTACCCAAGACCCACCTTGAGCCATCCCTCCCACCCGGAGTCCCCACCACACATCCCTGAGTGCAGTAATTATCTCCAGCAGCGCTGCTGCGGGGAGCCTCAGCCAGAACAGGCAGAACCCGAGCAAGGAAATGGAAAAAGCCTTCATTCCACAGCCTTTATCAGCGACGAAATTCCAAACACAGCACAATGAGAGATGCCGCGGGATTGGCACGTTTCCTTCCTGAAGAATTTGCAAAATATCCTTTTTCTTTTGTTTTCTTGTTGGTTTTTTTTCCCCCTGCAGCAAAATCAAAGCCAGGCTCAGCCTCAAATGATTAAAGGTTAACTAAGACTTCAAACAATCTCACGCGATGGGTCGTTCTCCCAAGAATGATGGGACATAAACTGGGCTTGGGTTTAAATGTCTGCCTTTAATTAGGACCGTGTCGGAGGGCGATGAGCAGGAAAAGAGGCTCTGGCGCAGATGGGAGATTTTTCTCTGGAAATTCTTCGGGAAGGAAAATATTGCTGCACCTGTTCGGGGCAAAATCCTGCCCCGGGGAAAGCGTCCCGAGCTTGGGGTGAAGTGGGATTGGAGTTGTTTTAAAACAAGATTCCACTGGAACACGCTGCGGTTTTGGTCTCTGGAAAACAAGGTGAGCTGGCTCGGGATGTGAGGAGCAAACCCAGCCCAGGCTGCAGCGAGCTCCGGGAATCGGTCAACTGCCAGAGCTCCAGGGGCGTTCGGACAATGCCCGCACAGGGTGGGGTTTTGGGGTGCCTGTACAGGCGGGCAGGGCTTGGATCAATGATCCCCGTGGGTCCCTTCCAGCTCAGGGTATTCCGTGATTCTCTGGGGTTGGATTCTCCTGGAGGATTTGGCCTCTGGAATCCAGGGCAGAGGAACACAAACCCCGCACTGGGAACCAGCAGCTGCTCGGGCACCGCCTCCTCTCCCTCCTCCCCAGCCCTCGCTGCAGCCCGGTCCCAGCAGCGTTTTAATTAAAAGAGGTGGCTCCATGCACCTTTTTGCTATTGATCTGCAGTCAACAAGGGCCCATAAACCGAGAAATTAAAGCCATAATTTACAGCCCTTGGCCGGACTGCCTGCGAGCTCTGGTTGCCACATTGTACACGACGGTTTCCTGCCTCTGCCAGGACATAAACTCCGTACAACAGCTCCAAAAAGAAAAAAAAACCCACCCCTAACCCCCCCAAACTTACAAGGCTTCCTCCAGGAACCAGCTCCGAGGATGGTTTTCAGCTCGCCGTGTCTGATCTGGGGCCAAGCCGTGGTTCCAATCAGGGCCGGGAACGGAGATGAAAGGGCAGCCCCCGGTTCTCGCCGGGCCGGGCCAGGTGTGCGGCTGGCACCGGGAGCCTCCCGGGGCACCGCTCCAGCGCAGACATGTTAAAGCAATAAAGGGAAAACGAGGAACATGTGCCTAAAAACAGCGGCTCATTTCACCGATTTTTATAAATGAGTTTTCCCAGGGCACGGTTTGGGGTTTCTTTAACACGAGCGTGACAGGGATTGCAGCGCTCCGATCTCTGGGAGAGGCTGGAAGCGCCGCGGAGCCGCTCTCCTTCCAAACAGGCTCTTATTTACAGTTGTGAGGGCTCAAAGAGCTGACTGAAACCTTCAAATGACAACAATTCCTCCGAGGCGAGACGCCAGAGTTGAGCAAACAATTTGTACGGAATGTTAAGTGTAGGGGAAGCCGCGGAGCTTGTAATGAAGCCGTGCTGGTGTTTCCAATCAGGGCTGAGCTGCCGAGGGATCCGACAAACCACGGCCGGGGGGAGACCAGGGGGGAGCAGGGCTGGGCTAAAATATCCTTTTCTGCGGCTTGTTGAACAACGTGATGCAGTTGCTCTGCCTGGCAGAGAGCACAGATCCAGCTGCTGCTCCGCAAATTCCAGGGCAGATTCCAGAGTCCAGGTGTTTTCAGGACTACAAAAAAGGTTTTTAAATAAAATCACTTTCATGTCCTTTATGCCACTTTGAGGCATCACCTGTGCACAAGGTACAGGCTGAGGGAAGGGCCTTCAGCTGAAGGAGAAGAGGTTTAGATTGGACTTGAGGAAGACTCAGACAGAGAGAAGGTTTCTCCAAGCTCCGTCCAACCTGGCCTTGGACACTGCCAGGGATCCAGGGGTGGCCACAGCTTCTCTGAGAATTCCATCCCAGCCCCTCACACCCTCCCAGGGAACAATCCCTTCCCAATATCCCATCTCTGGCAGTGGGAAGCCATTTCCGTGTCCTGGCACTCAGCGCTGCACACTTTGCCCCCGGAGGCATCCAGCTGACACAGGTAATGTTACACCTTCCTGCAGCCCGAGGAAAAATCCCTGAGCAGCGTTTGTGACCTCTCCTGGGCATCTCGATTTCATCGGGAACACGGCAGATAAGCACATTCCTGGGCAGTGTTTCGGGGGCAGAGCCAGCACCCGGCGCTCCCTCCGTGCCCTGGTGGGGCTCCTGCCTCGCTGCAGAGCAGCTCTGGCTCTCGGGGAAGGCAGCGGGGAGAGCTGGAGCCTCTCACGGGGCAGCAGAGCAGCTCTGGCAGAGCCTGCGGGCAGGAGCTGCTGAGTGCATGGCAATTAAATGCATCTGAAAGCACCCGGGGAGCTGCAGCTTCCCGAGGCACAGCTGGGATGAGCCTTCTGCCCCCCCAGAGCCCAGCAGGCTCTGCTAGAACACCAGCTTTGCTAGGCCAGGTCTAGCCCCCTCTTGATCTTTCCTAGAAGACCACAGAACTTTCCTGCCCTCTGGGCCTCTCCTGGCCTCAGAAAGGATCTGGAGACAATGGACACCTGAATACCCCAAACCTGCACACAAATGTCACAACAGCCAGAGAGGGACGAGGCTGGAGAGCCTTTTTCAGTGTTCTCATCACCTTTCTGCTCTGAGGTGTCTGATCCAGGATGGAAACGCTGGAAGTGCAGCCCAGAAGTGCTGATCAGTCAAACTCCCTGAGCCAGCTCAAACACATTCCCAAGGGTTGGCACATCAACTTTGCCCTGGCAGGCCCCCTGCCAGGACAGTGACCCCTGTCCTCACCCTGCTCCGGCCAGGCAGGGGCCACCTCTGCCCCCACGGGCACTGCCCCTTCCAGCTGCTCCCAGAAAGGCACCAGCAGGATCCCACTGGGGGCAGAGGGGTTTGAACCTGGGTGATCCCACAGCACATGGGAACTGTGTCAGAGATCCTGAACCCAGGACCAGAAACACCTGGAACAGCCCCAGAACTCCTGGAACCCAGAACCAGAAACACCTGGAACACAGTCCCAGAAACACAGACCCAGAAACAGGGCCCCAAAACCACCTGGAACACAGCACCAAAAAACCCTGGAACATGGCCCCAAAACCACCTGGAACATGGCCCCAAAAACTCCCAAGCAGCCCCCAGTGCTGGCTGGCGTTTGTTCAGTTGACCTTAAAAAAAAAAAAAAAAAGGCAACAACTCAATCAGAATGGATAAAAATACCCTTAAAATCCGCAGCAGTCAGTCGGGGTCAGCGTTTTCAAAGGCACAGGAGTGCTTTAGGAACAGATTGGTTTATTTTTTGTTCCATGTAATTTACTTCCAAGTGCATCCATCCCTGGGTTCCCCATCCTTGGCATTGGAGATACTGCAAAGGTGACCGACAGGGGAAGGGTTTGTTCCTTCCCTAAATCCCATCTAACCCTGCCCTCTGGGACCTTATGGTGTGTCCTTATCCCCTCTGGTTGTGGATCCCCCCATGGATGCACCCCCAGGGAATCTCCAGAGCCCTCTCCCTCCACCCCCTTCCTCAGCTCTGTTTCTATCCTCACTCAGGAGAGGAAAAAGAAAGAAGAGCAGACTGTCAGAATTCTTCAAAGCTGCCCACATCATCGCATTTTTGTACCCTGCCCTCTCTGCAGGTGAAGCTGAAGCCACAGGAGGATCCTGCCAGCCTTTCCCCAGACTCTGCTCTCCCTCCCCTCACCCTCCTGCGAGGCTCTGCTGCTGCCAGGGAACTCCCTTTCTCTCATCCCAGCCAGTGCCTGCTTCAGTGCCCACTGATTTCTCTCCTTTTTTACCTCTGAGCAGGAGTGGGATGTGAGAGATGTCTCAGCCTGGGGCTGTAGGAGCCACAGGGGCACAGGATTCCTGGAATTTCCTGTCAGGAAGGACCACGCAGGAACAGCAGAGGTCCCAGTGCACACTCCCACTCCGTGTCTGTGTGGAGGACTGAGTACAGCACCTCCAGAAACCTTGAGGTGTCAGCCTGACTAGCTGAGATCCACACACAGAGCTGCCTTTTAGCTGGATTTTGGGGAATTTGGCAGCTCCGGGGAGATGCAGCTCAGGGCAGCTGCTGACAGCCCAGAGAGGAGATGGGATCATTCCCTTCCAGGCAAGGAAAACCTGGAAATCACCCCTGGGAAATGCACAGCCCCTGCTGGAACTCCTAGCTCCTGTAAAATCAGCTGCTGAAGGCCCTGCAGGATCAGCTGCACTTTAACTCTGCAGCCAAACCCTTCCCTGCAATCCCCTGCCAGAGCATCCAATCCCCCATTAGTCCCCCAGCACCCAAAGGTGAAATCACTCCTGAATGTCCAATTTCTGTCCCTTCTCCGAGCAGGATCTGAGATCCTGCAGCATTTCTCACTTGTTTGTCCACTGGCACAGAATCAAAACCTTCCAAATCCCAAACTCCATCAAGCTGCTCAGTGAGACAAGGGCAACCAGAGGTGTCTCTGAACTCACACTGATTCTTATCCCAGTCCTGATCCTCCTCAGACAGATCCCATCTCCCTCTGAAATTCCTCATTACATTATAAAACTGTAACTTGACGCCCTGCTGAGAATTTTTAAATCTTCTCCACTGTATCCTTAAAGTATATAAGCAAAACCCCCAGCACTTAATGAAGTGTAAAACTAATTATTATGAAATAAAACTAGCTGCTCACCGAGTGGAAAACCAGCCCATTTTCATGTCCTATTTTCCTCTGCAATGTATTCCCTTCCCTGCTCTGCAAATGTAAAAATAAATATCCCTCCCAGCACCGTGCTGCCTCGGAGGCTGCAGCCCACCAATGGAAAGCTGCACAATTTAATGGCCCTTAAATGCTCAACATCTTTTTCCCTCCCTGTAAAATCCATCTGACCTAATGGCTGGGACAATTACGTGTATGGCTTTCCTATTAAAAGGTAATTTTCTGAGTTGGCGGAGCAACACAGGCATGAGATGACAAAAGCAGTAAACTCCCAACTTTCCAGCATTCCCAGCCATCCCCAAGTCAGCTCCTGGAGACAAAAAGGCAGAATTCCCTTTCCAGAGAGCTGTTACACAACAGAACCTCGTGCCAAGCCCAGCTCCAGGCCCCATTACCTCGTTAATGTTCCAGGGGACAGCGTGGCCTCTCCGGTCACATTTGACTTTCTGGTGACCTCCCATTTCCTCCTCTCACTCCTGGCTGTGGCTGGGATGTCTTTAGGATTTTAGCTTTTCTGTTTTTCACATAAACCACTTTTTATTCTCTTAATTTTGGCTGGCCTCTGTTTTTAGGTAGCCCCTAAAAGGCATCAGATGTTGAACCTTCCCCAGGGAGGGGACAGCTCCTGGGTGGCTTCTCCTGCCACCTGGCTCATCCCTGCCGTGGGAATGCCACATTCCCAGGCCAGATTTAACCTTCTCCTCAGAGCCCACAGACCCAAATCCCCCCCAGATTTATGCCCAGCATTTGCAAGGGAATTGTTCATTCCACGAGCTGGAGAAACCCCCATTTTCCCAGGATTTACACAATCCACACCCTATTAAACACCCAAAACACAAAGCCCCATTTTCCCAGGATTTACACAATCCACACATATTAAACACCCAAAACACCACTGATATTCCTCTACCTTAAACAGAATTGACCACTACAATAAAAAAAAAAACAAAAAAAACAAAGAAGAAACAACATTTTATTGATATTGTAATACGGGAGAGATTTAGAAAAAAACATACCTAGAACTCCCTGGATAAGGAAACACAATATCAAAATAGGCCAGTTAGTACAATAAAACAAACCCTCTCTGTTTCAAGTAATGCAATCATAAAAGAATTTGGCTAAAAAGTAACTCTTTACTCTGAGATGTTTTCTGTAATAGAAACTAAAGGAAAGCAGCAGCAGATCTGCTGAACTACAGACACGTATTTAGTAAATATATTAAGGGTATTTCTATATAAAAACTGCCCTGCACATCCATCACTGTCTGGAGCCTCCACATGGCCTCTTCAGTCCTACAAGACTCTGCCCAAAAAGGGAAGAAAAAAAGGAGATAAACATAACTCTACCGGAAAAAAAGGAGCCCAAGGCCTGGAGGGGCAGCTGGGGGAGCCCAAAAAACACGGAGCAGGGAACTCTGACTTCAGCCCTAATTTTTCAGGAGTATGGAGAGGAAGTTTGGCTTTTCTGCACCAGGATGCCACATTCCCCCTTGGTGGTTATCAGCAAAGGCTTTTAACGAGTGGACTGAGGTCAGCACTCACTGGTGCTCCATTTAAACAGCCCCATTTGTTATCAGGCTCATTTTTCAACTGCTTCCCTTGAACAGTACCAAATTTCATGGGCTTTTTTTTCCATAAAACTTCCTTATGGAAGCCATCCTTCTGTTAAAAGTGAAGCCTTGCTTCATGGGGAGATTCCAGCAATTAAAAACCCTCCTTTCATCAATCCTCACTATTGGCATCTTCCCCCATAAGTAAGATTAAAGGGCATCATTTGCAGCTCAGACTTCCATGAGCTGGTGTTTGAAAATCCAATACCTGAGCTGCTCAGGGAATTCTGATGAGGAAGGGAATTTTCAGCAGCAGGACCCTGGCACCGGGATCCAACTGCTGCTCCCCAAATCAGCCCGCTCCAGTCCCACTCCTCCAGCCTGCAGGAGTCAGGATTGAAGCATTCAGGAACAATTTGGAGGGAAGGAGGGGAGGGAGTATTAGTGTTTGGATGGAAAAATCTGAGGGTTTTTTAAGTCTTGTAAAAGCAAAGGCACTAAATCTGAAGCTTATGTATTAAATAAAGGCTGTAACTTGGCCAGCCAAGTTACAAGAGACACCTGAACACCTTCCTGTGTGTGTCACAGCACATCCTGCTCAGCCAGTGTGACAAATTAGCCACTTTCTCTTAATCATTAAGGGACATCCACAGCTGCAACACTCAGCCACACTCCTCTGCACAGTTTATTTTTAACCATCCCGTGAGAGTCCAAGTTCAAGGATCAACTGGAGCTTCTGGCTATAGGTCCTGCTTTAGTAAGTGGTCAATCAGACATTAAAATAATTTAACCTCTATGTCATCATTTTGACAGTTTTAAAAGATGTTCCACACCTTTTATGCACGTCATGAAAAAAAGTGTCAGGCCTGAAACGCCACAGTCCTGGTTTAGTGTTTTAGGAGAAGAAAATGCTTCAGCTTTGAGAGTTGTTTGGTATTTGGAGGCTGTAATTGCAGCTTCACCACCATCACTAATTTAATAGTAAAATGAAACCCCTAGAGGGTCTCACTCCCACGAGCACAGCACCCAGACACAGCAGCCTCAGGAGCACATCAGCACACCAGGCCCTGCCTCATGCGGATGATCTGCAGCAGGGCAGCCTGGACATCCTCATCCATGTGACCCTGGGGGAGCAAACATCAGTCACAAACACTGAAAATCCCTCCAAGCACCAGCCACCCACTCCCAGCACTGGGAGACCCTTCAGCATCACCCAAAAGTCTTAACTCGGGGCTGTGTCTTCACCACTCTGGGACAACCTGAAATACTTGAGGGATCCTGGGATTTTTCCTCATGGACCTCTCAGACACAGCACTTTCCTTTATGAAAACATGATGTGGGAAAAAATGACTATCTCAAACCATTGCTGGATGCCCTGATTGCCTGGGCTGAAGCAGAATCAAGAGCAGGCTCACCCCAGTAAGACTCAGCCATGGTAGGGGCTGGGCTTCTGCTTGGATCAGTCAATTTTAAATCAGAACTTTCCACATGAAAGCAGGCACTTGGTGCTGGTCTCGGGCGTATTTGAGGTCACAGAATCATGGAATATCCTGAGCTGGGAGGGACCCATTAGGCTCATCCAGTTCAGCTGCTGTCCCTACCCCAACAATCCCACCCTGGGCATTCCTGGGAGTGGTGTCCAACCTCTCCTGGAGCTCTGCCCATTCCCTGGGGAGCCTGGGCAGTGCCCAGCACCCTCTGGGAGAAGAATCTTTCCCTGAGATCCACCCCAAACCTGCCCTGACTCAGCTCCAGCCATTCCCTGGGTGCCATCCCCGCTCCCAGAGAGAGCTGGGAGCTGCAGCCCCTGCTGAGTCTCCCTCTTTGAGCTGGACACTCCAAGAGCCGTCAGCACCCAGCTGGTGCCCAGTCAGAAACCTCTGACAGTGTCTCAGGAACCTCTCCCAGTGACACAGGAGAGCAGGAGAGCCTGGCCTGGCCCAGCCATACCTGCACAGCACTGAGCAGGTGTGTCCGATACACCGAAACCACCTCCTGGTGCTGCTGCTTGGCATCCTAGGAGAGACAACAGGGACAGGAGGTGAAACCCTCACATTCTGAACATCCTGCCCCCTTCCCAGCCCTGTGTACTCGGGTTTGGGCACTGCCAGACCAGCCAAAGCTAAATTTCCAGGTCAAAGTTCTATCCCCTCCACTAATCAAGAACAAACTTGATTTTTCTGCTCTTTTGCTGGCAGGCTGCAGAGCCAGCCAGGAGCTGAGAGTAGAGAATCACAGAATCTCCTGAGCTGGAAAGGACCATCAGAGCCCAGCTCCTGGCCTTGCACTTGTTCCATCACAAGCATCAACTGTTTAGTTCAAACCATCCCTTTTAAGAATACTTTGCCTTATTAGAATCAACCCTGCAAATACTCTGATAGATGTAATTGTCAATCTGAGCAGGAGTAGAACTCACTGTGCTCAGACACAGCTTTAGTAATTGAGCTTTACTGCAGTCACAGGGGCCACAGAAATGTGCACAAAACCCCAGCCCTCAGGCTGTGCCCCCTGCTCTATCAGTGCCTCAGGATGAGCAGCACGCTCAGGGCTTGCAGGCAAAGGAACACAACTCAAAGCCATTAAGAAATTACCACCTCACCCTTTCAAGGTGAGGAAAAAGACATGGTTGGGTTCCTGTAAGAAATGGCCAAAACTGAGCCTGCACTCAGAAATGGCCTTGGCAGGACTACAGCAGAGTATCCCATAAGCACCAGTTCTCCCACTTTGCTTATATCCTTTTTATCTGGAAAACTTCCCAAGTGTTACAACTCAAACTGAAGAGGAAAGCAGAAAAATTTACAGAGGAGCAAGAACTCAGGGGGGGAAAAAAACCAAAACCCACCAAAATAATGGATAGTGCAGTTGTGAAGTGTCAGGCTGCAGTCACAGCCCCTGCTCCAGCAGGCACAGCCACATTTCCCTGTTTACACAAGGAATTAAGCAATGCTACTGCACGTCAGACAACACCTTGTGTGAGCACTTACAGCCAGCTGCTGCTGGAGTGTTTTCACTTGGCTCTGGAGCAGTTCCACCTGCTGGTTGTGCCTCTTGGAGGGGATCCCAGTGGTGTATGTCAGCTGGGACAGCCCGTTGAGAGCCTGCTTCAGCCGCTCCACGTCGTTCAGCAGCTCTGTGATCTTAAAAAAAAAAAAAAACCACAGAAAACACCATTTCAGGATGTCTCACTGCAAACTGTTCTTTAATGTTCTTTTGAGTCTGGAGAACCCCAGCAAGGACTGAAGGGTCTTGGTCCCCTGCTAAGAAAGAACTTTGTTTCCCTGGCATGCTGGCTCCCATTGTGCTCCCTGGGGTGTGTCAGGTACGGACCCTGCAGGCCAGCAGTGACTCAAGGGACTGACAAAAGGGAGGATCTAGGGATATTCCAGGTCTCACTTCTAGGAACAACAGTGAACCTTTAGAAGGCCAGTCAGAGATGCCCAACAAATACAGCTCCAGTGGAAGGAGGAGTTGATACCCACAAAAGTCTTTAAGAGAATTTAAATGCTACACAATGCCCAAAACATATAAGGGACTGGAAAAACTGCGTAATTCAAAACCAGGACTGCAGCTGCTTTGGGCCAGCCCTGGGTACCCAATGCTCAGCACAAAGTGCTGCTGGAACACCTCAGGAGCTGCAGCCCTGCATGCTGAGCTGAGAGCACCGGGACCATGAACCCCACATCCCACCTTATTGTCCTTGGCTTCCACCTGCTTTGCAGACTCCTGGATTCTCTTCTGCAGGTCGATGATGGTTGTCAGTGACTTGTCACACCTTTCCTTCTGGTCCTTGATCTCCTGCTCGATGCTGCAGCTGCGCAGCTGGAGCAGCTCCTTCTCGTCCTTGAGGGACAGCTCGCTCCTCCTGGCCTGCAGCGCCTCCTCGCAGGCCTGCTCGTACCTCTGGCTCATACTGGCCAGGTGGCCAGCCATGCTGCTCACCTGGGCCTCCAGGGCACTCTTCATGGAGCTGTACTCTGCCATGGCCACCACCTCCTGGCCCTGCAGCTCTGTCAAGGCCTGCTGGCTCAGCCGCAGCTCTTCCTGCAGCCTCAGCACCTCCTCGCCCTTCCCTTGGCTTTCTGCCTCCTTCTCCCTCAGGCTGCTTTTGATGGCTGCGATTTCTCCTTCCAGCCTTTCCTTCAGCTGGGTGTGCTCCACCAGAGGCACCGAGGACTCCTTGAGCTCAGCCAGCTCCTGCTGCAGCTCCCCAGCTCTGAGCATCTCCCTGTCGTAGCGCTCCTCCTTCCTGCTCAGGACTTCCTGCAGCTCCTGCACCGTGCGGCTCAGAGCCTCCCTCAGGTGCTCCACGTGCTCTGCTGGGACCTGCTGAGCCAGGGGCCCATCCTGCAGCTCCTCGTGGCCCTCCTGGCCCGTGCATCTCCTCAGCAGAGCCCTGAGCTGCAGGTTGAGCTCCTCCATCCCGCCGGCGCAGAGCCGCTCCAGCTCGTGCGATTTCTCCGCCAGGACATAGTTCTGCTGCAGGTCCTTCTGGATGGACAGGACCCCACTCCTGAGCTTCTCGTTCTCCCCTCTGCACCTCTGGGCTTCCTCCTCGCTTTCCCTGCACCTCTGCTCCCATTCCTGCAGCTGGGCCCTCAATTCCTTCACCGTGGCTTCGAAGCTCTGCTCTCTGTCCTCAAAGGAGGCCACCGGAGCGTATTTTGACTTGATACACTCTTGGATTGTGTCCAGCTCCTTCTTCTGGGCTTCAATTTCTCCATGCAGCTGTGAGATTTCATCCTGCCCCCTCTTATGCTCAGCCCTGATGGCAGCGTTGTTCTCCTGCAGCTCCTGCACGCTTTTATTTAAAGTATTTACTGTGGCTTCATGATCTTTTAAACTGATATACTCTGTTTTTAACTGGTTCTGTAAGAGTTTCACCTTGCTTTTCAAAGCTCCATTTTCCTCGTTTACCCTCAGGAACTCTTGCTTTATCTCTCCAATTTTGCCCTTGAGATCTGAGAGCTCCCCGTTGGTCTTTTCCAGGGTGCTGTTGAGGACAGTTTTGACCTCCTCGTGGGTGGTGGCCAGCACGTACTGATCCCTCAGGGTGTCCCTCAGCCCTGTGTTCTCAGCCACCAGCTTGCTCACTTTCTCTTGCTCCTCATCATATTTCCTCTGAAGCTCAGCCAGCTGCTTTTCAAGCTCAATCCCATTAGATTTTAAAGCTTCCACCTCTTTCTTGTGCTGCTCTGGAGACAGGTACACAGCTTGGAAGTGGCTGATATTCTCACTTAAGTCATTCCTCTCTGCCAGCAGCTTTTCAGCTTCTGCTTTGCTTTCATTGTACTTCTTCGTTATTTCAAAAAGCTTTTTCGTCAGGTCACCCACAGCCAGATCGTTTGTTTTCTTCAACTCCTCATGAATTTTTAAAGGCACATTCTGGCTTTTAATTTCAGTTTTTAGCATTTGGACTTGCTGCTTCAGCACCTTGTTATCAGTCTGCAATCTTTCAAGTTCCTTCTGCAGAGCCTCATTCTGCTGTGATAGCTCAGAAATTGCCTTCCCCAGCTCCTCTTTCCTTTGCTCAAACCCACTCCTCATCTGCTCGTGCTCCTCTGGCTTCACATGCTGAGCCAGCTGAGCTCTCTGACTCTCAGACTCCCTCCGTAAAAGCACAACCTCTGCCTGCAGCTTCTCTCTCTCCCCTTCCACCTCTGCTAATTTTCTGGCCTTCTCATTCACCTCGTTTGACAGCAAACTCTTCATGTTCTCGAACTCCTCAGTGCTCACAGACTGGGCCAGTTTGGCTGCTGTGTCTCTGAGCTGCCCTTCCAACTCCGTGACACTCCTGCCCCTTTTATCTCTCTCCACCTCCAACTTCACAAGCTCCTTCTGCAACCTCTTGTTTTCTTCCACCAGCCTCCCCTCGTCCCTCTGGAACTCTGCCACCAGCAATTCGTTCTGCTTGATCTGGTTCCTGAGCTTCCCCACCTCGGCAGAGGCTCCCTCATACTTGGCTTTCATCTCCCGGAGCTGCTCCTTGAGCTCCTCCGTCACCTTGGCGCTCCCCGAGGCCACCTCGTTGCTCAGGTGGTCCTTCAGGGCCAGGAAGTGGCTCTGCATCTGCTTCACCTTGCCCTCAGAGTCAAACATTCTCTTCTGAACGTCCTTCAGAGCGTCCTCCAGCTGCCTGATCTGCCCATCAGACTCCACCTTGGTTCTCTCACACTCCGAGGCCAGGGCTTTGCACTCTGAGGCTTTCAGGGACAGCTCCCTCTGCAGCTTGCTGATCTCCTCCTTGGCTGCACCAAAGCAGGTCCTCAGGCTGTCCAGTTCCTTCTTTAAAGCTTCCTTCTCTGAGCTGGGTGATGGGGTAGGCAGGGAGAGCTCCAGGGGCCGCAGCAGAGACCTGGACTGAGAGGAAAATCAGGACAAAAAATAAAACTTGACAGTTCTGATAAGTCACATACACATGTTTATTACTTGTTATTTAATATGGGAACTGTCATACAGGGAACTGTCTAAAATCCACTTGATCTGAGCATAACTTGTACAAGACATTTCTTTTTTTATTTCTTAAAATCACACTGAGTTATTCTTGCCCCAATTAAAGAACAGCTATTTCAGCTTTTAACAGCAAAAATATTTAATGTAGCTCCACATGACTGCTTCTCAATCATGGAATGATTTGGGTTGAAAGGGACCTTAAAGACCATCTCATTCCACCCCCAAGGGTCTGGTGGGCCTTTTTCATACCCAAATTGATGCTTTAAATGGTTGATAGCTGTCAAACAGAATTGTCAGGGAATTACCATATATAGCTGGCAGGAAAATAAAATCTGAATATAAAAATATATGAAAGCTGAATTGAAATTAGAAGAATATGATGGAGATGAACCCCCAGTTTACAGTGACTGTGGAAAACACGTTTAGGAAAGTTCATGACAGATCCTGGCAGCTCCCAGCATTTACAGCCCTGTCACAGACACGACTCTAGAGGGCACCCACAGTTAAAAATAAACATGGAAAAGCAAGAATTCCTCCGTACTGTGTGCTCAGGAGCAATGCTCAATAAACACACATTTACAAGCACGTTTAGCTTTCCCAGCGTTCCTTCCAGAGGTAAAATATTTATTACCTGGGATTCCACTGCAAATGCCTGCCCTTGTTTCAGTAATAAATCTTCTTTTCCTGGATTTTCAAAGCAAACAGTGTTTAGGCTCTGGTTAAAAACAGTACCACAATCACAATCACACTGACTTTCCTGCCCAGCTTTATTCTGGTCACTGGGGCCACGCTAGGCTGGAGGCTGGTGTTTAAATACTTGTCATTAAAACGACTTCTACTTAAGTAATCCCCACAGGAAACCTGGCCAAAGTCCTCCTGAGGAGGAGGAGAAGAGTGTTTTGCCAGGCTGGGTTCTGGTCCTGCACAAGGGTCAGAGCTGCTAGCTTGCCCAGCAGGAACAGCATCCCCTGCACTCCACACCCACAGCTCCTCCTGCCAGGCAGCCAAACACTCCAAATATAATTTCATCTGTCAAGAGCCCTTGTGTTACACAAGAGCAAAGCAGGTCTGCAGCTGGGCTGGATGCAGGAGGCTCCAGTTCCTGGAAATGGGATCATTCATCGCACAAGTGGAAGCTCAGGTTGTGTGCTGGGAGTCAAACCTGCTCTGACACTGCCAGAGCTGCTGCCCCTCAGCCAGGCAAGGACATTGTCAGCACTGGGAGGATGAAAGGGCAGCTCCACTGGGGGTATGGATCCTGCTCAGCTCGTGTTTCATGTTATCAGAGGACACAGCAGAGTCCCCAGGCACACCTCCCAAGGCCAGGCACTCCTGGGAGATTGGTCAGTGGTGCCATGGCAGCTCCCACAAACACAGCTCTGCTCGGAGGATTCAGGGCTAGACACGAGGCCTGGCTGTATTTCAGACCAGCAATGGGCAGAGATGACCAAAAATCCCCTCTATCCCTGTATTCTAACACTGCCTCATGCACAGCAAGCTTTAACAAGTAACTACTTACTATTTCCAAAGTTACCTCCAGACGCCGCAGAGTCACCCTAAAATCAAACAGCAAGAACAAAAATAAAGCTGAAAATTCATTTCAAATGTCTCCTTTTATGTTAAACTAGGGGTGAAGGGGCAGGGAAAGCTTTTACAGTGAGATAACCATTCTGCACTTTTAACAATTTAAACTGCTGAAGTATTTCCTACAGTAAACACCAACTGCCATATCCCATTTCAGATCACTCAACATACTTCATAATACTTGAGTTTAGCTTTGACAGCTTCAATAGTCCTTAAACTTTCTTCCTGCTGCTTTTCCTTGGTCGTCAGGATTTTCTTCAGCTCATCTTTCTGGAAGAGAAGAAGTGCCACACAGCCAAAGCCACAGCAATGTACAGGTTTGTAAGACCTCAAGTAACTTTTCCGAGAGTTTAGACAGAACTTCAACCAAGATCAGCACCGAAAGAATCCCTGATTTTTGGATTCTGAAGTTCTTCCTCAAGACTGCTGCTTTTACAGGAGTCTCGAAGAATGAGTCCAGAATGTGCACCAACATAATCTGCTGTTTACTTAATTCATATTTGTTAGTCTTGCACTACTGGAGATCACTACTGAGATGTTTAATATTTTCAGTGTGCTGAATATCCTAATGTGCTTTAAAGGAGCCATAGTAATGATAAAAATCTGTACTGACAAATGATGTGGAGCTGGCATAAACTGATTCAGAGCAGCATTTTTAGGTAGCTTTTAAGTAATGTATTTAAAACTGCAGAGGAAATAGAAGAGATAGGTGCTTCCCCTACTCCCCAGTCCTGCCACACCTGCAGGTGACACATCCCACCTCATTCCCAAGATCATCTGCAAGCATTTGCTCCTGCAAAAATAACAACAGCAAAAAAAATCCCCCCAAATCATTTTCTCAATGATGTTTAAGGGGCTCACACACAGTTCAGCAGCTGACAAATCCACCCCAGTTTCTAATGCTCCCAGCTTCCATCCAGCCTTATTGCTCTGTTTTCTATTTCTCTTGTAATGAGTAATGTCTCTGGAAACTGGAGTATCTCCTGTTTTCTGTTCAGACACTGCTGAGGCCGCAGAGTACAGCTTTGCAGAAGAAGTTTGCTGATTTTGGGAAGTGACTGTTAAGAAGTTTATCAAGGCAATGCTTAAAACAGCAGCTCAGACAAGGCAGTGACTGCAATGAGAAATATTCTTTCTATCCATGGGCTAACACTTAGGAAAAGCTGTGTAAATGTACCTCTAAAAATACAGCAAAGAAACAGCCTCCACAAAGCAAAAAACCAACAAAAATCCTCTTTGTATTTTCTTTCTACTGGTCATCCTTAGACCTCCAGAAGGATGGAAATTTTTTTAAAAGCAACATTTCAAATTTGGGTGAGAAACTTCTGTTGAAAACCTTTGGCTTTGTTCTCTTGCCAGTTGAAGATTTTTTTTCTCTGTGCTTCCACTTGCAGCAACAGCTGGAAAATCAGCTGAGGACAAAGCACTGCCACACACCACCTACATTTAATGGAGAGATGAAGTTCAGCCTCCAAACTCCAGCACTCCGAGCAGCCCATGGCTCAGCTACTGCTCAAATTTCTGGGTGTCAGGGAAGGACATTGCATCAGCCTCCTCACAATCTGAGCGCAACTACAAAACCAAAGGCTCTTCCAGCAGAAAACGAGTGACACACACTGCAGTAATTCCCAGGAAAGCAATGGAAACCACATCCTAATTCCATGTGCTTCCCTGCCAGTTATCCCAGCTTTCCAGCCAGGTATTCCAGGTCTTGGTTTACCTCACTCAGCTGCAGCTGTAACCCACTGATTCTGTCCAGCAGCATCCTCTGCTCCTCCTGCACCTCTCTCATTCGAGCCTTCAGATCTTGGTTTTCCAACTCCAAGTCCTGAAAAGTAAAATGACATTTAAAAAAACCAAAAAAAAACAAACAAAAAAAAGAAATATATATATATATAAAGGCACCCCCCACTACACACATTGGGAGAGGTAAAGACTCTGAACCAACAGTTTAACAGCCACTGAGGGCTCCAAGCCAAGCCCTGCCTAACCTTTTTGAAAACTGCAATGACATGGGAATGAGATGGGAAAATTAATGCTGGTTAGTAGAGCAACTATCACACAGATTATTTCTCATATGACACGAACATCTCTTGAGAATGTTAAAAATAGAAATCTTCTTGGTTTGTGACTGACTTTACTGCAGAGGCAGAAGGTTAAGAGGTGGGAAAGGTTAAGACAGGGACACTTCCAACTATTTATTACACAAAAAAGGCAGGTTTTTTCCTGAAAAAGTTTACAGCTCATCTGCCACACTCCCCATCAGGCAATTAGGCTTTAAGTAAACAGCAATAGATGACCTTTGTTGATGGGATCATTACGGCTCCCTTCACCAGCTCAGTGCCTGTGGCTCATTATCCCTGTGGGAATCCACAGCCCGGGATCCTCCCCACCCACCTGAGCACTGGGTTCCTTCTGGAACAGCTTGAGCTCCTCCTGTGCCCCATAGCCCCGGCTCCACCTCTGGGGCATGCTGGAGACCTGTCAGTGCAGCAGGAAACCAATCCTTTATGTCCCTGTGCCCATCCCAGCCCCCCATCCTCCCAAATTCCCACTGGGACAGGGCTCACCCCTGACCTCACCCCCACACCAAAGGCAGGGTCTGTCCCAGCTCCAACCCTGACCGTGCCCATCATGGGGTATTTTCCAACCAGCTGATCCCAGAGGTGACCTTCTCAGCGACAGCTGGAGTTAACTCAGAAAATACTGATGGTTTTTTGCGTCACAGCATAGCCCTGATCCTCCTCTCAACACCCTGGTGATAAACGGCCTCAGGAAGTACCTTTTGCTCAGCCTGCCCTCTCTTCATGCTGTCCCTTCCTAGAAAAGCACCACAAAAATAGGAAGTTACAAAAGGCATTTCATTCAGATTCAGGCAACAATGCATCACATTCAGCTAATTCTGCCCCCTTCCCACCCTGGGAGGGCACTTCAAAAAAACAGCTCACTACACCCCCAATTAATCAAACATGGGAACATCCACAAGGTTTTCTTGAAAATGAAGGCTATTTATTTCTATAAAATGAAGGCTATTTATTTCTATAAAATAAAGGCTATTTATTTCTATAAAATAAAGGCTATTTATTTCTATAAAATAAAGGCTATTTATTTCTATAAAATAAAGGCTATTTCTATAAATAAGGGTAAATAACTCCCATGATAAATACTGTTAAGCCCTCAAGTATCAGAGCCTGCATCCCCCTTAAAAACTTTGTTATAAACCCAAACAACCCAAAAAATTGTCTTTCCCCTCCCAACCAGGCAGTTTATGACCTTTGTGGTCAAAGGAGCAGAGCAGCGCCTGGGGGCACAGGAGTAGGGACACAATTCCACCCAAAGGAAGGTGCTGAAGGTTCCTCCTACCTCTGCCGGAGTCCTCAAGGGCAGCTTTTATTAAAGCCAAAATGTCAATATTGTCCCCAATCCTGGCATAGTAAGCACAGTCATGCCCAAGGCCATCAGTCAAACCAACATCAGCACCATTCCTGAGCAACACCTCCACGGCATCCTTGCAGCCATATTCACAGCCTAACATTAGGGCAGTCCTGGGGTGGGGAGAGAGATGGGATTGAGAGATCCAGGGATCCCACAGAGCATCATTCACAGAGCTAAGCCCTGGTACAGCCATGGCTGACCACAGAAACCTCAGCCAAGGCACCTTCCCTCTCTCCAGAGAGGAAACAGCTTTCAAAAGTCACTCAGGCAATGTTTAAATATTTGTGAAAAAGCAAACAGACCCCTCATAACAGCAGCATTTCCATGAAAGCAGCACAGACGTGCTGCCTCTGAGAGTCACCCAGTGTTTGGAGAACTCCCATGCCTTTGGTTTCCTCTGCCAGATACAAATCTCAACAGACACAACAAACACCAGGCAAGGAGTTCAGACAAGGTTTGGAGAGGGGGGTGCCTGAGAGCCCTGGCAGTGCTTCCCGAACACTTCCAACACTGCAGCACATGCGATGTGAACAGCCAGGCTGTGTCCCACAGCAGCCTCACGTCACAGAGGAATTCTCCAAGAAATTACTGGCAAAAGCAGCAGCTACAAACAGAACCCCCCTCCCCTGACCCCAGGAATAAACAGCTCAAGGTCCCATGGGAGCTCCAATGGACTCAGGACTTCTTGCCAGAGCACCACTTTAGCCATGGCCCATTGTGCACATTGATCCCAAAGGCTGCTTTGGACAGACAAACCCTTCAAACAACCAAGTGCAGCTTCCCTGCTGGCAGGAACAAGCCTGGGAATATTCTGGATGCAGGAAACAAGGCCAGGTTCATCTGCGGTGTTGAACTGGCAGATCCACTCCTGAGCCACATCCCAGTTTCTCTTCCCCCACATTCAGCCCATTTATTCTGCCAAGGGGCAGCTTTTCCTTTCCCCCACATTCCAGCAGGAATCCCAGCCATCCCCTGCAGGCCTCACCTGCTCTGTTTGTCCCTGGCATTGACATCAGCCCCCCTGTCTATGAGCAGCTGGCACACTGCAGGGCGACACATCTGGGTGGCCAGCACCAGCGGGGTCCTCCCGTCCTGGGGACAAAGGGGACATGTGAGGGCAGGGGGAGGGGGCACAGGGAGCCCAGCAGCTCCAGCAGGGTCTGTGCAGGAGGAGGAGGAGGAAGAGGAGGGGAGGGCAGCTCCTTACCCCATCCTTGGAGTTGACGGCGGCACCATGGTCACAGAGCAGCTGGATGCTGGCAGAGCAGTCAGACATGGCTGGGGAGAGCAGGGACAAGGCCACACTGAGAGCAGGGGCAAGGCTACACTGAGAGCAGCCTGGAGAAGCCCCAGGGACAGCCCTGGGTGCTGTTTCACCAAAACCCCCACAACTGAGTTAAAGCCTGACAAGGCTGCAGGGCTCAGCTCTCGCGCCACCCAAAGCACCCAAACGGAATCAAACACTCCTGTCCCAGACACTCTGAAAACCCAGAGTAAAGGGGTCTCAACCTGCTCACTGTACTGCCCTCAAACTCTGCTTGTGATACCTGAAAACTTTACTCAATTTCACTGAATTTTATCTCAGACCTACAAGCTCCATAAGAATTAAGTTCATTACTGAGGACAAATGTCATGGCAATATAAAACACTCTCTGCTACTGCAGTCACCAAAATGAAAAGAGAAGAATTCAGCCCATCTGGAAGTAAATCCATAAATTAGATCTTCATTTCTATACAGTTACCAGCAAAGCAAACTCTTTCACCTGCATCATGAAGAGCAGTTCTTCCCTGGAGATCCACGTTCTCCGTTGGACAATTGTACTGTTAAAATAAATCATCCCTGTTATCAATCAGAATTCAGACTGCATTTACAGTATCAGGTGTTTGAGGTTTGAATTAAAGCAATAAAATGTGATTTAAGTAAAAAAATATTCAAGTTTGGAGCTACACACACAGTGACAGACACGAAGGGAGTAAATTCTGGGTCTGTGCACTTTAGGGCTCTAAACACACACAGTGTAAAACAAATTTAAGGCTGTGCACAGAAATTGCACAATTCATTACACTTTTCCCAGATAACAGGCCATTTGTATCTGCATGGAGACATGCATCAAATCAAAGTTTAAAATAACCCATTGAAAGTAACAAAAAAAATTCAAATGAGCATACACTGACCAGGAATAAACATCACACAAACCTAAGAGAACTCTCCAGCATTGTTTCATTAATGAGAGTTTATGGATATAAATGCCCAGCTTTTGAAGCAAACACTACTCTGGAGCAGCCAGTGTTACTGCTCCTAAATGCAGCTGCATTCAGACAGGGAACATCAGCCTTTAAAAGCCCCTCAATCCCATTTTCTTCAAGAAGCACAAACTACAACTTGATTTGATAGTTTATAAAAATATTTTTTAAAGTTTGTTTTCTTTATTTTAACCCTCTTTTAATCCCAACCTGCTATAAAACATGAAAAGGTCTTTTCCCCATGACTGTTGTTTTTAAAAAAGAATCTGACTGGTTAGGAGAGAAATCACATATCCCATAGTTTTGAATCAGTGCATTTAAAGCCACCTTTTTCCCCCCTCGATGTAAGAGCTGTAAGAGACAAGCTGTATTTTCAGTACCTGCAAGAGCTTCTGCAAGCACAAAGCATGGCCATACTTTGCAGCCAAATGCAGGGCGTTTCTGCCTAAAAACAGAGAAACAGCAGCTCAGGGTTTGGCTTGAGTGGATTTCTGGTGAACATTCCCAGAATTTGAGACACAACAGTTCCTGTGTGTCAGTGCCCCCACGTTGGTCTGTGCTGTGACACCTCCTGTCTGCACCTCACTTTGTTACAGCCTTCTCTTATTCTAGTGACTCTTCAATCAAGGGTGAGAGTTCACTTGTGAAATTAATCTCAAAATACTGCATCTGACCCCACACAAGCATTAAAAAAAATAAACTCTCACATGAGAGGAGGAGGCCAAGTTATCTCTGTAATCCTCTTGTTTTCAGCTTCATATTAAACCTATTAACTTCCGAGGTAACAACCTGAAAATCAGCACTTGTTTTTAACCGTCTCTTCCATAAGACCTTGCACAGACTCTGCTATCACACAAGGAAATCTGGAAGGTACAGAAGAACTCTGAGTGTCTGAGGCTCAGCTGGGCACACAAACACCTCCCACAGCATTCCATTTGAATCCTCACCTCGAGCTCATCTAAAGCTGTTCTTATCCTGTGGTTCTCACCCAGAAATGCTGATCTCACCAGCGAGTCTGGAGCACGTTATAAACACAATTACAGCAGCACAAACCCACGTCCCTTACGTCCTGCTGCGTTCATCAATCCCATGGCAGGACACCACCATTTCCCTCGAGACCAGCAACAAGTCACACTAATAATCCATTTTTTGCTGACTGGAGAAAGATCCTGTGGCTCAGCTCAGCTTTATTCCAGAATGAAACCCAGCTGAAAGCTGCCCCTGGGCCTGGGAGGAAACCCACCTGCAGCATCAGTGGCCGTGATATCAACGCCGTGCACCAGGATGGTGTTCAAGCAATCCAGGTTTCCCTTTGATGCTACAACATGAAATCTAAAAGAAGAGAAAAGACCATGCTTAGACACAGAAATGGCAATATTGGCCAGGAAAGCCAACGCCAAGAGCTGGATAAGGGAAGGATTACAGGGGCCAGCTCTGGACAGCATCCAAAGGTAAGGGTTTTGCAGATATTACTGCAAGGAACAAGGCAACTTTCTTGAGAAACAAATCATTATTTACCTGGATCAGTGAACCAGGTGAAATACCAGCATGGTTTCAGTTTCTCTTTAATATTCAAACCTGGCAAGAACAAGCCTTTAAACACTGATCTTCACTTGGAAGTGAAGATTGTTTGAGACTTCCCCATTCCCACCAGCTGGATTCCAGCTTAGTGAAGCTACATTTAGATGAGGTATTACATAGATTTCTGTACTCCAAAAGGCTCCTAGAACAGCAGGGATAGGATTTTCAGCACCTTCCCACCACCATTCCCGGGGGTCTGGAAGTCACTTACGCGGATCTCCCTTCCACATCCAGCTTTGTGGGACTGACCCCTTTCTTGGCCAGGATGGATGAAACCTTCTCCACATCTCCCCTCTCAGCTGCCTTCATCAACCTGTCATCGTACTTGCTCCAGTCTGGGTTCAGCTGGGGACAGAAGCAGAGATGTGAGTTTATGGCTGAGCCACAAAGCAAATGGGACACAACAAAATCCACCCTGGTTTACAAACAGTGCTGTGCTCACCAGGGCGTTTGGAGTTATTTGTGCACCATCCCTGTGCCATTGTTAGTGTTGAATGTGCTCTGGGACAGCCTGGTTAAGCCACTTTGGTCCTAAAGGAGACCTTTAGGATCAAACTCCTTTGGTTTTCCTCATTCCGCTTCAGTTTGGTTTTGTTCAGTTTTCATATTTCAACAACAAATGGAGGCACTAAAAATACACTCCAGGACCTGGCTTTTCCTGGCTGTGCCAGACTGTTCAGCGGGTCATAAATCAGCTGAGTGTGATATGCAAGGGAAAAACATCCACTGAGCTGCAGAAGAAAGAAATCCAAAGTTGATGGTTTTGAACTGTCTGCAATTCCCAAAGCAGTGCGGAGGGCAGAGCAAGGACAGCCAGTTATAAATAGCCCACCACCCATTCAGCCCCAGACAGTCCTCACCCCCCACTCCTCTCTTGTTGACTTCAAATTTAGAATTTCAGACCCCAGGCCAAGCTTCTCACCCCAAAATGCAGAGCTTGATCTCTTCCCTGCCAAGCCATCCCTCTGAATGGCTCAGAGCTTTTCAGGAAACTGGGCTGTGACTGAAACCTCACATCCAAGCTGGACACTGAGGACTTGATATTCAAGGAGCTTTTAACAGAAGAACAAGGCTTACCAAAGAGCTTTATACCCAAAACAGGAGTAATACATTCAAATCTAACTCTGCACAGCCAAAGAATTTGTTGGTAAGGGTGAGACACAAGCAGCCTGTGGGTGCATGAAGTTACTTATCACTGTGAGTCAGAAATTCCTCACAACATAAAGAACATTAAACCAGATAACCCCAGCCCAGGGTTTGTCCAAAACCCCACTGCCACCACCTGGCATCTGCAGTGATTTGTAAAAGGGAACTGCACTCATGATCAGAGAAGACAGAGAGGGGATCCCATCCATCCATCCAAATATCTCCAAGGGATGTCAGAGGATGGTTCCACACTGCTCAGGGGCACCCAAAACAAGGAGCAACAGCCAGAAACTAAAACACAAGAATTTCCACCTCAACATGAGGCAGAATTTCTTTCAACCAAGGGAGCAGAGCCCTGGAACAGCTCCCAGGGAGGGCATGGACTGTCCCTCTCTGGTGACATCCCAACCCCATCTGGACACATTCCTGTGTCACCTGCTCCAGGTGACCCTGCCTGTGCAGGGGGCTGGCCTGGAGGATCTCCAGAGGGCCCTTCCAGCCCTAACGACTCTGGGTGATTATCTTTACTCTGCTTTCCCACAATAAACAAGATTACAGTAATCATGAAGGCTTAGCAGCAGCTAACCCCGTCCAGCCCTGCTGGAAGTGACAGGAGTAATAAAAATAGAGCACTAATGAAATTAGCACCAGTGCAGCCCGGCTGAGGTGCAGCACTGACTCATCAATCAATTAACACATCCATTAGCCTGAAAGCCAAGGGCCAAGGCAGCCTGGCCTGGGAAGGCACTGCACTGGTGACATCACCAGTGCCACCACATCCCTCCCCAGCCTGGACACGCTGCCCTGCAAAGCCAGCTCCTCGTGCAAGGCTCAGCTTTTCATGTCAAATACCTCAGAGTCTGCACACACACAGCAGCAAGCTCTGTGCTCCTGAAATTCTCCTGGCACCTTCCCATCCCTACAGGATAGAGATCTCACCTTGGCTGCTCACACTGGGTTGTACCTCTGCAGCTGATACGTGCCAGCACAGCTCATCCAAACCTACAGAAAATCCTCCCAAATCCTCCCCAGCCAGTCCTTGCTCCCATTTCATAAAAGTTCTGATTAACAGAAGCATTACTTAAAAAACAAAAACCAATCAAAACCAAACAAATCCATCATCTTCGTATTTTCCCCCTTTGGTTAGAACTCTCCAGTAACTTGTATCCATAGCCTATGGTGTACTAAATTAACAAGGGACTGAAGTGACAGGACAAGGGGGGATCCCACTGTCAGAGGGCAGGGATGGATGCCTCCTGGGAGGGTGGGGAGGCCCTGGCACAGGGTGCCCAGAGCAGCTGTGGCTGCCCCTGGATCCCTGGCAGTGCCCAAGGCCAGGCTGGACACTGGGGCTTGGAGCAGCCTGGGACAGTGGAAGGTGTCCCTGCCTATGGCAGGGGTGGAATGGGATGAGCTTTAGGATCCCTTCCAACACAAGCCATTCCATGATTAAATCATTTTAAATTTAACAAATGCATCTCACATGTAAGGAAAATTCCTCGCAGGAAGAGTTGCTACAGAGATACAACACTCATTAATTAAACAAAACCACATTTGCACAACCCAAGCTTTCACATTTCTGCAGCTGTAAATCACTGCCAGGACATGAAACCTCAGACAGAACAATGATACCTGCAATACCTACTGTGTCTCTGGCTGCACAAGAGAACCAACAAATCATGCTGAACTCGCAGCTGGGGCTGCCAGTAGCGAGCAGTTCCCGTCACATCAGCACCCCGAGCCCAGCTCACAGCGAGGAACGGCTGCTCGGGGCTCCTCCTGCTCCATCCTTCACTGAGCTCGGCTCCCCGAGGGTGTTGTCCCCATCTTCAGCATCACCTTCAGCCTTCATCACTCTGGGGAACGCCGCTGAGCAGAGGAGCCGCGGGCAGTGGCGGACAGAGGGACCCGGCTCACAGGAAAATACTGCCTGGACCCCGAGTGAGTGTCTTGTAAACAATCCGTAGGCAGTCCCATCAGCCCGATCTATTTTCTGATAAGGCAGCACTCGATAGGCAGGCGATAGAAAGCAATAGCTATTAATACATTCCCGGCGTGCCCGTGGCCTGAGTCACGGTGGCGGTGTGTGAACTCAGGGGACAGGCACGTCCCCAGCCCCGCGTGATGTGCCCCAGACGGGCAAACACCCATTTAAAATAACAAACAGCTCCTCGATTCACCGGGCACCGACACGCAGGAAGGTCACGCTCAGCACCACTAATAACACACCAGAAATACTCCCAGCAGTAATTTTTTCCCCGTCCCACCAAAGCCATAACCAGACTCAGGCTCAGACTTCAGACAGCTACAACTGCAGATGGAGCAGATGGAATGCGTGATCCTATTTTGACAGAAATGTAACCCATTTGAAATTAGAAAACACACATGCCTCTCTGCTTTTAAAAAATTCTCCTTTCACAGCACTGAAACCCTTCCTGAATAAAAACCTGGTTTCAGCTTACTGCTGCTGCCAGTCTGTCTCCCAACATGTGAAACGAGAGAAGTCACAGAGGCTGTGAAAACATTAAATAGATAGCACAATGATTAACAGGAGGGAGATGGAGAGTCCCCTTTCACGAGTTTTAAATTTAAATGGAGATCTCCCAAGTGCCATATTTAGAGGAGCAGGTCAACAAGACAAGCAGTGCACTGTTTTGTCTGCAGGAGAGAAGTCTGGTGCGGGGCCAGGAAAACCACTTACACACACCCTGGAGGACACACACGAGAGGCTGCGAATAACCTGATAAATGGATCTTCTCAGCAGAGAATTTTACACTCACTCACTCAGATTTGGGCAAATTCTCTCTTTCCCAGTCAGTTCTGAGCTATCCCCCATCCCCTGTGTGAGCACCAGCCTTTGCCCCACAACCCCGACATTCCCCAAAGAATGTTCCAAGACCTCTCTGCAATTAGCATTCATGTGACAAAGTCACTACAAAAAAGTGCAGGGACTGTGTTGTCTTCTGACCACAACCAGGTCTGTCTCCTCAAGATAAAAATGGCTTTTTTTGAGGGGGGGAAATAAATACACCTCCCACATGGCAGCAGCAGAAAAGCCCCACTTCACCAAAATCAGTTTGGTGAGGAATTCAGGGAACTCTGTGGCTCCCAGGTGTACAGTCCTCTCCAAAGTGTTCATCCCAAAGGTTTTCCTCGTCTCCACTCCATCTGCCTGCAGACATTCCTCGTGCCTCATGAGCTGCACTCATCCTGCAGCCCCTTTGTGCTGCACATCCTCCTGAGACAGCCCTGACCACAAGATTTAGGATTGCTAAACCACATTGCCCAGCCCTGCCCAGCTCCAGCCAGGCACTGAGCAGGTTCAGGAAACACAGCCCAGCTACGAACCCTATGGACTAAATGTTCTCTGAGGCAGGTGAATCCAGAGAACTGACTTAGAAGTGCTCTTTTAGAGAAACTGAAGTGCAGAGCCTAATTCAGACTTTTTTTTCCCAAATTAAGACCAGAAACATCATCAGACCCCAGCAATGCAGATCTCTGGAGGTGCTACATCACCCTCCACATCACAGGGGCCTGGCCAAGGCTGAGATTGCCCATGTTGTGTTAACACAGAGCACCTGCTCTCCTAAGCTCAGCCTGCCAAGTGGGTTTGGAGAAAAGCCCTGCCTGTGAGGGTGAGGAGGCCCCAGCACAGGGTACCCAGAGAAGCTGTGGCTGCCCTGGATCCCTGGAATCTCCAAGGCCAGGTAGGACAGGGCTTGGAGCAGCCTGGGACAGTGGAAAGTGTCCCTGCCCATGGCAGGGGTGGCACTGGATGAGCTCTAAGGTCACCTAACCCTGCTCAGAAATACCAACTGTAAATCAAAGCAGTTCCTAAGCCCTTCCCAGCGAGCTGGGATAAAGCTGTGAAAGTGAGCCCAGCTCCTGTCACCGCAGGGCCAGGCTGATCCTGTCTCCAGCAAAGCCCAGCGGGGACATGGCCCCTGTAATGCCATTAGCGGGTGACAGAAGCACACAGGAGAGCAGAGAGCTCTGGTGACACTGCCAGCACCAACACAGCACAGCTCACACACTCTCAGTGGCCCTTCACAGAACCCCAGGATGGACTGGAAGGGATTTAAAGCCCATCCAGTGCCACCCCTGCCATGGGCAGGGGCACCTTCCACTGTCCCAGGCTGCTCCAAGCCCCAGTGTCCAACCTGGCCCTGGACACTGCCAGGGATCCAGGGGCAGCCACAGCTTCTCTGGGCACCCTGTGCCAGGGCCTCACCTCCTCACAGGGAGGAATTTCTTCCCAACATCCAATCCAAACCACATTTCAGAGCCAGGGCCAGGCTCACACATCCAGCAGGCCTCACGCTTTGAGTCCCTGCTCTTTCTCCAGAGGTCGGAGTACATTTGTCATCAAAACCAACGTGTGGACAGACACACCCTGCCCTTTCAATGGCACATAGTGAAAAATGCTTTTGAAGTACTTTGATTTATTTTAAAACTGTACAGAATGGAATGGTAAGTTAGATTAGAAAACTGGTTTGTAAAAATGTCCCCCAGGTGCAGCTTCCCCTGCACTTCACTAAACCCATCTCTCCCCAAGATTTTGGCTTACCTGGCTGAAAAAATACTTCACATACCAGGTTAAACCCATTGGGGTGAGTGGAAATGGCATTTTATATTTTACAGCATATCTTACTTCCCGGGATATGTCTGTCTGCATGTGTAAATGCTTTGGAGTGTCAGACTGCAGGGGTGAGCTGTGGGTTTAGTCTGTGCAAGGAAAAACCAGCCACGGCCCGAACACAGGGCTCTTGTTTCGCCCAGCACCTTCCCACAGGCAGCACTTTGTGTTACCACCTCATTCACTAAAAATCCTTCAGAATAAAACAGCCATTGAGTGGCACAGAGTGGGCAAGGCTTAGTCCAAACAGGGATCAAACCCTGCTCCAGTTTGGTATCGTGCTGAAAACACTCCTGACAAAACCTCCCCTGAGCAGCTGTGCTGTACCTGGTGTTTAAATGGTGTTTAAATGGTGTTTAAATGGTGTTTAAATGTAACTGTAGCCTGTCATTAATGCAGGTAACAGTGTCCTAACAAACAGCTTAAAGCAAAGCAAGCAACTAAACCTCATAATAAACATTCCTGATTTTACCCTATTCCAAAGGCATTTTTCCCCCAGGTCAGCATATCCCATCAACATCAATTTATTAAGTATCAAGATATAATTCAAATTGACTCCTAGCTCTGTTAGGTGTCAAAAAATCCTCTCAAAACCAACATTTCCCCCTACAAGGAGTGAGAGGTCCCTCAGAGCAGTGCCAGTTTCTCTCTTCCACGGGAAAATCCAGCAGCACCAGCCACAGGAGCTTACAGGCTACACTGGAAGTGTCAAAGGATTCAGCCTATAACCCCTGCAGGAGGCAAAGCCTCCTCAAAGAACTAAAAACAGCCCCAGTTTTGTTTCAAAACAACTTTTCCATGTCTCACGGCCAACACAACTCCAGAGCACTTTATTGATAAAACAGCCCCAGATTGCCAGCCTTGGGGACAAGCCTGACTTGGCCACCAATGAAAGTGGTCAGAGCTGCTGGGGCACTCTGGGCACAAGGCAGTGACTCTGCATCTGCATTTCCAAACCCTGCTGAGGACATTTCATGGTGACTGGGGTCAGACTTACTCACACACACACAGAGAACATCACACCCTCCTGCAACAGTTCCTGGATAAAGGGAATCCTGCAAGGCCAGCCCTTGCTGCAGCCTGGCTTCACCCCACAGGTGCCCAGGGGAAATATTTCCCCTTTAAACAGGGAGAAACAGGAGCAGGGTCAGAGTCCAGCTGCACAGCTCCCGCCTTCCCAGGGCTCCAGGCATTAGCTGGAATTTCTGAGCTCTCAGGCAAGGCCCCATTGATCTGTGTACTTCCACTTACTAAAGCATCAGGAAATGGCAGGGGTGATGAAACCTGGCGTGATGTTGCATCCAGCACACAGGGACCAGCCCCGAGCACACGGGGAAAGGGGAGCAACAAATCCCAGGTACGGTCAGTCACCAGTAAGTGGTGAAAACAGGACCAGCCTCAGATGTTCCAGCATGTGCTTGCTAATATTCATATTTAAATACGGACAAAGTGCTCCATAAGTTGCTTGTACACAAAAGGTCACACGAATTCCAACCAGAAAAGCACAGAGCTTATCTGGGTAATTATGTCTGCAAATCAGCTCAGGATATTGAACTCCCAGGCCCTCACTGAACCTCCACTCTTTTAAATATTGTTAATTGCTACATTCCAAAGTGATAAAGCATTAATAGTGCTTTCTACGGAGCCTGAAAATTACAATGCACCTGTAAACAGGCTGCACCACAAAGCTTCTGCTGCACCACTAATTGCCCGTTGTTGTTTCTTCAGCTTCACTCCAAACATCACCCAAACAAGCACTAATTCCAGTTAACTAAATGCAAATGAATCACAAAGATTTTTTTTTCCAAGAACAAACACATTAGCACGAGCCTGAATAAAGCTTCCTGGAACCAAACATGCTCCAAGGAACAGCCCCAGCCAGGCCAGGAATGACACTGGAATATTACAGTGCTGTGGGTGCCGGGCTGCCATGCTGGAGATGCCACAGCAAAGTCACCTCAGGCTGCCCCAGGGAGGAGGGATGGGACACAACTGCTCCAGCCAACAGCAGCAACACTGGGAAAATTCTGCTGATGGGTCAGGGCACTGGGATCAGCCTGGCTGACAAACTGGGCTGTCCCTGCACAGGGCAGAGTCAGGACAAAATGCCACTAAAGTCTTATTAGTGCACAAACTCTCACGCGCCCCCCCAACAGCACCAGGTTTTTCTTCTGTCAATGATCTTGAATCTTTCAAGGGTTAAAATTAGGTTATCAAACACCTATTTAGCACTTCACCCCTTCAGCAAATGGAGCTACAAATCACTGTTAACATTTATCCACCAAGCAGGTGCTGCTGATGAATTAGCAAATCCAAGCAGCATCCTTCATTCCCACAGCAAAATGGGTCAGCTCAGAGCAGGAGTGGTACCTGCTCTCTCTGCTGCTGACAGGGCAGAAGCAGATGTTTAATGGGGTATTGGGTCACCCCACAAAGCTCCACTCCTCTCCCAGAGGAAAACTCATCCCTTTAACAGAGCTGGGCAGCATCCACAGGGAGAGAAGCGTTGACACAACCCTGAACAAGCTCAGCTGTCACTAACCCCAGAGCTTGTTCAGATACTCATTTAATAACCACAGCTCATCACACCAGGGCAAGTGCTCAGGTGTCCCTTTGTTCCTTGCACAATGGTTTCCGCTAATTACATGGCAGGTTTGGTTTCTCTTAATTAAACAAAACCCAGCACCACTTTTCCCAGAGGAGAAAGGATTGGTAGCTTTCACACGGTTTTGTACCTGCCCATTCGCACCTCCTGCAGGTGGCTCCTGAAGCGTGGGGATCAATCCCACACCTTGGGATGCAGCTCAGTGGCATCTGCTCAAAGCATCACCAGGATGGTTCCCAGTAACTCCAGGCCTCATCACAGGGGACAGCAAGGTTAAAACCCCACCTGAGATGACACACCTGAGATTGCACAGAGCCCCTCGCCAGCTGTTCCCCCAGAGTTACAGCAATAAACAGGTGCCTTTTCCCCTGCAAAGGCCACAGTCAGAACTCACCACTGAAATTCAGTCCATTCGCAAATTTCTGACCCAAAGACAACTTTGCAGAACAAACCAACCCCTCTCCAATCAGCTCCTCAAGAGAGACCAAACAGTGAGCATCTCACTGGTACAGACACAGCTTCTAACTCTGCTGGAAGAACACATTTCCTCATCACAACCCAGGTCCCAAACACACATAGTGTCAGGATGTATTCTGGAATCTCAGAAGCACAGGCAGTGGGAGCTGCTGCAGCCACAGTGGGATTGAGTACATTAATTAAGATATTTCTTGTAAATGCGGGTGAATGAGGCACCTCCTCTGACCTTCGTGCTCCACAGAAGCCCACATCCCACTTTCCAGCCTGCCCTCCTGCTAACGACAGGCATTTGTCTCACTATGCAGAGCACTGAACAGGCTGCTCAGATGATTTTCCAAGCACCATCAGCCAGCTGGAGCTGGCAAAACCAGGTAATTCCACTTTCAGGCACAGCATTCTGGATGATCACGGAATTGGTAATAACGGATACGGTTTTTACTTTCTGCTGCTTTTTGTGGCTTCCCTCCACCACAAATCAGTAACAAAGCCATTCCCAGCAGAGCCCCAGCAGAAGGCATGTAACTACCACCTTCACCTGGAGGAAAATTTCCAAAAGCAGGCTGGATTATGTTTCTCTCCACCCCCCAGGAAATAGCACTGGGTGGGGAGAGGAGAGAGGGATGAAGTTTCTCAAACAGGCAGCCCTTGTACACTCCTTTCAAGCAGGATCTCTGAAGCTGCCGCTGGCAGGATTCCCACACACTTCCCCTCCTTCCCAGCAGGAGAACAGAGACCCGGCTTCATCCCATCAGCCCTGAGAACACCCACCCATGGGGATGGATTCATCCCCCCACGAAGAAGATTAAAAGTTGCTATTTGACGGGATGGTGGAGTGATCACATTACCAAACTATGTAATAAACAGGGGAAATAAGTTTACCATGGACAAAAAAATCCCTGTTTTTACAGGATCTTGCTGAAAGCAATTCCCCTCCACATATTTTAGAGTAACTTCAGCTCTCAAAGGTATTAAGACTGCTCAAACCACCTTTGAAGAGGAGGTTTATTGGAAGTGAAAAATCTCCACGTCTATACAAAACCAAACGCAGGTGCTGTCAGTCCTCGTTTGAATTTAATTATTGGGCTAATTTGAGAATAACAAACAGCTCTAAAGTACAGGACAGCTAATGAACACCGAGCAGTGCCAGCCCACACATGACAAATCCTCATAACAGCCTCATGAATCACTGCTGTGCTCCGTGGATCCTCGGGCACGGGGATGGGAGCTGTCATCTGCCAGGGAGTTCCGTCAGCACTTTAGAGCAGCCCCAGCTCCTCCCCACGAGCTGTTATTGTCAGGTAACAGCTCCAGACCCAAGGCAAATACGCAGGAGGACTTTAGAGATAGCAAATATCTCAAAGGACAACTGATAAAAACCAATGTCTCACATTCACCTCCCTGTCCCGCTACTGCACGTAGCCAGCGGCGAGCTCAGCAGAGCAACACGGGGATAAACTCAGGATGGATTCCCGGGGAAGCATTTTAGGCACAATTAAAGATGATTTACCGCGCAAAGCAATTTCCAAACACAGCTTTCTCCAGTTACAAAGATCTCCTCCCTCAACAACAGTCATCTGCAGGGATGAATGAAGTAAAAAAAAACCAAACCAAACCAAACAAACAAACCACAAACCAAAAAAGCCAGTTAAAGCCAGCTAAAACCAGCCTAAATTCTGGGAGCCGGACAAGAAGACACAGACAACTGCACCATCTCAGAGGTGCACTTCCAGAGGTTCTGCCTCCCCCAGCTCTGCATTCCAGACTGGCTGATCAGCACTCACAGCTGCGCGGTCACCAGCCACGCTGAAAGCTTTCTGCTCGCTTTCTAAGCGGATCCTCCTCCAGCAGCGCTCCGATTTTGCTCCATTAATTCCTAGTGCCGAGCCCGCTCCTGCCCATGCCCCGCACACGGACTAAGCGAGCCTGGGGGCGGCCGCCGGCCCGGCCGGGGCTCTGCACCCTCTCCCGAGGCTCTTGGGGAAAAAAAGCGTTAATTCGTGCCGGAGCCAGGAAGCGGCAGATGGGCACAGGTTACCTGTTCGGCACGGGTAACCTGCGCGGTGCTCCGAGCGCCGGGCAGCCGCAGCGAGAGGCCGGGGCGGCTGGGGGACCGTCCTCACCCCGCGGCTGGCCCCGCTCAGCCCCGCTCCTCCAGCCCAGCCCAGCCCAGCTCCCCGAACACCCTGCCCACGGATCCCGGGCTCTCTTCCCCCCGCGTTACCGCAGCTCTCTGCTCCCAGCGAAGTCCCCGTTGCCCGGGGAGCCGGAATTCTCCGTGCGCTGCCCCTCCGGGAGCCGGGACCGCCCGGGCTCTGCGCCCCCAAGAGTCGCGACCCTCCGTACTTTTCCCCGCCCCAGAAGCCGGGACCCCCCGTGCTGTGCCCCACCTCAGGACCCCCACAGCCCCCCAGAGGAGCTGCCCAGCACCCACCGCGCTGCCGCCGATGACCGCTTCGTGCTTCTTCAGGCGGGACTTGAGGCTCTTCATGGCGCGGGCGCGGGCGGGGGGCGCGCACCGGCCCCGTCGCGCTCCCGCCGCCGCCGCCACGGCCGGGACGCACCGGCCCCGCCCCGCCCCGCCCACCCCTAGCCGCGACCAATCGCCGCCCGCCCGCGCCGGCGCTGCGGCCAATCAGCGAGCGGGGCGGAGGGGAGGGACTTCCTCGTGTTCGAGGGGTGCTGCCCGGCGCGGAGCCGCCCGGCCGGCAGGGGGCGCGCTGCAGGCGGGGCGGCGCTCTGGCCCCCGGCGGGCCCTCAGGGCACCACAGAGAGGGCGGCGCTGCGGCTCCTGAGGGAGCGGGATAACGACCGGAATAAGAGCCGGGAAGAGGACCGGGACAGGTGTGCCTGGTGCCGGGGAGACCCCGCCTCCGTCCATTCAACTACGGAGCTCCCGGTGGCTGAGAAGGAAGGTCAGAGTCGTCCCGCTCACCTGCAGCGGGCGGTACAAACCAATGGCCGCCGTGCAAGCAGCCCCCGTAATAAACACGACATTTGTGCACAAAGGAATGAAGAGGTCACACAGCAGAGGCCCGAGTTGGGCAGAGGCAGCGTTTTAAACAACACAATTAACTCCAGCCTCGGCGTAAGCACTGTTCGAGTTCGCGTTCAGTTCTGCTCATCCCAAGTCTGTCTTACTGTCCCCTTCTCACCCCATTTTCCTTGCAGCCCCATCATGCTGCACTGATGACAGAAGGTTTTAAAACTTATTTGAGACCTATTTAATTACAGCCCACGGGTTGGGTTTAAGACCTTGCTTATTAGAGCTGGAATGGGGCTGTTTGATCAATATAAGCGAGGCTGGAGGTAAATGTCACTGCCTTTTAATCAATGCGGCCAAACCCTGTTCAAACACTTGGGTTACTCTATAGGTGGCCTGTTTAGAAGGGAAGAAAATGGTGCTGTTAAATATGAAGTAATTTTGTGCACAGCAGGGTGGCTGAGGAGCCCAGCCAGCTCTGGAATGGAAACCTTCTCCTGGGCACTCTGACCCCTCATCCAGCACGGATTAATCCCACAGGAGACATGCTCTTCATGTCCCAAACGCCATGTAAAGTTTGTGGTGTTTTTCTCCCTAAGGAGCCACGTTTCAGGCAGCATCTCTGCTTTCATTCCCCCGTGGGGACCTGGTTGTTCTCTACCTGGGGTGACCGAGTAGTTTCCTTTGGTCTTTCCTTTCCTTTTCCCAGTAGCTCTGGAGGGACGGGATTGGAAAAGCAAATTCCTCAAGCGCACCCAAGGCTCTGCACGGCAAAGGGGTGTTTGCCCAGGGATGTGCACAAACACGGGGCAGCAACATTCACATCCACTCAGGAACCCAGGGAAAACGCTCAGCCCCAGCACCAGCAGAGCCTGGGGCACATGAGCTGCTTTGAGCTGGTCAGATCAGAACCATTGTCTGCCAACTTGTCACAGTAAGTGGTTGGTTCATTGAAAATCAGCTTTTATTACCAAAGGTTTCAACTCTACAAAAATATTGCCGGATTCTCAGGACCAAGCTGACAGCAGTAGCTTTCTCCTTTTCCCACCAAATCTGTGCTGCTTAAAGGAAGCTCCTTCTGAGTCATTCCAGTACGAGGGAAAACAGAATCTTAAAAATAACTCCTTGCTGTGGAGTCAGTGCCGAGAAGCTGCACAGAGCGGTTCCAAGTGCTCAGCGAATTCCGGCACCGTTCTCTGTCCCCTGATAATCAAGACATCCATGCGTTTGCCCTGGCCAGCGGAGCCTGAGCTTGCTGAGGGCTCAGCACTGAAAGGGTGGCATCCAGCCTTGAGATCCAGCTCTGCTGGAGCCCATCCCGGGGGAAGCATGTTCCAGGCACAGCACGGCTCTCGCTGGCCAGCTCTGTGCAGGGTAGAGCCATCAGCCAGAGCAGCTGGAGCGGAGCCTTCCCATTTTTGCCCTCCTGTCAAAGCAGGAAGTTCCCTATCTGAACACCATCTCCCAGCCCGATGTGTCAGCAGCAGAACAAGATGTTTCACGTTGAATTACTGGAGCCTGACTTGTCAGTGTGAGTGGCAGCCCGGGGAGCCTGGCTAACCAACCTCACCTCACAGTCCCCAGGCCAAGCCGGGCCACTCCAATGCAGTCTGGGCAGATTCCACATCTGGCCCTTCCCTGACCACGCTGCCAGGACTATTCCCTCATCCTGAACATTTCTACAGGCTTTTTCTCCAGATTTCTCACTTTGCTCTTCAAATTAGTTCAGGCTGCTGCTGTTAAGATTCTTGGCATGTAGTTCCCACTACATCACCCCTCTGCACATCCCATCCCCTCTAGATGATTAGCTGGATGATATATCCTGGAACCATAAAATCCTGGAATGTTTTGGGTTGGAAGGGACCTTTAAGGCCATCCAGTTCCAGCCCCTGCCATGGGCAGGGACACCTTCCACAGGTCAGGTTGCTCCAAGCCCTGTTTTTGTTCTGGTCCCTGTTTTTGTTCCGCTCTCTCCATCGCTCCATTCCTGGTTCTTGGCTCGTGTCCCTCATTGTCTGGCCAGACGTTCTCCCAGCTCTCTTGGAAGTGAGACGAGCCGGGACAAGCCAGCCTGCTGTGGTTTGTGTTCCCAGTGCGTGGGCACCATGAGCAGAGCACAGCCTGTGGCTGCTGAGATAAGGTCACTTGATGCTTTCCAAACAGAAATCTGGAGCTGCTGCTGGAGATCTGCTCCCCGCTCTCCCCAGCTCCATGATTTCTCTGTGTGTGATTTTACCCCTCAAAGCACAGGTTTCCTTGGAGCAGCGGCTGACGCTGCACATCCCTGTGCACTGACTCAGGGCTCGGTGGATGCCGTGCCTCAGCAGTTCCGTGAGCAGGGCAGCCGTGTCCGCGGGGCCGCTGGGAGCTGGGCTGCCTGCGCTGACACACGCTTAGTGCCATGCCAGTGACCAGGGCTGGCGTCTGAGCTCAGTGAGCGGCTGATGCAGCTCCCAAACCATCACCCTGTGTCTGCTCAAATGGCTCATTTTTGTGACAACCTTCGCTTACAGCAGCACAACAAAGGGGAGATTTATCCCGACAATGTTTGCCTGATAAGTGCCGAGTTAATGGCACACGAAATATGCTGGCTGGGCCTCTGCAGGCCTGGGATCTAATTAATCTCTGGCAAGTCCCCCTGAAATAGAAGCAGTGTTGGCCTGCACATGTAGCAGTTGAGACCAACTAATTGGAGCCAAACTGTACAGCGAGGCAGGAGGAAGGAATTGCTGCAGCACGGTGGGATTTCCAGAGTTACAGTGCCAGAGCCTGTGTTTCTGCTCCATTGGAAGAGCATTCGTGCCATTCTCATACCCCAGCCAGAGCTCAGAAAGCTTTTAAATCAGCCATGAAAGCACAGAGCTAGGTGGTCACACACTGCACAAAATGAGGTGGTACCAACTGAGGGGATGAAGCACGTTTCCAGAGGGATGTGACTCCAGGACCTCCACCTGTGCTCAGTGACACACAAACCATGGCAACATCTGTACCCTAAAAGAAGCTAAGCAAGCTCTGGTTCTCAGCAGTTTCATGTGGCAGAGAAGCAGATCAGTGTGAATATATTCCACTTCTCCAGGGGGTTCATTTATCAATCCATTTGTAACAGGACATAAAAATCAAACTCCAGCACAACTGAAAGGGAAACATGCTCTTGGCTTTCTATTTCCACCTGGGTCATTAAATTACCCAGCCACCTCCTGCATCACTTGCTGCCTTAATCGTCCGGATAAATTAATCCCCATTCCAGGCACACACACACAGAGGAGGATATAATTTTACCTCTCTTTTCTCTTGAGCCCGGGAAGAGTCGTAGTCTCCACTGCAAGGACAGAGCAGTGTTCCCATGGGGTGTGTGACACCCCACTGGGTGCAGCGTCCCCAGCAGGACACACATGTCCATTCCATGTCCCTCAGGTCTCAGGGTCACACCAGGCACATCCTGGGAGCAGCGATGGCCACATGGGCAGGAGCACATGCACACACATGGTCACTGCCTGGCTGGCCCCCACCTTCCCTGGGGCAGCTCCTGCCATCCTCTGAAGCGCCAGCCAGGAGTGCACGAACCTGCACTGCTGGGTGGGGAGGGGACACGGCCCCGGGGACATACAGACAAGCAGTGGGAAGGCTTGACAACCCACAGCCGAAGCAAACCAGTGTCCAATCTCTATAGAATCATGGAATTATAAAATTGTTAAGGCTGGAAAAGACCTCTAAGTTCATCAAGTCCTGCTGTCAACCCGGCAACACCACCGTGTTCAGCACTAAACCTTGTCCTCGAGTGTCACATCCATGTGTTTTTTTGAACACTTCCAGGGATGATGACTTCACCACTTCCCTGGGCAACCTCTTCCAAAGCTTGATAATCCTTTCAGGGAAGAGACTTTTCTTAATATCCAACCTAAACCTCCCCTGGCACAAGCAGAGGCTGTTTGCTCTTGTCCTTTGGGTTGTTCCCTGGGAGAAGAGCCTGATGCCACATCACGACAACCTTCTTTCTTCTTCCTCCTTTCACCCCCATCTTGTCGTGGGTTCCCAGAAAGGGAGGAGGAAGGGAACGTGTTTAGACGGCAACCTGCACTCAGCAGTGTTTGCACACTGAGCTCTGAGCCCGCCTGGCCCGGGGCCGAGCTCAGGAAAAACAAAGCATGTGCCAACCTCTCGGGAGCCGAGCGCAACGAGCGCCCGCTGCCAACTTGGCTGCTCTCCCTCGCTCCTCGCAGCTACTCCAGAGCGGTGCCCGACAGGCACAGGGAACACTCACCCTGCTCACGGGGCCGTGCCCAGACCCAGCGCCAGACCGTGCCTGGCAGCAGCTCCTGCAGAACCGCGCTGTGCAGCCAACGGGGCAGCGCTGGGAGTGGGAACAGGTGGGAAACGGCTTCCCAAAGCCATACGTCAGGTCACAAGTGGGTGTAGAAACCAGGGCTGCTGCCTGCTGCCAAAAGAGCCAAGAGGACAGCCTGTCCTGTGGATTCATTACAGATTAAAACACACCCCAGAAGAAGAAAACACCCCAAAGGAAGGGAATCTGTTTTGGCAGCAAAAGAGGGTAAAGTTCAGGTTGAGGATTAAGACTGAAAACAGCTCCTCAGTTTTTCCCCACTCACGCGTGCTTTCAGGGAAGTGGTGAATTTAATTTTTTTGGCTGCAGTAAACTCTTGTTCCAGATGCCAGGAGAAAGTTTTGGAATGCCACTAGGGAAGGTGTACAGTGAAGGCATCTTATCTTGGGGCTCCAAGCCTTGGTGAGCACCTCAGCTGCTGAGAGAAAGCAAATTCGCTCTCAGAGAAGTGGAGTCGTCGTGCTGAGGCACAGAGAGACAGCCAGCAAATCCTGTTCACTGTGCTCACAGCATCTGTGTGATAAATGGTGTTAATTAAGCAGCACATTCCAGCGAGTGTAAGGGAGCTGAATTCCCAAGTGAACCAAAGGCAGCGTGTCCCACACAGGCTGATCTGTGTCACACGTGCTCTGGTCCAACCCGAGGGTGGGAAGTAGAATTAGAAACCCAAGTGGGTGCAAGGGACGTACCAAAAACTTCTCACATTCCCATCAGGACATTGTTGCCAATAGGTTCTGGTTCCCCTCACCTCAGACAGACGTGGGGGTTGCTGCTGCCTTGGTTTATCAGCAGGGACAGGCAGGAGTTTCAGTGGGTTTGTGCAGCTCCTGGAACACAGGAGCAGAGGCACAGGGGACCTCGGACCAAGGCTGCTGGGGCTGCACCAAGGGACAGAGCACAGCAGGAGAAACCCTGATCTCCCTGGACTGATTTGATCCCGGAGATAAAGATTTACCATGACTATGGTGAATGGGGGGACAGACAAACAGAAGGGATAAGGAGAAGTGATAAGGAGTCAAAGGAATGTAAAGATCAAAAGGAACTCAACCAGAGCTGAATGCCTTCCTGCACAGAGCAGTCTGGCCAGGGAGTGACCATGCTGCAGTTTAACTGTTTCATTTGCAGCAAAAGAGAGAGGAAAACGAGTATCTGTGGCAACAGAGTGTGCAAATCCGTCAGAGTGCTGGCAGAGCTGCAGACAGGTCTTCAGGGAGACAATGCTCTGTCTGCGGGGAGCCAGCCCAGCTCAGGGGAAAACATCTCAAACAGCGGCTGTCATCAGCACATCCTCCTCCATCCTCATGGATGGGCTGGCTGGTTGCACTGGAAACCAGAGCTCCCAGGCAACCACAGCACACTTTCCAAAGCTTTAGAGTCAGTAGCAAAGGCAGAGCTCTTCCCAAGCTCTTATCCTTGTGTATGTGTGATGTCTAGGGTTGGACCATCCACAGCTCGGAGCCTTTTCTGAGCTCAAATGAATCAACAGTGAAACTGGAGCCCTGTGACCTTCAGTAGCTCCCTCACCCTCTGTCTCTTCTTGGGAACTCCTGTCAGCACCGGAGAGATCCTGGATTCATTTTTAGGGTGAAGAGGAGCAAAGCAAGCAGGGTCCCAGGTTAGCAACCATGCAGGCATGCAGGATTTGCAGTGTAATTATAGCAACCCCAGCGTCTCCCGCAGTAATCCCAACCAGCAGCATCTCCTGAAGCCAGAGAAACCCCACACAGCTCCCCGAGCCTCACAAATTAGCTCCATTATCTTGGCCGTGCCTTCCCTGCTCTCCATCTGCTCTGAGCAGTGGGAAACCAGCAGGGTTTGAACTCCTGCCTGCTCGGAGGGAGCTGAACCTGCAGCAGCCAAACCAGCCTGGGCTCACAGAACGGAGGGAGAGGCTGGGGCGTGAACAACCCCCGGGGTGGCACGGGAGGACAGGGTGACCTGAGGCTGGCATACGACTGTCTCTCACCCCAGTACTGCAGCCCCGAGTTCACGGTACTCCTGCAAAATAAATCCTGTGTCTGCTGGTACTGCTCTCTCTTGGATGCTGGCAGATAGCAAAGCGGGACTGAACTTTCCGTGAACAGGATTCATTCTGGAAAGGAGCTTGGGCTCCTGCTAGGCAGCAATCTGTGCACAAATCCGGGAACTGATCTCGCTGTGCAGCGGAGGCTTCAGCCCTTGTAGCAGTCCTGGAAGAAGGGGCAGGCACACTGTGTCCTAATTCCACTGACATCCCACAGCTTGCTGGACAAAGCCGCGAGGTTGCCCGAAATACCTGCTGGATGGGTTCGGCAGCTGGGAAACCTGAGCCGGCTCCCTGCAGATCTGTGCTGCCCGAGCTATTCAAGGATGCGTCCTCTCAAAGTCTTGTCATTTCAAGAGGGGAGGGAAACCCGTGAGCAGAGCACCCAAACAGCCCGGGAACCTGTCTGGGAGGGCTGTGCCCTTTTGGTGTGGTGAGTGCCCGGAGCAGACACCAGACTCTGTCCCGACATCAGCCCCTCCAGCGCCGCCGGGATGGGGCACGCCGCGGGGCATCCCACCTGGGAATGCTTCCCTGGCTGCGTGGGCAGCGCCTGCTCCTCAGTTCAGGGCTTCTTTTAGCTTTTAGAGGTGAGACTCCAGCCCTGCTGAACAGTGTCAGTGTCCATCGCTCTGGTATTCTGTTTGAACATACTTGTCTGCTCAAGTCCCTCAAGTGCAGCGAGCAATCTGCAAACTCCACGGATAAAATAACCTCTACTACAGGGCACCTTCTGCACTCAAATTCCGCCTCACATCCAGCCTGGGACGCATTCCTAGAGTGGGCTCTGCTGCAAGAGCCTCTCGAACAATCAGCTGTGTGCAGAGATCACAAGCGTGAGTGATTGCACAGCTTCTCTCTATCCCCTGCAGGGCCCGGCAGCCCTCTAGGAGCCTGCAAGTGGGGGAAGAGGCACAGCTAAATTCAAGCCAGTTCCAGTTCTGCTGGACTGGGGTGAACTCTGCCCTAGGGGTTTCCCCTGTGTCAGACTCCACAGCTCTACGTCCTCCTGCATTTCCAGCTTGAATGAGAACACAGGGTCACAGAATCCCAGACTGGTTTGGGTTGGAAAGGACCTTAAAGCTGTGGGAAGTCATTGCCCTTGTCCTGTCCCTCCAGGCCCTTGTTCAAAGTCCCTCTCCAGGTCTCTTGGAGCCCTTTTAGGTGCTGGAAGGGGCTCTAATATATTCCTGAAGCCTTCTCTTCTCCAGGCTGAATGCCCCCAGCTCTCCCTGCCTAGCTCCCTTAGGGGAGGAACAGAAGGAACCTGAGTTACTTCAGAAATATTAACTCTGAAAACGTAGTAAAGAAGGGCCAGGACAAAGCAAGCAGGGAAAAGTGCTGAAACCAGGGAGTGAACAGCCAAATACAAGGTAATATTAAGTGTTGAAAACCCAAAAGCTCAGGTGATCATGTTCAGGCATGAAAAACCAAAACCCCAAGAAATGGCGTTTGAGAGTCCCCTCAGCTGTCCAGCCTGGCCGTGTCCCCTGCAGCTCCACTCAGTCACCACTTCTCCGTGACACCGGTCCCTGGCAGGGCAGTGCCAGGAGCAGCCTGGGCAGGGGTGTTTGTGCTCACACTAATGAGCTGCTGCTGTGCTGTGTCCTCAGCGGAGAGTTCCAGGCTGCTGCACACTGCATGTGCTGGTCACAGCTGCTCTGTGCTTGGACATTCTGGTGCTTGCACCAAGGAGGAAAAGAAAATTACTTGTATTTTAAATAACAGCTTCAATCCTAGAGCAAGAGACCCAAACTTTGGGGAGGAGAGCCTGTTGCCAAGCCACCCTAATCCCAGCCTTTTCCTTCTCTGTGTTTAGCATTCCTTCTAATGGAATTTGGACTATAGCTAATGCTGATTAACATTTCCATGTCAGTTATTTCACATAATCTCTTCTCCAGCTGTGGCGGTGCCTAGAAACGCACCATTTATCCTTGTTGAGTCTCTGATTCCTGAGCTCTTCCCAGCCAAACCACTGGGACTGGAAGGCAACTGTGTTTAGCTGCCCCTAACATGGATCAATTCCTAAATGCAGGAATGGTGTCCTTTCCCTCTAAACCTCCACCTGGATAACAAGATTGTGATTGCAGGCCAATCCTGGGGAGGGAACAGGACTGGTGTTGGGAGGCAGCAGCACGGACTGAGCCAGACGTTTCTGTGATGGAGCGCTGGTAACCGCCAGCCCAGAAATAATCTGGCTAATTTTACACCTGCACTCATTCTTCCCTGTGGGAATCCAGCGCCAGAGACCGATGCCTAAAATTAGGGCAGGTTACAGACATGATCCTTAACATGTTAAAAGTAGAAACATGCCCATGGATGCAGTGTTGTCATCCCACCGTTCCAGCCCATTCCCACCCGGGCCACGGGCACATACCAGACACTGCTCGGGCACCTCCCGCCTTTGGGTACAGGGCTCTCTGCTCGGGACAGCCCCCGGCTGCCACATACCAGGGCAGGAGGTGCTGGGGTGGTACAGAAGGTGCCCAGACTCTGCGGGTCAACCACCGAAACTTCAGTCGCCTGTGTGACAGCCGGCTGTGCCGGGCGGACGTGCCGTGCTCCCGCCCCAGCTCCAGCCAGACCGGCCCTCCCGCAGCCCCCGGCGCTGCCCCGGGCTCGGGGGTGCAGGAGCTGAGCGTGGAGCAGAGGTGACAGGGTCCTCCCCAAGCCAACCACTGACAGCTCTGCATCCTACTGCACCTTCCCCTTCCAGCACCAGCCTGCTCCACCAACCCTCCCCTCTTCTATTTTCCCTGCTCCTGGAGAACCGGTCCCGTCTACTCAGAGGACTGGCTGAGGCATCAGTTTGTGCTTATTCTGGCATAACTGTTTTCTCCCTCATTAAAAAAAAAAAAAAAATCCCATTTCCGGAGACACCGGTTGCATTTCCTGACATACCAGTTGTTAATCAAAATTAATTTTTCTCTATCATTATTTCTTCCAGGATGAAAAAAATATCACGGACATGTGTGACTGCATCTGATTGCAAAATATAATCAGAGCCCACTGTGATGTTGACTCTGTGGAGGGACCAGCGTTTTGTTCGCCCGGACCTGCGGGCAGGTGAGGCAGCAGCTGCCGCACAAGTTCAGCGGCGGCAGCGACACTTGAGAGCAAACCACGGGGAACAGCTTCTGCTGGGAAACTCCGAGAGACAAAGGATCACGAGGAGCTCCTCCCCGGCCGCTCCCAAGCGCTAATTGCTGAGCCTCTGGACCAAGAAGCACGCGAGGGTGGCCCGGGCCAGTAATTATCCCTCCTCCTTCTGCTCGGAGCATCACCTCCACCTGCGACCGGGTTGAAGCGCAGGCTTGGGGCTGTCGGGGTCACGGCTCCCCGCGCAGGTTTGGGTGTGGTGGCGATACCTGCCCTGGGCTGGGCTGGCAGCAGGACCGGGGTGTCGGGGCTGCAGCTCGGCCAGCCCTGCATTCCTCGCTCCCGGTATCACTCATGAACTGAGCAAGCCAGGGAGGGGACAGGGAAAATCGGCACAGGCCGGTCCCCGCCGTGCAGCTCTCCTGCTCTGTCCCGCTGTCCCTTGGATGCCCAGGGCACAGGGATCGGGGCACCCTCTCGGTCCGGGAAGGGCACAGGGATCGGGGCACCCTCTCCGTCCGGCGAGGGGACAGCTGTTTTTTGGTGCCAGCTCGGAGCCCCGCTAACGCCAGCATGGCTGTGGGACTCGTGGAGACGATGCTGATCCCGTTTCCATGGAGAGGGGTGGGAGCTCCATTAGGGCGATTCCGAGGGCTGGAGCCCTGGATAACGAATCTCTCGTGTTTTATACGGGAAGGGACGCCGGGTTTCCATTCCCCACCCAACGCAGAAACAAAAGCAGCGATTGTGGCAGCGGGAGCGTCCGGCCGATAGCGCGGCCGCGGCTCCGCAGGGAGGCTGTGCCCGCGGGCTGTCCAGGGCCGGGAGCCAGGGCAGGTGCTCGGCGCTGTCTCCCGGGAAGGTTCCCCAGGTTCGGGTGTGCCCGAACCACACCAGAGATCCACGGAGCCACAGCTGCGGTGCCACAGTGGGGCCAACACCCCAGGGAAACAGCCAGGGAGGAGCAAGCGGCAATGGGACACGTTTCGTCCCACTCTGGTGCTCCCGAGGAGCAGGAGTCCGGTCGTGCTGCAGCCCGAGACTCGCGAGCTCGGCAGTGATAGTGACAACGGCCAGCAGTAATAAATGCAACAACGTGCCACGTTTTGAGAAGGAAGAATTTTGGGGTAAAACATTCTTTAGTCACACACCGTTCTCCAAATTTAAAAAGCAAAGCCAAAACATCCCAAAACTTTCTAAAATGTTGGTGCTCCTGGAAGCAACAATTCCTTGCATCCACAAGGGAGGGAGGGAGCAGGGCAGGGAAAAGAGACAAAGTGAGACGAAAACCAACAAAGAACTAAAAATACTGCGGCACTGAATTGTTCAAGTGCACCACAGTCTCTCACAATGTCTCTCCCACTGCACTGAATCCCAAGGAGCCCTGAGAATTCACAGGATTGCTCACAAGGCTGCTCCTGAAGTGCTGGCAGCAGGAACGCTGCAGTGCAGGGGGAAGCAGGGCCTCAGCATGGGCACCTGAGGAACCTCTACTGCCCAGGGCATCAGTGGGGAAGGAGGGCTGGCCTGGCCACCATGTCCTGCCTGTGCCACCATGCTGTCACCCAGCTTTGCTCGCTGGGCAATGGGAAGGAGTGCACAGGCTTGTGTTTGCCAGCTCCATTAGCTGGCCTAACGAGGTAATGGCACCCCTGTGCAGGCCTGGCCTTTCCCAGATCACCAAGCTGCTCCTGAAGGGCTGTTTTAGAGAATAAACTAATTAGCCAGCAGCCTTCACTGCTGCATTTAGCAACCCCTCAGTGCCAATTACAGGTGACAGCAGCGGCTGAGCCAGAGCTGCTCCCTGGCCCTGCTACCCTGGCTGCTCCCCCTGCTCCTGCCAGGGACAAGGTCTGGGTCCCGTGAGACTCCCACCCTCCACCCCACTCACCCACATGGCTCCTGGCAGTCCCCAGCACCCCCTGCTCATGGCTCAGGGCAGCTGCAGAAAGCTGCTTTACTCCAGAGAAGACGATTCCAGCTCCCTGACACCCAGGGAGGCCACACAGGCAGCAGAACCCACGGTGGGGCTGGAGGCTTTGGTGCCACATTTGCTCTGGCAGCACCAGTGGGTCCTTGGGATGATGGGCCAGGGGAGCATCCTCTGCGGTGCTCCCTGCATCTCTGTACCCTTCATCTCATTAATTCCAGTTAATTAGCAGGACTGAGCAGGGCAAGGCCCTGGCATAATCCCAGTGTGGCATTAGAGCATGTGGAAAGCTCGGTGAGCACGTGCCCATCGCAGGTAACAGGGAGCCCATGGAGCCCTAATGGGCTTTGGGCCCCGTTAGCTCCTTAGCCCTTGCAATAAGCTCCTTATCCCTTCAGGGAGCTCCAGAGCCCCCAGCAGCTCCAACAGCCCCAGCTCCTTCCCTCAGCAGTGTGAGGGCCGAGCCCTCTCTGCCCCAACCCTAGGTGACACCCAGTGCCACCGTGTGATGTGTGACCCCAGCACAGACCCCCGGGCAGATCCCGGGGCATACGGACACGCCACATGCAGGGGACAGCCACAGGGACGCGGTTATGGGGCACTCACCTGTGCGGATGCCATGGCTGAGCTCGGGCAGTGCCACAGGATCGCTCTGCTCCCTCCCCTCCTCTCCGGGCCGTCCGCGGAGCCAGAGCTGAGGCAGCCGAGCTCAGGGCAGGGAGCGGCCCCGGGGATGGAGGAGCGCTGGGATCGCGTCTGGCACAGGCGCTGCTGCGCCGGGCTGCGAAAGGGCAGCAGGAAAACAGGGTGAGGATGGACCCAGCCCTCCGCACCCCGCGGTACAGGAAACCACCCGCACACCGGGGCGAAGGAAGGAAAAAGGCGACAGCGCGTGGGGCAGGATGCACGGCCAGAACACCGGGAACGGCATGGCCGAAATACCGGGAATGGCACAGCTGGAATATCGGGAACGGCACGGCCCCGCCCTCCCGCCGGGGTCACCCCGACAGGGACAGTTCATCACCGCTGCTACCCACAACACAATCATTTTCCATGTGTAAAAGCACCTTTTCCAGGAGGGAGCTCGGCCAGCTGAGCTCCCCCAGGCTATGCCACACCGTGCTGTGCCAGGGACTGCACTTCCAAGAGCCTCCCTTCAGTCCATCCTTGCAAAGACTTAATTTCCTGCTCTGCAAACTCCTCAGCTTCTCCAGTGGGTATGGCCCCATCCGAGGATCCACAACCATGAGCACACCCAGCCTCCGTGGGGTCTGAGGGTACCCATGGGCTCTGAGCTCACCCTCCAGGGATCTACAAACTTAACACAGGGATGCTGGCACAGCTCCAATCACTCTATCCCAGATCTAGCACAAAAAACTGGGCTAAGGACGAGCCCCTACCAGTGATCCAACCTCAGAGCTGTGAGGCTGCTGTGCCTTGGGAATGACCATGCACATCCCACAGCACTGAGAGCAGGAGGTTTGATTTGTGTGAGACCCAGCCTGTACTCCAGCAGGGCCCTCACTCCAGGCTTGGCATGGAATCCATGATCTGAGAGATCTTTTCCAAGATCTTAAATGGTTCTGTGCAGTTGCTGCCTGGAAGCCAATGATTCCTGATCAGGCCAGCCTGGAGAGTTCACCCTTCCCAGGAGGAGCTGGAAGGCGCAGAGGCTCCCATCTCAGAGGAGCAACACAGCACCAGGTGTCCTCTCCTTGGGAACCCTGGATTGCCAACAGGAGCCCAGGGACCTTCCCACATAAAACAGAAACACCACAAGATCTGAACAGGCCTTGGTACAAACCCTGTTCTGTGAACACTGACAGCAAAAAGCTGCTTTCACTCTTGGGGCAGTTGGCAAAGGATAAATCCATTGTTCAGACTGGAACATGATCCTGGCTCCGGGTAATGGCCAGGATAAATAATGAGAAGCAGCTAATTAACAAGGCTAAGGGGAGCAGACATGGATTGGAACAGCACCAGGAGCCAGAGGAGCACCCACCTTCCCACACAGCTCCTGCCCAGAGCTGGGCAGGGAACCCACAGTGCCCCGTCCCTGCTCCAAACAGAATTCCAAGCAGGAATCCGCCTTGGATGTGCCACAGCTGCTCCCAGCCCTGCCTCAGTTTCCATGGCAACTTCCCTCACCCCATTGCTCAATATTGTTCTTTTTCCATGTCACAGCAGATCCTGCTGCTCTTTCAAACAGCTCCTCATCCAACCCGACCATTCCAGCCCCAGCAGCACTGGGGGCTGTGCTCAGCACAGGAGGGCACCAGGGCAGGGCGGGACACGGCCCTGCTGGATTCCTGTCCAGGCAATGTGCTCACACCTTCCCTCAGCCCTGAGCCCAGCCCATCCTCACCCCCAGCACACGCTGGGAGGGCACAGCCCATGCTGGGAACACGTGTGGGATCGTGCCCCTCAGCCCTGCAGGAAAGGCTCAGTCCCACCCCAGCTGCACCAGAACAGCCCTGGGGCAGGATGGGTCCCGGATCCCTGCCCACTGTGGCTTCCTGCAGGAACATCCGTGATTAAAACCTGGTATTCTGTCGGGAAAGAGCAGCTACTAAGAGCCCAGACAAGTCATGCAATGCCTCAAAGAGATCCAAACCCCTCATCCCCCTGGATCAACCTGGCCAGGACACTCACACGGCAGCAACTGATGCAAACACAAACATCAGAAACCACATTTGAAATTAAAAAAGTTTATTTGCAGGTCTGTAAAACAGCTCTGCGAAAGACCAATATTTCCAAACACTAAGAGATGAGAATGCATTTTCCTACCGTTAGAATATAAAAAAAAAAAAGTCACAGTCCTTCAACTACCCCATGAAAAGCAGACATTTATGAACCAAACATTGAACTTCCAACACCAAAATGTCACTGGGGTGAGTAAGACAGTCAATAGCACCAACACAGGTGACACAGCCCTCGTGGGTCTGTCATTACTATGGAACAAAGCAGGTTAGTGAGGCCAAGCCTCCGGGGAGAGCAGACCTACGAGCACTGAGTTCAGACAATGACACACCAGAACACATTCCTTTACATCCCAGCGATGCAAACACCAAGCCAGGAACACCACAGAGCTCCCGGGAGCTCTGAGCTTCCACTCCGGGACAAGAAATTCCACTGGAGAACAAGAAATCCTCCGCACTTCTGTGGCAGTTCCATTGCACACACACAACTTTATTCACTTTATGCTTACAGGAGCTGTGCAGGAGCCATGTGACGGGGAGGTGAAGGGCAGGGTGCAGAAGTGGGCAGTGGTGCAGGATCCAAGCCTTGCTCCATGGAAAAGCAAGATTACACTGCTTTCCGGTGGTACTCCGGAGGGGCCACCTCGTAGTCACTGGCACTGAACAACGCAGAGGAATTCTTTGCTAAATACCTACAAAAACAACAAAAACCTTACACTGCTTCTTGCCCGAACCCTCTGTTGCTCAGGGGATCAGGAGGTGTTTGCCCAGACACACATCAGGGTTTGAGAAGCACCAGTCCCAAGTGCTGCTCACATCAGCTCTGCCAAGCACTCACAGATCTGACAGCTCAACCACAAAATCCATTCCAAACAAGCTGTCCAGCACCTCTGGCTCCAGGTGAGCTCAGGTTTAACAGGATGAAACTGTTGATATTTGAGGTTCAGGCAGCTGCTGGACCAAAAATCCATTTGCTACTGCTCTACTCAGAGGAGCAGGGACAGGGAAGAAGACCCCAGGAAGCTCTGTCTGCACAAACAGGGACCCCTGCCCAAGGACTGAGTGAAGGATGGCAGAACAAGGAATGGCCAAAGATAAGGGTTGTGTGCCATTAATTCCCATGGAATGGGTTCAGGATTTCTGGGTTCACACTTCTACTTCAGCACCTGCATTTACCTCAGACTGCCCCAAAGGACCAGGCCTATCCCAGGGCAGGTTTTCCCTGGCTACCAGGCTGACTCCTGTCAAGCCCTGCTGCAGAGCCGTCCTGGATTTACTGAGGGTTTTCTTTCAGCTTCCAATAGCTCCTCATCATGGAATGATTTGGGTTGGAAGAGACCTTAAAGCTCACCTCATTTCACATTGAAGTGTTTTATTGTTATCAGGATGTTTTCCTACTAAACATCCCATGTACTGTAGCACACTAAAGCCTCGGTGACAGTCTGTCCCAGAAATAACATTCCAAAAGTTCATCAGTTTTTAAACATTTGCTCAGTTGTTGTTGAGTAACTGTTGTGTAATTTAATAGCTTGCTTGAATTATCATCTGCTTTTTTTTTTTCAGCAGCTATAAATAAATGTTGAAGCATTTATTTTGCAACAAGGAGCAGATGGGACAGGGTAGAAGTGCAGATTAACAGAAGCAGAGAAGTGGAGTCTGAGAGGCTTTACTGGGAAGATCCCCCACACAGCCCCAGTTAGACAACAACTCACTGGAAAGGGGCAGCCTCACAGCAGCCTGAGCTCCCTGACCTTTCTCTTCCTGGCTGGAAGAGCTCCCAAGTACTCACTTTAGGAAGTCATGCAAGTAGTTCAAGAGCAAAGCCAGGCTCTTCTCATCCAGGGGCGTGTAGGCCAGCATGGCTCCAATCCGCACTGCTCAGGGAAGGACACTTGTCACTAACACTGCTCCAAGTCACTGTTGGAGTCCACAACTTCACAGCAGCACAGAAAAGCAGCTCAGGAATCTATTCCAGTACATGCAAGCTCACCCAAACCAACCAGACTTAAAAATCCACTTCTGTCCCAAGCCCCCCAATGGCTCTGAGCATTTTGGATACATCAACAGGGAATGAACACACACTTCAGAGCTGCCTGTCACAGACTCCAGAAAGGGAAAGAAGCACCTGAACCCTTCCCAGTGCTCTCCCTCACCCGCCAGGGGCACTCACCAAAGAGCCTCAGGAGGTGTGGGGCACCATAGACCTGGGACATGGGGGCGTCAGGGTGATCCGCCAGGATCTCAGCGTACTGGGGCCTCTCGAACTTGTAGAGCAGCTGAGTGCCCAGCATGACATTGAAATACTCCTTGATGCCAGCCACCACCTCGTTGACAGCGTATTCCCTAGGGACACAGAGCTCTGCAAGGCCTGCTCCAAGGGCCAAACCAAGGACTGCTCCAGGGCAAGGCTTGGCTTGGGCAGAGCACCAAAATCAGGAGGGTCTTTCACAGGCAATCACATCTGGCAAGGAAATTTGTCTGGAGACCTTAAAATCTACAGCCACAGGGAGGGATGCAGTTCCAGACTTCCCTGGGAAACAGGCTGTTCTGAACTGAGCCAAGGTTCAGGCAAACTAAGAGCAGCAGTTTCCAGTCATCCTCTCCAGGAGATGGACTTGGAGCAGCCCATCTGAAGCCACGGGCAGCACTGGGGACATTCAGCAGCTTTTCTGCTGTCACCCAAAGCTCATCCCAGCTCACACCAGGTTCAGTACTGAATTGATTGCACTGAACACGGGGACCCCCAATATTTCAGGCACCTGCTCCCTTCCTCCCAGGCCCCTCCTGCCACACTCCTGCAGGCCTCCGACCTCACCCTGCCTGTGCAGGAACTGGCAGTGACAGAGGAACACAACCCTCACCCCACCCTGGCAACAAATTTAGAACAGGCATCAGGACAATTACATCAGAGGAGGTTAAACACCCTGACAAGTCAATAATCTGCATCCTCTTGAGCAGAAGAAAATTACTTCCCCTTTCTGTTCTTCCTTTCAAACAGGAAAGTTTCCTGCAGAGTAAACACACCTTGTTTTGCTCAGGGCTGATTGCTGGGGTAATTACAAACAATAATTAGCTTTGCCCATCTGAATATTTACAAAGCCTCATGAACCTCCCTGGCCCCTGGCCTTGGGCCTGTGAGGGAGCCCAGGGGCACTGAGTTCACCCCACACAGCTTTTCTGGGAAGTTTCTATCAGCTTCCTTCAGAAAAACGCTTAGGGCAGGTAGGGAAGCAGAAATCACACCCAGAAAGCAGAAGTGCAGTCTGGAATGACTCCCCCAGGATTCCTGAGCACCTCCATCACCTTGGAACAAGGGCACTGGACATGGGGCTGGGTCAGGTTTCACAACCTTAATCCATTTTCCATGGAATCCAAGTCCAACAACAACAGCCAGGGAAGTGTTTGAGGCTGGCAGTGAGCACTACTCACTTGTTATCAGTATTTCCTCGGGATTTTTTGTAGTTTGCATAATCCTCCAAAATGGAGTCCACATTCTTCTTGGCAGGGAGGTAGAAGAGCTACAAGTGCGAAACAAAACAAATACAAGTTTGTCTCATTCTTGCAGACATTAATACCTGGAAGCTGAACTGAAACCCTTTATCACCAGGACATTTCTAAGATGAAATCAGCAGGTTAAGAGGGAACAGGTTAGGAAAGGAACTCCTCCAACTGTTTTAGTTGGGCATTAAAAAACCTCAACCAACATGGGACAGTGGATGGTGTCACCCAGAGCAGGGCAGCACTTTCACAGGTACCTGTTTCTGCCTGGTGATCAAGTCCCAGTCATCCACCAGCCACGGCTTCAGCTCTTCGGGGATCTTCACCTTCACTTCAACTCTGTTCATAAACGTTTCCTCCTGAGAAGGGGCAAGCCAGACTAATTGCTCTGAGATACTAATTGGGAACACAGCACCCTTCTGTTTTGCACCCAGAATCCCTGGGAGGCAACGGAAATACTCACACTCTCCACTGTTGGATCTACCCGAGCCCTCTTCTTCCTGGGAGGCTGGGGAGTCTCACTGGTGCTGCTCCCCTCCCCACTGCCTGGAGCTGTGCACAGCACACACAGCAGCAGCAAAAAACACCAGGAGAAGGATTTAGGAGAAGGATTGTAAAGCAAGGCTCAGGTTTTTCTCAGATCACCTTTGCACCTGTTCAAGGTTGGTTTTTTTTTGTTGTTTTAAATATTCCTCATATTCCGGGAGTGCCCTGTTTGTGCCAGTTGAAATTGCTGCACTGACACTTATCTGAGGGAGCTTTCTGCACTAGAGCCACACCAGTCTGTCACATTTTTGGGGGAGAATTTTTGGACCCAGCAGCTCAGCTCAGCAGCTGTGTCATGTCTCCATCTCAGTAAGAAAACCTAAGTTTGACTTAGGAAATTATTTCAGCAGATCAATTTTGCTTTTCAATTGCAAGAGCTCAAAATCCTGACAGACTGAAACAAGCAGATTTTATACCAGCAAAAGAAGTGTGAACCTTCCCCCTCCTGAGCAGGGAGAGCCCCAGGAGCCCAGGAGGGACAGCACGAGGTGGCAGAGAATTCTTGGGGCAGGTTGAAGGTCTTATTTCAGCTACAAATCCTTCACCAGAGAGACCAACTCAGATGCAAAATAAGACACACTTACTTTTCTGCTTGTTCTTTTTTGTTTTCCTGCAAGAAGAACACAAATCATTGCACACATCAAAAGAGTGGTACTTAAGGAAGCCACAGCAGAAAGTCAGAACGTTTTTCAACCCAGTTCAGCACAGGGAACAGGGAACAGATCGATTCTTCATGGAACAAGTTAGAATTCACCATTTTTGGGATGTTTTGTCCTTCCAAGTGCTCTTGGAGAACTACATGAGATTTGTAGCCATTTTATTTCAGACAGAATATGGCACATGGAAACAGAAGCGCTGGGAATTCCCAGAAAAATCTCACTCAACTGAATGAACTTCCAGTAAGAGATGGAAAAAACCTCCAGTTTTACTGTTGCAGCAGCAGAGGGAAGATTCAGGGGCACTTTGTCTATTTACTACCCATTTTCAGGAAGTTTTAGCTGGAGCACCACTACTCATCCTCAGTTTGCTCCCTGCCAGCAGCAGCCTGGATCCACTGCTCAAAAACTGGGCACTGGGTGGTGATGCCTGAAGGATTTTTTCTGCTTTTTCTCCTGAATATTTCTTACACTGTTCCCTATATTCACAAGTATCAGCATGCACACTTGTGATGCTTTAGGTGATAGTTTAGCCTGGTTTCATGGTGTTTAGGAGGCCGGTAGACTGAACACCCCTGAAACCACGGAGAGTTAGAAGACCAAACACTCTGTTTGCGTGAGCCCTCAAGGTCTCCTAGTAGGACAGATTTTGTAAACTAGAAGTTAGCCCACCCAGGCCCCTTATTGGGCCCTTCTGGTAGAAATGCTAATGAGTAGAGTCTTTAATTGTACACTCGACTGGGGGGACGGGGCTTTGGCGCCGCGTTCTACCTGGACGGCAGAAGCCATGGAATGGGATCCTATTAAAATACCGAGGGAAACGACCCCAACCCTCCAACCCTGTCTGAGCCTTTATTTCCTAAGAGCAGAAAAAGGCATCAGTGGACAAAACTCTGCCAGTCCAATACTGATTGCTCAGAAATTCAGCACTCTCTCAAGTGACCCTTGTTTTCTGAACTGGGTTTATCAGGGCCAGGAAACAGGCAGAGCTCTGAGGAAGGGATGGAGACAGGGAGAGTAAAGGGTTTGTTTAAAGGCAAAGCAACTGAAATGAGGCTGAAAGCGTGGACAGGATAAAGCTCATTCCTCAGAGGGAGCAATTCCCAAACAGGGGAGCAATAACCCCAAACAAACCCTGCTGCCAAAGTGCCCCGGGACCACCGAGGGCTCCAGGGTCTGCACAGAAACCAGGGGAGAAAGCAGGGAAGAGGGAGGGTGGGACCCTGGGTTGGCAGTCCTGGGTGGCAGCCCAGCCCAACCCAACCCATCCCATGGATCCCATCCCAGCCCAGCCCAGGGATCCCAGCCCAGCCCAGCCCAGGGATCCTATCCCAGCCCAGCCCAGGGATCCCATCCCAGCCCAGCCCAGGGATCCCATCCCAGCCCAGCCCAGGGATCCCATCCCAGCCCAGCCCAGGGATCCCATCCCAGCCCAGCCCAGGGATCCCATCCCAGCCCAGCCCAGGGATCCCATCCCAGCCCAGCCCAGGGATCCATCCCAGCCCAGCCCAGGGATCCCATCCCAGCCCAGCCCAGGGATCCCATCCCAGCCCAGCCCAGCCCATGATCCCAGCCCAGCCAGCCCATGGATCCCAGCCCATGGATTCCAGCCCAGATCCCAGATCCCAGCCAGATCCCAGCCCCATCCCAGCCCAGCCCAGCCCACAGCCCCAGCCAGCCCAGCCCCATGCATCCCAGCCAGCCCAACCCATCCCATGGATCCCATCCCATCCCAGCCCAGGGATCCCAGCCCAGGGTTCCCATCTCAGCCCATCCCAGCCCAGGGTTCCCATCTCAGCCCATCCCAGCCCAGGGTTCCCATCTCAGCCCATCCCAGCCCAGGGATCCCAGCCCATCCCATCCCATCCCAGCCCAGGGATCCCAGCCCATCCCAACCCAGGGATCCCAGCCCATCCCAGCCCAGGGATCCCAGCCCAGCCCAGCCCAGGGATCCCAGCCCAGCCCACTCACCGTGTGGAGATGGCCGGGGTCTCCAGGCAGCACACGGTGTGGGCTCCATCCCGCCGGAAAAACCTGGGGACAGGTCACACACACAGGGTCAGAGCTGTGGGCAGCTGTCACCCAGCCCAGGAGCCCAGCATTGGCCTTTCTGGCAGTTTATCACTGCTGAACATTCCTGGGGATGAGCTATACTTACATTAGTGCCGCTATTGCTTGGTTGTCTGAAGAATCTATTTTAGAATGTAAGTTACCTTTTCCTGAATCCTCCAGGAGTGCTACAAAAGGTGAATTCTGAGGCCCACAGAGGCTCAGTGTTACCCTTTTAGAACAGCTGTGTGAACAGTTTCTCCCCCTCCCCACCACCAGCACTTTACATATCTGTAATGAGCTCAAATGTTCAAGGGAACCATCCAGGAGTTCGATTTTGGGATTTCCCAGGAGCCCTCTTGCCTTTACTTGTGAGCAGATGGAGGAGGCAGAGGTTTGGTCAGTAAGACACCACAACCCTGCAGCTCTGCCAGGCCAAGCCAGGCCATTTCCTCCCCTCAGCCTCCAGGAAGGGAAGGAACTGCTGGGCACAGCCCAGGTGTGGCTCAGAGGGATGTGCTGGATGTGGTGAGCAGCAAGATCTGTGCAAGAAGCACAGGGGACCTGCTCTCACTCACTCCCCCCAAGCCAGGCTGCAGCTTCCCCTCTTCCTTTTCCCAACTCAAGGAATTAATTTTCCCAATAGCATGAAACAGAAGTTTCACAGAATTACCTCACACCTGCCCTGCTGGAGACACCAGGAAAGCTCAGGGCAGTGATGGCAGCACAAAGCCAAGGCCCTCCCTTCCCAAACCGCCTTCAGTCAGGAGTGAGCTCAGGCCTGGTGAGGTGGTTTAGGTTTAACTTTACCCTCACACAGGGGCTCAAAGCAGAGGCTTTTTGGCCATTGGGCCTCCCTTGGGCACAGCCCTGGGTGTGGTGAGAGCTCTGCCTTGAGGCCCAGGTGACCACTCAGGGCTCACCCAGGCACAGAGGAAGCCCTGGTGTCACCCCTGGTGACACACTCAGCGTGGCAGCAGTGCCACCTCCCCTGCAGTCCTGACCTGCTCTCTGTAACCACACTCACTCACAGCTGAGTCCAACTCACACCCACAGCCAGCTCCCTCCCACCACTCACACACAGACACTCAGCTGCAACAGCCACATCTGATGGCCATCATTTAGACCTGCTTTAATTAGATTTTAATGAGCCTCCTTATCAGCTGCCTACACAGATTTGGGCTGGGCTGTCTGACCCCACATGAGGACAGGCAGTGACTGATTCCTGTGGGGGTTGGCAGAACTCACCTGGCCTGGAGCACCTGAGCACAGGGGAGTGTCCAGCCAGCACCAGGGCCTAGCAGAGCCACTGGGATCCATGGAGATCCAGCAGATCCACAGGGACCCAGCAGATCCCCAGGCTCTCCTTCCCCCAGCCCAGGAGCTCCAGCCCTGGCCAGGCTTTGGCCAATCCCACAGTGAAACTGCCCCAGGATCCAGAGCAAACCCCAAATTCCTGTCCCCACTTTGTGCTGCCCTCCTCAAAGCCATGAGTCACATTTCATAACAAACCTGGCCCTGAGTGACACCTGGAACCCCAGGCTGCTGCCAAATCCACTTCTGAGGAACTGCTGCCATCTCAGCAGCTTCCTCATGAGGGGTGGAATCACAAATGAAGTTGAGAATTCACAACACCCCATTAGTAAGGGCTGTGCTCCTCATGAAGTGAAACCCTGCCCACACACAAGGTGACAAATGAGCAGAGCTGGACTGACTGAAAATCTGCCATAAAATCTGCCCTGAAACCCCAAAAGGATGGAGTGAAGGAAAGCTGACAGTCACAGCTCAAATTAGGGTTTTCTAATAGATGCCTGAGCTTACTTCTGGTCTCTTAGAATGCAAACCCATTTTTAGTTGTGTATTTATTGGTTCAGTTTTGTCAAAGAAAACCAGCCAAAGAAAGACTCTTTAAACACAGATTTGACAACTGTACCTTGAGAAGGCAAGGCATTGTAAGGATTTTAATCCAAAGTGCTTGGAAGAGCTGGGAAATTCTACAGAGAAACTGATTTTACTGAGCTACACAAAACTTGTGAGGAATCACCACTTTTGGAGTGTCAGGTCACCAAGTGAAATGGAATAGAGTGCAAAAAACGCAGAGCGTGTCTACTCAGCATTCCTCAATTCAACATGAACTCTGCACCAGCTAAAGGGCATTTTTAATAAAATACTTTAACAAAGGCCTTTTTGGTACCATGAAACAGCTTCTGCACAGGCTCTGCCACAAGAGACGGAGCTGAGCTACAGAGCCCTGCACAGTAAAATTGATGAGGCAAGTCTGGGAGGTGTTTTGGGTAGGGTTTGGGGGTGGCCTGTCTTGCTTGGGGTTTTTAATTTTAAATAAAAAAGAACCTTACACTTCAACATTCTTCTGCTGCAGACCAGAAGTCTTCTTGCCTGGAGCAGCTCCTCTCATCTTCCCCTCTGCATATTGTTCCCTTTAAACAGAGCACATGCAGAAGTAAGATTTTGGTGGAAAAAGAAGCTTTTTTGATTTTGGTTTTAAACTCTTATAACTCTGGATTGAAGCTCTGTTAAACAAATATTCCCTGACAAGCCCTTCCTCCCCACCACTCACTGGTTGGCCTTCTGGAGTTCCTTTTGTTTCTGCAGGTTGGTGTCCACGTATTTGAGCACTCTGCTTTCTGGAACCCATTCATCCCAGCTGGAAAAAAACCCAGAGAGAAATAAATCATCACTCAAAACCATCCCATGGCTGCTTTCTACACACAGCAGTCAATCAAAAGCTTCCCAGGATTTGGGACTAAACTCTGCTTTGTGTCAAGTCAGGGACTGGCACAAGTCAAGGCCAAAGTCACCAAACATTGCCCACTGCCTGGAGCTGCAATGATTTCTCCAGGGAAGTGTAACCCTCTATCATCTCCAGCTTCCCAAACTTGAAGGATGGGCAATTTAGGAGGGAGAGCACTGTCCTTAATTCAAAAGGAGCATCACAGGGGAATAATACTCTATGCTTACAAAATTATGGGACATCTGTAGCCATAACACATTACTGAGAAAGTTCCCTTTATGCCAACGTTTTATAGGTTAACAAATTCAGCAATAGGGTCTTACTGTCTGGAGAAGAGCTGTGATTTCTGTCTGTGAAGGAAACCAAGATGGCACGAATATTTGCAGAATCTTAACGATTTAAGAGAACAGCTGTTGGGGAAACTGCCATTACCAGCAGGAATCCCACTTCAACACAGAGTGGCTCAGCTGAGCAGCCTGACAACTCATCTCAACTACAACACATTAAAAGTGGCCACGGTGTTCTGAAGTGCATCAGGTAAAGCCCTTTTTATCACAAAGAGTTCTGTGCCGTTCTTCAGCAGCCGTCAGGCTCAGAGCATCACGTGGCCAAACCAATACTGCTCTAGGACTCCAGAGGGTGCAGAGAAACATCTCCAGCTGTGCCCAAAGGCGGTGGGGTTTGGGCAGTGCTTTGCTCAGCTGTTTAAGCCACTTGTCCCACTCCTGCCTGTGCAGCTGCAAGAGACCTTCCAGAGGTGCTGTGTGACCAGGTGACACCTTTGTGCCCCACGGTGACGCAGCTTTCTGGTATCCTGACTGTTGATATTGGCAGAATCATTCCGAGTCGGGCCCTGCCAGCTGCTGAAGGCCAAATGAAAGCTGTGCTGCTGTGGCACTTTTAATGTCCTTAATTGGGAGCTTGAAGGCAAAAAATAAAAACTCCAACAGCACAAGCAAGAAAAGCAGGATCAGGACAGCACTTCTGGCCCCCTCCATGGCACAAACAAGGGAAGGAAGGGCGAAATTGGTGCTGCCTCATCAAGAGAAGCCAGCACACAGACTGACTGTGCCCCTGCAAGTGTTGTGTGTACACTGAGACATTCCCTGTACCTCTGGCAGGAGGGGGAGCGGATGCAATTAGAAGACACATCTAAAACAGGAGCTTCAGCTTTTAGTCACATCACAGAGATCAAGGGTGCTGTGACTAAGAGTCCTCAGCACTGAAATGAAACCAAACCAAACAGGAAACTTCTCTCTGAGACTCCTGGGTCTGAAGAGCTGAGAGTTTTAATCACTTAGAAAAAAACCTCCCCTTTTCCTAAATTCAAATCAAAACAACTCGAAAAAGGGAGAAAAGTACATCAATACAACAACCTTGTGGAAGCTTTCACCTTTAATGGGCTCAACATTCATCGCAGAGGTGCCTGTAACCCTCAGCCATCTCTCACCTGGAACCCTGCCAGTTTTGCAGGACAGAAAAGTACCTGCAAGTTGCCTTTAATGTGAGAGGTTGGGACTGAAACACAGGCTACACCTGCTGCTACCCCAGCCTGAACCCAGCCCTCAGCAAAGCTGGGCTCCAAAATCCCTGCCAAGCCTGGGCTAAAAGGCAAGGGCAGGGGATCTGAGAGGTGCTGCCCCACCTCAGCAGGAGATGCCTTTCCTCCCAAGGCACAACAAGGAAGTTTCCATAGCAGACATTTCTGCCAGGGAGGAATTCCAGTGTTTCTCTCCCACCCTGAACAACCAGAACGTTCCAGAGCACTCCCAGCAGGCTTCTGAGAGCCCTGCAGGAAATGGCCAGTTTGGCAACGCTGGCCATTTTTAAATTTTTATTTGTTACATAAATCCCCAGCTCAGGTGTAAAACCATCCTGGTCAGACCCAGAGGAGCTGCCAGCAGCAAGGACACGGCAGAGCTACTGCACCCAGCCCACACCCAGACACAGCAGCTCCCTGCAGAGCACAGAGAAACCCTGCCTGCATTTCATGCAGTACTTACTTTTTATTCCAACCACTGTAGTGGATGAAGTATTTCACTTGCTTGTCCTTTATGGCAACCTTTACACACTGGAACAGAGAGGAAAGGTCAGTCAGTCCCAGGGAGAACCAGGAGATCTCAGAGAGCTTTGCTGCTTTGGCTTGCAGAGCTTTTCCTGCCCCTGAACTTCTTGGCTGCACAAATTAAATCCACCAACTCAACATTTCCTCCAGGAAGTTCAAGTCCTGCTCTGGAGGTGCTGAGGTTCAGCTGCCACTGCCCCCCGAGCAGTGACAGAATGAGGCTGCTGTAAAACCCTCTGGGGCTCCAGATTTTGGTCTCTTTAAAAGGGATTTTTCTTCCATTGAAGTAAAAACCACTCCCAGAAGTATTAATTGGTATTTTCTTGGCACGCAGAGCCACCTCTAAGAATATGGTTAGGGCAGAACCTTTGGCTGTACCACATTTTCTCAAGACCACACTGTGCTGTACCCTCTTCAACTACAAAATATTGCCAGAGAGGAACCTCCTATTTCAGGAAACCTGCAAAATGCCACACATGGAACTTAAACCCAGGCTCACATGGACCTGCAGCCAGGACTAAGGTTCTCCTGCTGGATCCTCTGCTGCAGCAGTGGCTTGTTCTGACAGCCTGGGGTTAACCCAGCCAGACACAGCCTGTGCCTGTCCCTGCTTGCTTGGAGAATAAAGGGGCTGAGCATAAGGCAAAAGATGACTCAAATACAGCTCTGTGGCTAAATATTTTCCCTGCTGGAGGTTGGAAGGGCCTGAAGTGAATCTCCTTTAACTTTGCATGGCAAAGATGCACAAACTGCTCCTGTTTGCCAGAACCCTCACAACACAAAGAGCTGCTCTGCCCACCTTGCTGTGGGACACCAAGGATGTGGTCAGAACAAAACAACTGCTGGACTGAGAACCACAGGAGAAAAATAGATCAAAGGAGCAGGAAGAAAGCCAAGGTTACTATTCATTACCACTGACAAAGAGGCTTTTAAAATTAAACCCTGTAAAATAAACAAATAAAAGCTTTTAAAATTAAACTGCAAGCTCATTCTGCCAGTGCAGGAACTCAGAAGGATCCACTCAATACAAACAGCCAGCCAAAAGCAGCTTGTGAGCTGGGAAATCCCTTCCAGCACCCAGCTGGCACAGCCTGACCCTGCAACACTCATTCTAGCCTGGAAAGAGGAGGGACACAGCACAGGGAAGCACAGCTGCTGCCCAGCTCGGGGCTGTTTGAGTGACACGAGGTCATTTCCACAAAACCAGAAGCCTCAATCACCCTCCTGTCTGCAGGCACTGGCACAACAACCCTGAGCACACATTCCCAACAAGCTCCAGAGACAGGGAAGAGCAGAGCAGGAACACCAAAGTGGGAATGGTTTGGAGCAGCCCAAACCCTCTCAGTGCTCTGGGTGTTATTTTAGCATCACAGCAACTCTTTCTCCTCAAGAGAGAAGTCAAGCGTTTCTCCTGCCCCCCTGTGTTAACATCTACTGACACCAAATCCTAAAGGATTTAAATCCCTGCCTGAGGTGCCCCAGGAGTTTCTGCAAGCCCTCCAACTCACACAGCTCCAGGAGCCCCTTCCTTCCCTTTCAGGGGAAGGGAAACACCCAAACCCAGAGCTGTGCCTGCAGTGACGCTGGAGCAGCAGGGGCACAAATCTGCAGTGCAGGCTCCTGTGGTTGAAAAGCCAGAACTGGGAATGCCACTTCCTCTGTCCCTGCAATGCAGCTTCTCCTGGGCACTGCTGGTGTGGAAAAGCAGGGGCTGTGCTCAGCCACCTCCCCCTGAGGAAGCTCCAGGGACAGGTGACTGAGCAGCTCAGGCACCAAATCCTGCAGGCACAAAGTGTTCTGGGATATTTCCAGTGTTCTGGGATATTCCAGCAGCCTCTGGGAGCTCCCCAGAATAGCTGCACAGTGCCACTGGGCTTCCTGAAATTGTTCTGGAACAGAGCTCCAGGGCTTAAAATTCATTTCAGACAGGTTTTTGTTAATTTTAGTTCCAGCCCTTGATCCCATCTAGAGGCACAGCAGGCAAACTGAAACATTTCCTTGTTTTCCTGGGGAGCAGCAGGAGCCACCTGCAGCCACACACACCTACCTTGGCTTCATAAAGGAGAGGCCCATGGAAACAAAGCACTCGCTCACCTGCAAGGGAAGGGCAGAGAAACAGCTCAGAGGAGCATTGCCATGACTTGTGCCACCAGGAAGAGCACGGGGCCAGCCCGGGGAGCAGCTCCAAGGCAGGAACTGACTGGAGCAGCAAATCCACTCTCCCACCAAAGGGGATCAGAGCTGTGATTATTTGGCCCCCAGAGCAGAGATCCCTGAGGATCCCCACACAGGAGCAGCTGCACACAAACAGCAGTGCTGGTGACTCTGGCAGCACCTGGCACCAAACCCCACATTCCTGCACCTCCCTGAGCTGCCAGACATTCCCAGATCCCGTGGGAAGGGTGGCTGAGAGCTCCTCCCCAGGCTCAGCTCAGGCTGCAGCCCCCATGCCAGGCTGGGCTCACCACGAGCAGGTCCAGCTGCCCCTCGGAGGGGTCACTAATCCAGGCACTCTCCTGAGATCCCACCTCAAGATCCTGACACCTGGAAGTCACCCGTGTCCTTCTCCTGAAGAGCAGCTGCTGGCATTCCCAGCTCAGGGGAGTCAGGAGGAGAGACCCCCGCTGCTGCTTCCCCACCCGAGCTGCGGGACAGCGCTGGGCTGGGGCTGTGCAGCAGCAGAACCTCCTCACTCTGGGCTTTTGAGCAGGCCAAGATCGTCCTTCAGCCTGCTTTTATCTTCCCAGTGGCCACGTCCCATTGTGTGGTGACACCGTGGGAGCTGCAGTGCATTTAACACAGGATATCTGAGGCCACACATTTCCTCCTGGAAGCTGCAGTGCCTCGTTTTTGGCGAGATGAGCTGCAGAGCTGTGAAACGCTCCTGTGCACCACGAGAGAAAAAGGCTCAGGAGGGTTCTCTTGATACACCACACGGTTGGTGCTTTCATTTTAAAATGTCCCCACAGACAGGGCTGGCAGTCAGAGGTGACATTGCCACCCTCATTGTCACAGTGCTGGTGGAAGGCACACCTCTGCCTCAAAGCTGTGCAGTGTTTTCCAGGAGAGATGCCCGCAGCTACTGAGGAATATTTAGTTTTTAAAAAACACACGGATGATTTGCAGGAAGGGCTCTTTGTCTCCATGATAACCTTGCAGGCTCCTGCTCCCTCACACAGGGCCTGTCCCCTGCATCCAAACACTGCTCCTTATCCCAAAGCTCATCCCACCCTTGGGCAGGGACACCTTCCCCTGTCCCAGGGATGCTCCAAACCCCAATGTCCAACCTGGCCCTGGACATGCCAGGGGTGGGGCATCCATCTTACACTACATTCCTAATTTTATTTATCGTACTTACATCACTCTCAACCACAACCACTACCTAAAAACCAAAATATACTCAGAACCAGCCTCCTAAAAATCCCGATCCACCTTCATTCACCCGAGCCCCGGTGCTTTGTTGCAGATGTGGATCCCAGCACAGCTGGAATCGCTGCCTCCATGAATCCCCCTGCGCTGGGCTCCCTTCCAGGGGACAATGAATAATAACCATCCTTCACACCCATTAAAATAAAAACCCCGGCAAGCCAGAGGGATTTCAGTGGCTTTAATGCCGAGGAACGTCCGCGCAGAGAAACGAAGGATATTTGGAATAACGGCGTGGGAAGGGCCCGCGTGTTATGGGGAGGGGAGAGGAGGCACAGGAAGAGACAAAGACTGCGGGAATTCGGCTTTCCCACCGATTCCCAGCCCGTCGGGGCTGAGCAGGGAGCGATGGAAGGCAAACCCCCCGAACCACGAGCAGCGGGGCGAGAGCCGAAACCCCCCGGGCCCCCGAACCCTCCGTCCCTCCCCACAGCCCCGGGCCCTGCCCGCACTCACCCTCCTGGAACTTGGGCTTAGGGTCCTGCTTGGGCGCCATTTATAAGGGCCGGTCCCTCCTCCGGCCGCTCCCCGCGGGGCCCCGGCGCTCCCGGCCCGGCCCCGGCGCTCCCGGCCCGGCCCCGGCGCGCAGCCGCGGCCCGGGCATGCCGGGACATGCAGTCCGCGGGCTCCCCGCCCCTCGAGCCGCCTCGGGCTGCGGGGGACAGCTGGCTGCCGGGTGTTGGCTGCCCGGGCCGTGCGGAGCGAGAGTGCGGGGGAAAAAATGAATAAAAAAAGCAAGAAAAAAGGGGAAAATGAAATGCGCCCAACGTGGGGCTCGAACCCACGACCCTGGGATTAAGAGTCCCATGCTCTACCGACTGAGCTAGCCGGGCGCCACGCGCACCCTCTGGCGGCCTCGGGACTCGGCAGCGGCCCCCTCGCCAGCCCCGCGTGTTCCCCGCTCCGGCCGCCAGAGGGCGCCTGCCCAGCTGATTTGCATATTTAACATTATCGCCTAATTAAATATCATCCCAAGGCCGGCATGTGTGGAGCGCCGGAAGACGCGGCCGTCCCGGGAAAGCGGTGGGACTCCGGGGCCACAAGCAGCCCCCGAGGGGTTAATTAACAGCGCCGAGTAATCCCGGGAGTACGCTCCCGGTTCGCTTTGACCTGAGAAAAAACAAAAAGAGGCAGCGACGGGCAGCCCCGGCTGAGGAGACGAGAGACGTGGCGGCATCCGCCAAGCACCGCTTTACATTTTTGTCAGAAAATTCGGCAAATTTTTGTGATTTTTTTTTTCACCGCAATCCTCACCGCAGAGCAGACGAAGCACGGCGGCAGTAGACCGCCAGGGGGCGCCTTGGGCCACGACGGCAACTCGCGATGTGAGCCCCGCCCACCTGATTAGCATAACCACACCCATCTGATGTGCATAACTCCGCCCACCTGATGTGCATTACCACGTCCTTAATGTACATAATCCCCGCCACGATGTGCATAACCCCGCCTACATAGTGTGCATAATCCCACCCTTGATGTGCATTACCCCGCCCACCTGATATGCATATCCCCATCCTATTTGCATATTCAAGATCATGTAATCAGTCTAACCCACCCCCTCATGTACATAATCCCACACATCTAACCGTGCCTTTAATGAGCATAACCCCGCTCATTTGATGTGCATAATCCCACCCCTCTAAGGTGCCTAATCCCGCCTATTTGATGAGCATAACCCTTCCCTTAATGAGCATAGCCCCGCCCCCAGTGCCCGGCCCCGCCCCCTGTTGTCCATAGCCCCGCCCCCTGTTGTCCATAGCCCCGCCCCCGGTGTCCATAGCCCCGCCCTCTGTTGGCCATAGCCCCGCCCCCGTAGTACAGGCCCCGCCCACTACTGCCCATAGCCCCGCCCCCGCAGTGCCCGGGCCCGCCCCCTGTTGTCCATAGCCCCGCCCCGCAGCGCTTGCCCCCGCCCCCTCTTGTCCATAGCCCCGCCCCACAGTGCCTGGCCCCGCCCCTCCGCCCCGGGAGCCCCCAGCCCCGCAGCCATGGCGGCCCCGGCCGTGCTGCGCCCGCTCCTGCCGCTCGTCCCCGTCGCCGCCGCGCTGGCGCTGGCCGCGCCCAGGGGCTCCGCGGCGACAGGTCCGCGGGGACAGCACGACGGGCACCGCGGGAGGGGCGCGCGGGGGGTCCGCGGGGCGCGGGGGTCCCGCGGGGACGAGTGCGGGATGCCCGCGGCGATGCGGGCGGGGTCCGCGGAACGCGGGGTGTCCGCGGGATGAGCGGGATGGGCGCCGGCTGTCCGCGGGGATGCGAGCGGGATGCCCGCAGAAATGAGCGCTGGGTGTCCGCGGGGTTTTCCGCGGGCTTGTCCGCGGGATGTCCGCGGGATTGTCCGCGGGGCCGGGGCCGGACAGCCCCTTGCCCCCGCCGCTGCCGCGCTCGCCCCCCGGGCTGGGCAGGGCCGGACCCGGCAGTCCCGCTCCCCTCCCGGCTCCGCGTGGCCGCAGCGCGGAGCCCCGGCTGGGGAGGCTCCGGGGCGCTCTGTGCCCGGGGGTGCTTCGCTCCCACCGACGGCGTCCCAACACCGTTTCAAAGCGGGGATTTGATTTTTTGGAAGTTTTTTCGTTGTTGTTCCGTGATTTTTTTACTAGCAGCCGCAGTTTAACAGCGGGAGCGTGTGCGTGCTAACTGGGGCCAGCCGGGGCAGAGCCGAGCTCTGCAGCTCACTGACTGCCCCTGGCGCAGCCGGCCCCTAGCCCTGACCTTAACCCTGTTCCCCGGCAAACCCCAGCCCTGACCCCCGGAGTCTCTGCTGTCCCCTCTGTCCCTCTCCGTGCTGTTCCGCTGGGCACCAGTGACCGGACCCTGCTGGTGTCCGGTCCCTGAGGCCGCCGCCGCCGCGGGAGTTCGCTATCCAGCGGGGAAAGGGATGTGAGAGGAAAGGTGAGGAACCCTGTAGGTAACCACTGCTCCCGCTCCTCCCAGAGCCTCCCCCGCCGCGCTCCGGCAGCGACATCGTCCATCCCATCAAGGTGGACGAGAGCGGATCCTTTCTGTCCTACGACCTGTCGCACCGGGCCCTTCACCGGCGCTCTCCTGCCTCCAGGAGCAAGCTGCCCGCCTTCTACGAGCTGCACTACCAAGGGCAACCCCTGAAATTCAACCTGAGCCTGAACAGGCACCTCCTGGCTCCGGGGTTTGTCAGCGAGCGGCGTTTCGGGGGCATCGCCGGCGCCAAGATCCAGCCGCATTCCTACAACTCCTGCCATATGATCGGGGAGGTGCGGGGCCGGGCGCTGCAGGGCGGGCTGGCTGCCCTCAGCACCTGCGATGGCCTGGTGAGTACAGCCCCAAGGCACAGGGAATCCATAAGGCAATGGCAGGAGCTGGGTGAAACCCTTTTCTGTGCCAAAAGTGATACCAAAACTCCCAGCAGCAGCAGAGTCAGCATCTCATCACGTAGGTCTGGAGCAGCCATGGATGAGCTGACTGTAAATTTCCCATGGATTCCAGTGGTTTGGGAACTCTCCGGGGCTGGGTTTGCTTGTTTATATCCAAATTCCCAAAGAGAGCAATTCTTTGCCTTCCACCACATAAACGTGGGGTTGTGAAGAGCACATCTGGAAATGAGGGGCTGGGAGCTGGAGGTGTTATTGACAGCACAGCTCCTGGGTAGGGAGCTGCTTGCTGTTCCCTGAGCTCTCCACTGCCTTATCCCACTGTGGGTATTTTCTAAGGCAGCAGTGACCTGGAAGAGTTTGGGGGAAAGGGCTTAAAACCCCTGTGGGTTTGCAGGAATGGTCCCATACAACTGGTGGTGCAGTGCTCATGCTGGTGTCTCTCACTTTGGAGGGAGGACAACTCCATGGGGTCCTCCGTGGCTTCCCAGTGCCAGAGGGCAGGGATGGATGGGGTATTGGGAAGGAATTGTTCCCTGGGAGGGTGGGGAGGGGCTGGGATGGAATTCCCAGAGAAGCTGTGGCTGCCCCTGGATCCCTGGCAGTGCCCAAGGCCAGGTTGGACATTGGGGCTTGGAGCACCTTGGGACAGTGGGAGGTGTCCCTGCCATGGCAGGGGTGGCACTGGATGGGGTTTAAGGTCCCTCCCCACCCAAACCATTCCACGGTCCCGTGATTCTGTGATCAGTCCCAGGTTCCTCGGGGTGACCTGGGGTGCAGGTGACCTCATGGTGCCAACTCTACATCTCCCTGGCAGAAAGGTGTGTTCCAGCTCATGAACGAGGACTATTTCATCGAGCCCGTGTCCAGCAGCCCTCGGGAGGAGGGAGCAGCACAGCCCCACAGGATCTACAAGCGCCAGGTGCCCCAGGACAGGGCTGAGCAGGGCAGGAGAGCCCCGGCCCCACGGGAATTCTGTGGCGTGACAGGTACTGTCCCTTCCTCTGGCCTCTGGGCAAAGTCTGTGACACAGTTTGTGACACCAGTGACCCAATGGGTGCTGGACCTCAGACCTCTCGCTCTCATCTTCTGCTGCAGGCAGGGGGATGATGTGGACACAGAGCATTTGCTTTCATTTCCATGAAAACTTTGCTGTTTGACCTGCCAGGGCATTGGACTTTGGGAGCGGAACTCGGTTGCTGCCCCGGGAGTTCCTGGGGTGGGCGGAGTGTGTGTGGGTCCTTCCCTGTGCAGGGCAGATGGGCTGGATAAACTCCTAAATCCAGGATTTCAGGTGCTGAGGAATTCAGTGCATCCCCAGAAGCTCATGGGCACTTCACTCCCCGATGAAGCTGCAGTGCATTGTGTGCTGCACATTTCCTGCAGCTCTCTGCTTTCACAAGCTGAGGTTTGCTTCTACGATACAGTTATCTTCAGTTATCTAAATTAATTATTTAATCTGTGGTAATAATCTTAATGGCTTCTTCTAGGCTTTGAAGTCTGTTCTTGACTCAAGTCCATTCTGGACTTTGAAGTTTATTCTTGAAAATTAATTTCTCTGGGTACACCATGGCCTGTGTATAACTGATGTGGGTTTGCTCTGTAATCAGGGCTGGTGGGGTGGATGTGCTGTGCCTGCCCTGGAGAGGAATCCCAAAGGAGTCCCAGAGTCCGTAGGGTTTCAGTGATTGCCATCCTCTCACTGAGCTCTGCTGTGTTGCTGGTGCAGATGCTGCTGGTGTTGTTTGGCTCCTGTCAATACCTGGGGCAGTCTGTGTGCACAGCTGGGTGGTGTTTGACAGGGGAAATGCCCCAGGAGCCCCCCGGGCACCCCCTGCTCTGCAGCAGCCCCACGTCCCAGCTGGGAGCTCAGCAGCCAAGGACACAAAGAGAACGAGCTCCAAGAAAGCTGCTGCTGTGATTAAACTGTCACAGTGGTATTAGCAATTCATCAAGGGGTCCAGATAGTTGGGATTTTTCAGGCTGGGGGATAAAACTCCCTTTCACAGCTGAGGTTCAGCACAGCCCAGGAAATGTAGGAGCCCATTGTTGGGGGAGTGAGGCTGAGCCCTCCGAGCCCGGCCCTGAGAGCGATTCCCACTGTGTGGGATGAGGTTTGTAAAGCCTTCACCCAGCTCAGGGCTGACCCTGACCTTGCTCTTAGAGCAGTGTCACAGGAAAAGTCCCCGCTGGAGAATTCCCAGTGCTGGTGTGCGTGAGGAGCCCTCCTCCGCCCCCGGGCTGGCTCAGCACAGCCAACATTCCCCTTGTTTCCCCTTGGGAAGGAGCAGGGTCCGGGCTCTGTGTGCCTGAGGGAGTCTCTGTGCTGGTCTGCAGTGTCTCAGCCTGCCCAGGACTCTGGTGCTGCTGAGATTTGGCTCCAGTCACCAGCCCGGCTTTGGGGACACAGAGTTTGTGGTGATGGGAACTGTCCCTTCCTGAAAAATACAGATTTGGGATCATCCAAAATGTCGAGCCACTAGGGTTGTTTCTCAATCATCTCTGCAGGGTTGCCCTGTGTCAGTACAAACCCTAAGGCTGTGCTTTGGGAAGCTCCCTGTTCTTTGTGGAATATTGCAAACCCTGTTCTGGTCAAAGAAATTCCTTCAAATGCTTTTTTTTTTTCGCTTGTGCTCATGTCCTTTGGAACAGAGCACAGCAAAATGCACACGAGTTACGGAGTTATGGGTCTAAGTGTGGAGCCTTCTCCACATCAAAGGTGATTCCTTTGATGGAGGTATTTTATCAAAGTTGCAGGTGTTCTATCAAGGAAAAAAGTCCTTTTTTTTTTGCCCTTAAACCCCTCAGAGTCTCAGGAGAGCCTGGAGCAGTCTGAGAGGCGCAGGGAGAGGTGGGAGCAGGGGCAGCCCAGGAGGAGGAGGAGGAGGATCAGGCAGCGCTCCATCAGCAGGGAGAAGTGGGTGGAGACGCTGGTGGTGGCAGACACCAAGATGGTGGAGTTCCACGGCAGTGACAACATCGAGAAGTACGTGCTGACTGTCATGAATATGGTGAGTGCTGGGCCATTCCACCTTCCAGTGGGGCTGAGGGCTGTTCCCTTCTCCTTCCTTCCCTGGGGATGGGGGATGCCCAGGGAGGTGCCAGTGAGGACAGCTGAGGGAAGGAGAGCCAGGTTGTGGAGGTCTCCACTGGGAATCTGGTGGGCTTTGCTGGTGCCATGAAACAAGCAGATAAATCCAGGGGAGGTGGCTCAGTCTGTCCCTCTACTATTCCACCTCTGTAATCCAGAGGGAAGCTTTGGTTGATGCCAGGAAAGGGTGGGATTGGGCAGAGGAGCTCAGGTAGCACCCCTGGGTTTCTGGGGGGTGGTGGAGGCACACAGAGAGTACAGAATTCCTTTGAGGTGTTAAACACATCATTTAGGAGTGGGAGCAGAGGGGTTCCCCAGGCGTTTCTGGCTGAGGTCCAGAACCTGCACAGATCTTATCAAGTGTGAATGGATTTCATGGCAGGCCTCACTCCAGGCCCGTGTCTGTTCTTGTCTCCCATGCGGGGAATTCCTGAGGTGGTGTCAACAGCCTGCAGCAGCTTCCCCTATAGGAGCTGCTGTGGATGCAGCTGGAGGTGCCAGCAGCAGTGTCCTGGCTGCCCTGTGCCCCCAGCTCTGTCCCCATTCTGTCCCACTGCAGGTGGCAGGGCTGTTCCACCACGCCAGCATCGGGAACCCCATCAACATCGCCATAGTGCGGCTCATCCTGCTGGAGCACGAGGAGGTGAGGGCAGAAAGGGGCCTGAGCCCTGGCAGCCAGGCTCCATCCTGGGCTGGGAACCAGGCTCCATCCTGGGCTGGGAGCTGGGCTGGGAACCAGGCTCCATCCTGGGCTGGGAACCAGGCTCCATCCTGGGCTGGAACACCAGGCTCCATCCTGGGCTGGAACACCAGGCTCCATCCTGGGCTGGGAACCAGGCTCCATCCTGGGCTGGAACACCAGGCTCCATCCTGGGCTGGGAACCAGGCTCCATCCTGGGCTGGAACACCAGGCTCCATCCTGGGCTGGGAACCAGGCTCCATCCTGGGCTGGGAGCTGGGCTGGGAACCAGGCTCCATCCTGGGCTTGGAACCAGGCTCCATCCTGGGCTGGAACACCAGGCTCCATCCTGGGCTGTCCTCGTGGCCTGGCTGAGTGTGTGTGACAGAAATCCATGTGCCCACATTTGCCTCCTTGTCTTGGCTGGTAGAGCCAGGGCAGAGGAGCTGCAGGGTCTGGTTTTTGGGGTGGTTTATGGTGTAGTGGCAGAGGGCTCTGGGTCACTGGGTGGTCATGTTCCAGCTGCCGTGGTGGCTCTGGGGGCCTGAGGCCACTCAGGGACTCCACAGGCATGTCCTTTGCCCTCAGCCAGCACAGGGGGCTTTCCTGCAGTGGCTCTTCACCCCTGCAAATGGATGATTTAATGTTTTGGTTGAACCACAGATGAAAAGAAAGCAGGAAAAGGGCTGTCTTCCCACCCAACCTACAAGATGTAACCATGGAGCAATTCCATCTGGATGGCAGTCACTCCCAATTCCCCTCTGCTGGGTCTGGGATCCGACCTCTCCCCTCCCCATCTTAAAACCCAAACAGCTCCAGCAGATCACCCTTTGTGTTGGCAGGAGGACCTGAAGATCTCCCACCACGCAGACAACACCTTGAAAAGCTTCTGCAAGTGGCAGAAGAGCATCAACGTGAAGGGAGACTCGCACCCCCTGCACCACGACGTGGCTGTGCTGCTCACCAGGTGTGGAGCCCTGGTTTGGTGCTGGGGGTGCTGCTCTGGCAGCTAAAAACTCACCTGGCTGCAGGTGGGGACAGGCAGGGGAACAGCTGTCCATGGGAGATGTTGGAATCTCACTGTCCCTGCCTGGGCACCTTCATGTAGGGTCTGTAATGTGAAATCTGGGGATATTTGGGTGCTGATGCCTGGAACTGCTGTGGGAGGTGTCCCTGCCCATGGCAGGGGGGTGGAATTGGATGGTCTTTAGGATCCCTTCCAACCCAAACCATTCCATGTCTCTGTGATTCCATGAACTGGTGTCAAATCTCAGGTTTAAACCTGGACACAACTCCCAGGTGAGGTTTCCAAACCAGGTTTTCGCCGTGGCCCTGTTGCCAAGCCCCAGAAGGGCTGGATCCTCCCAGGGGCTGCACACAGGGATTAACTCTCCTTTTTCTCTCGGGGGCTGGGCTTGGCAGAGGAGCCGCTGGGAAGCCCCTGACCTCCCAGGGAGCTGGCAGGAATTCCTGCCTCTGACCAAGTTTGTGTACCTTGCAGTCAGAGCCTGGTTTGAGGCTTCCAGGCTGCCTTGAGCTGGCTCTTGCGGTGCTTTGGGTGATGATTCACAACCCACAGAAACTTTATCTTCTCTGGGAGGTTGCTTTGTAGCAGAAATGAGGCACTCCAGGCCTTGTACTTCGGTGGAGCTGTTCTTCCTGGGTGGCTGGAGCTGTCCTAGGAAACCACAGTACCTCTGGGATGTGCTTCCCTATAGCACTGCTTGGTTATCCCCAGCCCCAGCTTTATTTATACAATGGAATAAACGTTGCCAGGCTGGCCAGCAGCTCCCATTAATCAGTCTTAATAACGAGCTGGGGATACTGGGAGAGGAGAGGGGAAAGGAGAGGTCACAAATGTTTCCCTTGTGGAAGGATGTTGGATGTCTCCATTCTCACTCCTGTTTGGCCGCTGTCCCTGTGCCGGGTCCTGCCGCCTTCCAACGCCCTCTCTGCTCTGTGTCTGTCTGTCTGTCTGTCCCCTCGGCCAAGGAAGGACATCTGTGCTGCCATGAACAGGCCCTGTGAGACCCTGGGGCTGTCCCACGTGGCTGGGATGTGCCAACCTCACCGGAGCTGCAACATCAACGAGGACACGGGGCTGCCCCTCGCCTTCACCGTGGCCCACGAGCTTGGACACAGGTACCGCCCTCCTCCTCCTGTTCCTCCTGTTCCTCTGTGTGCACTCTGGGGCTGGAGAAGGCACAGGTGGTGGAGGGAGGGAAGTTGGGAGATGGTTCCCAAGTGGTTCCTCCCTGGTGCAAACCCTCCCTGGCTGCCTGGGGGCTTCATTCCAGAGTTAAGTTTTGGACTGTCCCAGGTTTAATGAGAGCCACGTAATCCAAGGCAGCCTGGAGAAATTGCACTTGTGTGTTGTCCTGGGGTGGTTTGGGAAGGTTTTGGAGCAGGGGTTGCCCATTGAGAAGGCAGGATCTGTCTGTAATATCAGCGACAGAATTTTGCTTGCCCAAATTTCAGTTAAATTTTGATGAGCTCACTTGAACATCGCACTTCCCAGTAGACATCCGTGAGTGGGAAAACACCCACCAGTACATTTAATTACTCGATTTTGAATCGAATGTTGAATGTTTCTGAGTTTTCAGTGGGAAAGCTGAACTAAAAGCACGGGGCAAAGCTCAGGGCTGTCAGTAGCATGTCCCCAAGCTCAGGGCTGTCAGTAGCATGTCCCCAAGCTCAGGACTGTCAGTAGCATGTCCCCAAGCTCAGGGCTGTCAGTAGCATGTCCCTCAGGGCAGTCCCTGCCCCTGTGCCGGGGCTGTGCCGGGAGCGGTGGCTGTGCTGGCTCTGGTGCTCGTGGCTCACCTCCCCTCCGTGGGCTGTGCTCTTACACAGTTTTGGGATTCAGCATGATGGAAGCAGCAATGACTGTGAGCCAGTTGGGAAACGACCTTTCATCATGTCTCCACAGCTCCTGTATGACACATCCCCACTCACCTGGTCCCGCTGCAGCCGCGAGTACATCACACGCTTCCTCGAGTGAGTGCTTCCTCCTCTTCTTCCTCACTGCAGGGCTGGGGGTCGGGGCCCAGGCATGGGGGCTGCTCTTATTTCCAAGATTTGGGGGTCTTTGTCCAGAGCAGCTGTGGCTGCCCTATCCCTGGCAGTGTCCAAAGCCTAGGGCTTGGAGCAGCCTGGGGTAGTGGAAGCACCCCTGGGGGTGGCACTGGATGAGCTTTAAGTTCCCTTCCCACCAAACCATTCCATGATTCCATGGATCCTCCCTGGGTTGCCTCACTGTGCTGTGAAGGGGGGTCGGGAGGGTTTGTGGGGGCACAGGGGCTGTGGTTGCACAGATAAAACCGGAGAGTTTTCCCTCGATGCTCTCTGCAGGTTCTGCAGAATCTCTTCCATTCTCTCTGTCTGACATGGGCAAACCAGACCTAGTCAAATTCCTCCCTGCCTTTGTTTATTTTTAGCACCCGTGGCTGATTCTTCAGCCTGTTGTTATGAAGTTCCAAGGAGCACAGCCCAGAGTTTGGTTTGTCAGCCAGTGGCTCACTCTGGAGGAGCATTTTCCTCCCTTGCTGCGGGAAGGTTTCAGAACAGTGAGGGAGGAGCTGGGTCAGGGGCTGATGTTCCATGGCCAGGAGGCTGCTGGGGCCAGGCAGGGGCCAGGCCAGCCTGGGCCGTGTGGGCTTGGCCCCTTGCTGGGGGAATTGCTGCTGATTTGTGGCTTTCAGAGGAGCGGAGCTTTCCCGCATCCGCAGCGCTCTTGGCCCTCTGCTTTTAACCTTCACTTTGGGATGAAGAATTTCCTGCTTGTGATGAGCCTGGGGTGCTGCGAGCTGTGATGGGGGAGGCGGAGCAGCTGGAAGCTCCTCTGGTGGGGTTTTGGTGTCTTTGCTCCCCTAGAAGGAGCAGCTCTTTGCAGGGACTGGCAGGCAGTCCTCGTCTGTCACTGGCTGTGACACCCCCGGGCCAGGGAGAGGCCAGGCCAGCACAGGCAGGAGCTGTTTTAATGGGGTGTTGGCAGGAGAACGGCAGGGAGGGAGCCAGGAAACGGGACCCTACTGACCTGGGGTTGCTGGATGTGCTTGGAACAGACCTCACGTTTGGAAAAACCACACTCTCGGATGATGATGATGATTATTTTACACGAGACTATTATTATTATTATTATTATTATTATTATTATTATTATTATTACTATTATTATTATTATTATTTATTTCACAAGCACTGCTGAATGTTTGAGCATCTGAAAGTGGTTCTGGGCAGCAGCAGGGCCCTGGCTCTGTGGCTGCAGCTGGGACTGCAGTTGGGCTCTGCCTGGACATGGGGGGGCACTGGGAGAGGTCCTGTCCCTGCTGTGGCAGCAGTGTCCCCAAGGAAGGTGTCCTCTTGCTCAGGCCAGTGTAGGACCCTGGCACAGGGTGGCTGGTGATGCTCCTGCAGTGCAGGAACCCTTCAGTCTTTGCTCTACATCAGACAACCAGATTTTCAGCCTCTTTCCACAGTGCTGGAGCTCTTCTTCCAGGGTCTGGGACCTGCTGCCCATCCCCTGCCCGTGCCACTCTGGCTCTGCCAGCTCCACCAGCCCCATGGCTCTGCAGCTGGTCCTTCCCAAGCTCCAAGCCTTGCCTTTGTTTCTGTTGAATTCTCTCTTGGCTTTTTTGGACCCTTCCTCCAGTTCTCTGGGAGCTTTTGGAATTTTAATCCTCCTCTCAGATGTATCTGCAGATCCTCTCAGCCTGCTCACAGATGGGGATTTAATCGTTGTTCCATCCCCTCTGTCCTGCAGCTCGTTAAGGAACGGGCTGGAACAGGCAGAGCAGTGCAGGCCCCTGCGTCCTTCCCTGTGGTCTGGGATTTACTGCAGATCCCTGGAAGCCAGAGGGAAACTCAGGCCAGTTTTTCCCTGCTTGGAAATGTGATTTGGCCAATTGAACAGACCAGGAGAACGACTGTAAAATATTTAACAAAGAAATAGATTCTGGGAAAGCTGAGGCAGATCCCAGTGACCCCCACACTGGACAGAGACCCCTCTGTGAGCTGGGGCTGTGCAGGGAGTGCCCTGAGTAGGAGGAACAGGAGGCTGGGGACAGTTTGGGGGGTACCTGGGGGGCCCCTGTGCTGGGACCCAAACAGGCAGAAGGTGGAGAGTCCAGAGCAGAGTTTCACACCGGGATGAAGTGCTTGAGCTTGGACTTTTTCCAGTAAGGATCCCATTCCTTCTGTTTTTAGAGAAAACACTCCAAGTGTGAAGAATGGGATGAGCTTTAAAGCTCCTTCCAAGCCAAACCACTCCAGGATTCTGTGATTCTCTGGAAATCTGTGTGGAGGTGCCATGCACCAGAACCCCAGAACGCTGTGTGCAGCTGCCCAGCCCATCGCAGCTCAGCCCCACATCACCCCCAGGGATCCTCCCCTTCCCACTGGGCTGGCAGCAGCAGGATTCTCCAGTTGTTGGGACTTTGGAGACTTCTGAGCTCCTGGGCTGCTGAAAGCAATGCATTTCCTGGCTTTTCCCATAGGGAAATAGAAGTATATTTCTGTAAGGATATACATGGGAGTTTAAGGGGCTGTCTGCAGCCAAGGGAGCTGCTTGCAGGTGTCCAGTGTGGGGCTCTGCATGGGATGGGAAAGGGAGGAGGGGTGCTGGTTCTGCTGGGTGTCACCCCAAAGCAGGAGCTCTCCTGCTTCCAGCCCTTGTTTCCGTGCTGCTGGTTCAGGTTAAAAAGGAATCTCATTTCCACTTAACTCAGAGCTGTTCCCAATCACAACAAACCCGAGTAATACGATCCGCCACCACGGCCTTGCTGGAAACGAGTTTGTTTAAATCAACACTGGGAGCTGAACCGGTGACAATTCCGTGTGTGTTTGGAAGTATCGGAGCAAGAGCAGTTGGAGCAGAGGGAGGCACTGCCCGCCTCGGCTGCTCCGCTCCCACCTCTGCTCCAAAGAAATCCTGGTGTGAGCAGCTCTGTAGTGCCAGTATGGGGGATAATCTCCTTTATTCCTGGTAGCAGGGTCTTCAGGGACATTTCTGGAGGTTGTGGATCCACCAGGACATTTATGGTTGTTGCCCCTTCTGTCTTTGTCCCTTCACCTTCTCCATGTCCTGCCACCCCAGGGGGACATGGGGGGATCGCTCTGGGGGGCTCCCACCCCAAAAAGGTACCCAGAGGTGCCGATCCACCAGGGATTGCAGAGCCAGGGTGGTGTCAGTGGGAAATGCTGATTGCTGCTCTTCCTGGGGCATTCCCCAGCTGCTGCTCCCCCCTGCCATCTGCCTGGGGTGACACTGCCGTGACCTCTCTCTTCCAGCCGGGGCTGGGGGCTGTGCCTGGATGACCCCCCGGCCCAGGAGGTGCTGGACTTTCCTCTGGTGCCCCCGGGTGTCCTGTACGACGTGGGCCACCAGTGCCGGCTGCAGTATGGCCCCTACTCCACCTTCTGTGATGACATGGACGTGAGTGGGGTCCCTGGGGGGCAGCAGGAGGCTCTGGGTGGGGCTTTGCTGGATCTATGCCCGAGGGACGGATCTGATGTGTGCCCGAGGGACGGATCTGATGTGTGCCCGAGGGACGGATCTGATGTGTGCCCAAGGTACAGACCTGATCTGTGCCCGAGGGGTGGGTCTGTGCCCGAGGGATTGATCTGTGCCAGGCAGGAACCATGTCCCCCTGGTCCCCACAGAGTGTCTGCAGCACGCTGTGGTGCACGGTGGGGAACACGTGTCACTCCAAGCTGGACGCGGCTGTGGACGGCACCACGTGCGGGGACAGCAAGGTAAGGGGGACACTCCTCCCTGGCCCCGGGGACCTCTGCTCCTGCTCACAAAGGGGCTGTGCAGGGTCATTAACCCTTTGTTCTCCGCTCACAGTGGTGCTTCAATGGCGAGTGTGTTCCCGTGGGATACCGGCCCCAGCCCATCGACGGCGGCTGGAGCTCCTGGAGCTCCTGGGCCTCCTGCTCCCGCAGCTGTGGGGCAGGAGTGCAGAGTGCTGAGAGGCACTGCAGCCACCCCACGTAAGCCAGCCCTGGCCCCCGGGGCACCAGTGAGGAGTCACAGGATCCTGGAATGGTGTGGGTTGGAAGGGACCTTATTCCACCCCCTGCCCCGGGAGAGTTGCAGTGTGACTCAAAGGGCAGAGACCACGCTTGGAGATGTAAAACATACCCAGTGTCCTTTAGTGACAGAACAGCAACCCAGGCATTCTTGGAGCCTGATTCAGAGTTGTTTTGAAAAATCCTGCTGCAGTTTATCACCCTGCTGCATTCCGTGAACCAGCACTGGCTCCTGCCTGGAAGTGTCTGGGCACTGCTGGAGGAGCTGCCATCTCCATCCCAGGATTTCTGGGCTGACCCATCTGCTCCCCAGATGTCCCCTCGGTCACCAAATCACCGTTGCACTGGATTCAGTCAAAACCCCCAGCTTGTCCTGGTGCTAGAGCACCCTGGCATGGGGAGGAAAAGAGCTTTGCAGTGATGTTCCAGGGGAGTCATTTTCCCATGGCATAGGGAGCTGTGGCAGCTCCAGGAGTGGGCTCCTGACACTTCCAGACGTGTTCTGCTCATTCTCCTCCTCAGATCAGTTTGATACGTGCTGTTGGGCTCTTTAGGAAGTGCTCTGTCAGCTCGGTCCTGGATCAGGACCTGGATTAGTGTTTGACAGGAGCTCCGTGGCAGGGGTGCTGTGGTGGTTTGTGAAGAGTTCCAAACATAGCTGTGGCCAGGCAGGAGAGCAAACACTGGGAGTTTCCCCGGTAGTTGTTTGCTTTGGCCACTGGAGGTAAATCTTCAGCTTTGCCCTTGGGATGAAGTGAGAAAATGTGTGCTGGGCATCCCCCCTCCCACAGCCATTCCCTCAGGGCAGGGCATGTAAACACTGCCCTAAAATAATCATTAGCTTCGTTTTCTTCAGCAAAGTATGCCCAGGAGAAGGAATTTTCATGAGGTCGCTGGGCCATGGAGAGTGGTGTGACTGAAGGAAAAGGCAGTGTGATGGGAGATGGTGGCTGTGGCATCTGAGAAAAAAACTGTGGATGCTTCTCAAGTCTCTTGTGCTTTAAAAAGTCCAGTGTCAGCTTTGCCACTCCCTGGGGCAGTAGAGGAGCAGAGTCAGGAGGACACCCAGGGTGGGATGAAGAGCAGCTGCAGGATGGGCACCAGGCTGGACGGGGCTTGGGACAACCTGGTCTGTGGGAGGTGTCCCTGCCCATGGAAGACGGCGGAACAGGATTGGTTTTAAGGTCCCTTCCAACCCAAACCATCAACAATTCTGTGATTCTGAGGTCTCTGCCCCTCTCAGCCCCTCTGTGACTCCTGTTTTTCCCTGGCACAGGCCCAAGTATGGGGGCCGGTACTGCCTGGGGGAGCGGAAGCGGTTCCGGATCTGCAACGTGCGGCGCTGTCCCCCAGACAAGCCCTCCTTCCGCCAGGTCCAGTGCAGCCAGTTCAACCCCATGCCCTACAAAGGGAAGCTCTACAAGTGGACACCGGTGCCCAACAGCAGTGAGTGGAGGGCAGAGAGCCCAGAGCAGGAGCCACTCGGTCCCGCACGCAGCTGGAGTTGGCCGCTTGTGTGCCAGCGTTGCCTCGCAGCTCACGCTGTGTTTTGTATTTCATGTTGTGGCCGGGCTCGCAGGGTTGATTTGTGTGCTGGGGCTGAGTGTGTGCCTGTTCCCTAGTGAACCCCTGCGAGCTGCACTGCCGGCCCGAGCATGAGTACTTTGCGGAGAAGCTGCGGGATGCGGTGGTGGACGGGACGCCCTGCTACGACAGCGACGGCAGCCGCGACGTCTGCATCAACGGCATCTGCAAGGTGGGGACGCCCCGGGGCTGGGAGACCACGGCTGGGGGCAGGACCCACCCTTGGGTGCTCACTGTGCCCTCCTTCCCATGCTGAGCTCACTGCTTTTGCTGTTCCCCACTTGGAGAGCATTCCTGATTCCCGTGGGGTGAGTGGTACGGGCTGTGTCAGCCTCTGTGCTGGCCTCAAGGAGACAGAGCACAGCCCAGGCCAGGCTGGATGGGACTTGGGGAGAGTGCCCCTCCCCATGGCCCATCTCCCTGTCCATGGATGGAACTGGATTGTCTTTGATGTCCCTTCCACCCCAAACCATCCCAGGATTCTGTGAATCCATTAGGGATGGTGCAGCCAGTGCTGTGGGTGGCTGGGAGATGCTGGGAGGTGCTGTGGGTGGCTGGGAGATGCTGGTGAGGGGCTGTGAGTGGCTGGGAGATGCTGGGAGGTGCTGTGGGTGGCTGGGAGATGCTGGGAGGTGCTGACTGGGCTCTCTTGCAGAACGTGGGCTGTGACTACGAGATTGACTCGCATGCGGTGGAGGATCGGTGCGGGGTGTGCCACGGTGACGGCTCCACCTGCCACACTGTCCACAAGACCTTCGAGGACAGTGAGGGGCTGGGTAAGGGCACCTCCTGCTCGGCCCAGCACAGCCAGGCTGCTGCTACTCCTTTGGAGGGGAGGTTAAATTCCACCTTATTGATTTTTTGGGGATAGGACAGCAGGGAACTCAGGTGGGCTCAGGGCAAGGTGCCCACTGGTGCCTTGCGGAGGTGTAAGGATTGGCACAATGCTGGCACCCAGGGGACACTGGCACCCACCCAAGGGCAAAAATGATCTCACACACCTCCGACTCCACCGAGACCAACACTTGGTTCCATTCCCAGGTTATGTTGACATTGGGATTATCCCTGTGGGAGCCCGGGAGATCCGGATTGAAGAGGTGGCAGAAGCCGGGAATTTCCTGGCGCTGCGGAGCGAGGACCCAGAGAAATATTTCCTGAATGGTGGCTGGACCATCCAGTGGAATGGGGACTACAGGGTGGCAGGCACCACCTTCACCTACAAGAGGACGGGGAACTGGGAGAACCTCACCTCTCCAGGGCCCACCGTGGAGCCTGTGTGGATCCAGGTAGGATGGATCCTGCCTTCCTTGTGGGCCTGAGCTTCCATGGTCCCTCATGACCTCTCCTGCATCCAGGGATGGTCTCTGCACCTCCTCAGGGTGTGTTTCTCTGGGAGCCAATGCTGGAGCAGCCAAGCACACGCTGCTGGCCTAGGGAGTGCTTCCAACCCACACCACTTCCAGCTGAGCCTCATCCCCTTTGCAGCATTCCGCAAAATATTTACAAAGGAGAGGAGAGGGAGCGTGAGGAGAAAGAGCCATTTCCTGAGGCCTTTCCCGTGTCTTATGAAGAGCAGGGAAAGAGCCTCTGGCTGGGCTGGACAGTCAGGAGTGAGGGAGCTGCCAGTCAGTGCAGAGCTGTAGGGAGTCAATACCCTTGTGGCCATGAGGCCAAGCCTTCCTCTGGAGAAAGCAGTGGGAATCATCCCATGGGTGGTGGCACAGCTGGCACTGGGCTGAAATCCCTCGTGGTGCAGAGGTGGTGATGGCCACAGAGCTGCATCCTGTGAACCCCCAGCATCCCCCTGCCCTGGCAGTCCCAGCCCAGCCTGACATTGCTCCCCAGAGCATCACCCTCTTTGCAGGGGTTTGCCCAGAGCTTGGCCACCCTGAGCAGGCAAAATCTCCTTCTGTCTTCCCTTCAGCAGCAGCTCGGGGTGGGATGTGAGCAGATCCTGGGCCTGCTGCTGCCAAAGGCTGCTGTTAATGGGAGCGCTGGCGTGCTCGGCACCCCCAAATCACTTTCTGGGATCCATAACCTAATTAAAACCTTTGGACAAGAATGTTTCGATATCTGTGGAGAGGTTTTGGAAAGAAGCCCTGACTCCTGCCAAAGCTCCAAGAATAACAAAGCTTTGGCAATAATGGGAGTGCTTAGGCTAAGAAAAACAGGGATGAACTCCCGGCCTGTGCGGGTGCAGGAGGCGCTTTGAGCAGAGCTTGTGTCAACCACAAGAGCTGCAGGAGCCCATCTGAGTGGGAGACGATGCAGGAAATTCCACCCATGGGCAGGGACACCTTCCACTAATTGGGTTACTCCAAGTCCCATCCAGCCCTGGTGTAGAGCTGGGCACAGAGTCATGTCCTTCTGACCCTCCTGGGCAGGTCCTTCTCTTCTGAGACACCCCTGGGGTGATGCCACCCCCCGCTGCCCTGTCCTGCCACCCCCTGGCTGTCCCCTGTGTTCCCCAGCTGCTGTTCACCCCCTGGCTGTCCCCTGTGTCCCCCAGCTGCTGTTCACCCCCTGGCTGTCCCCTGTGTCCCCCAGCTGCTGTTCACCCCCTGGCTGTCCCCTGTGTCCCCCAGCTGCTGTTCACCCCCTGGCTGTCCCCTGTGTCCCCCAGCTGCTGTTCCAGGAGACCAACCCCGGGGTGAGGTACCAGTACACGATCCAGCGCCCGGCTGACAGTGAGAATGAGATCGAGCAGCCTGAGTTCCTGTGGCGCTTTGGGTCCTGGACCACCTGCACAGCCACCTGTGGGACAGGTGAGTGCAGCCCCACGGGACACCAGGGAGCATCCCTGGGCAGCCTTGGAAATTCCTGAGTCTTGGGTTTCAGGAGGTCTTAGGGGGAGAAGAAAGGGACATCTGCTGAGGTCACGGCTCCGGGTGCCCCCACGGGGCTCACCAGGAACCCCAGGGCGTTATCAGCGCTTTGCTCAGCTCGGTGTCCTGTTACCCGGCAGGGGATGGAGACAAAAGAGCTTTAGAGAAATCAGGGAGTGTGGAATGGCTGCTCTCCTGCCTGGCTGGGCCTCTCCAGGGGGAGAATATCCAGGGTTTCATGGAGAGCACTGGGGTCCCACACTGTCCGTGTGTGGACATTTGCTTCCCCCACCCTGCACCACTGGCTGGGTGTCCCAGGGTCCCCAGGGCAGCTTTTGGGGCAGCTGATGCAGAGGGACATTCCTGGAACACTGCTGGGAGAGGCTGGGAGCGGCAAGCACTTCCTCGAGAGCAGCTGGCACTGGAAAAAGGGGGAATTCAAGGACACTGGTGCTTTCTAGGTAACACAGAGTGCCAGGACAAGGGCTTTGTTTCAAACCAGCTTTCCTTTGCATGATTCGAGTGCTTGGCTTCCAAACAGAAGGGAAATAGAGGAGTGAATCAGGCAGGAGTTGGGTGAGGGTGAGCAGCTGGAGGAAGGCTGAGCCCCTCTTCCTGCCCTGAGTGATGGTGTGAGCTGAGATGTGGATTTAGGAGAGCTCACACTGAGCCTCTGGTGAATCCCAGGGCCCTGTAAGCTCCCAAATGCTTGAGCCAGAGCCCAGCTCAGCAGCTCCGACAGGGTTGTGTCAGTCTCAGCTGAGCTGGTGGTGACAGCTCTCCATGTCACAGGTCAGGTACGTGTTACAGAAATGGGGACAGAAGCCAGAGCAAGGCAGTGTGCTGAGGTCACCCTTAGAGAGCCCTGTGAGCAGACTGGGGGACGCGAGGCTTTGGCCAGTGATTTCCTAGGCTGGGCTGGGGAAGGGCTGCCAAAAAAGCTGGGTGCTGCCCCTTGGCTCCCCACAGCCCCCAGAACTCCTAGTGCACACAGGCTGTGCCTGGATGTGGCTCTGGGCAGTGGTGCCAGGACGGTGCAGCTCCATCCTGCCCCGGTGCCATGGGGCTCTGTGAGGGCATCACACCCTCAGCACAAATGAGCTCGCAGCTTCAAGTGGTGGCTCCATTTTCCTTCCCCTGTTCTGGTGGCTCAGGCTCTCCAAGGGCCTCCTGTCTCCTGCTGCCAGAGAGTGCTGGGTGTTCGGTTCGGCTTCGAGAGCCACGCTGGTGCCTGTGCCCTGTCAGTGCCCCCAGGGGTGCCTGTGTGGTGTCAGTGTCCCCAGGGTGTCCCCAGGGGTGCCTGTGCCCTGTCAGTGTCCCCAGGGTGTCCCCAGGGGTGCCTGTGTGGTGTCAGTGTCCCCAGGGGTGTCTGTGTGGTGCCAATGTCCCCAGGGTGTCCCCAGGAGTGCCTGTGTGGTGTCAGTGTCCCCAGGGGTGTCTGTGTGGTGCCAATGTCCCCGGGGTGTCCCCAGGGGTGTCAGTGTGGTGTCAGTGCCCCCACGGTGTCTGTGCCGTGTCAGTGCCCCCAGGCTGCCCTCGGGGTGCCCTCGGGGTGCCCTCGGGGTGCCCTCGGGTGCCTGTGTCCGTCCCCCCTGCAGGGGTGCAGCGGCAGGTGGTGCACTGCGTGGAGAGGCTGGCGGGTCTGGTGGAGGAGCGGTTCTGCGATGCTCTCAGCCGTCCCGATGATCAGCAGCGCACCTGCAGCGAGGAGCCCTGCCCGGCCAGGTGCGGCCCCGCCCGGCTCCTCCCTGTCCCTCACCCCGGGGAGGGATCCCAGGCCCTGTGCTGGCCCATGACAGCATCCCTGGGGCTGCCTGACGGCCGCAGGGCATTGCCCATCCCCGGGCTGAGCCTCACGGGAGGTTCCATCCCAGCAGGACGTGCGTCTGTGCACATAACCCTGGCACAGCTCAGGGACTGTCCCATCCCTGCCCCTCTGTCCGAGCTCCCAGACTTTGGACTGACACATTTGGGATCCTCCTTTCCCCACGTGATGGGATCCTGGTGTGCGGCCACTTGCTCTGGCTGAGATCTTTCCCCTTTTCTCTTTTCCCTTCCCCTTTCCCAATTCTCCTTTCTGCTTTCCCAATTCCCCTTTCCCAATTCCCCTGTCCCCTTTCCCAATTCCCCTGTCCCTGTCCCCTGCAGGTGGTGGGTGGGTGAGTGGCAGAAGTGCTCTGCGTCCTGCGGCGGCGCGGGGCTGATGAAGAGGACGGTGCTGTGCATCCAGAGCGTGGGGCTGGACGAGCAGAGGGCCCTGCAGCCAGCGCACTGCCAGCACCTCGCCAGGCCCGAGGCCACCGCGCCCTGTCATCCACAGGTCCCCTGTCCCTCCCAGTGGGCTGTGGGGAACTGGTCTGAGGTGAGAGGGGGCATTGGGGAGGTCCCAGTCCTTGCAAAGGGGTGGGAGCTGGGAACAAGTGCCCCCAGACACCTCGGCCTGTCCTGGGTGTGCTGCTGCTCCCAGAAAATCCATGGGTGTGCCTGTGTGGGCTCAGCAGCTCCCACAGATGGGAATTCCATTGCTTGCAGAGTGAGGAAGGAGCGTTGGGCAGCCGAACTCTGCCCCATCTCTGGGCTTTGCAACTCCCTCACACAGGGCAGGGCCACGCTCTGTGCTGGGCACAAGGAGGGCAGAAATGAGGTTTTTAACTGGGCATGGCTTGGGACAGCCTGGGGTGGTGGGAGGTGTCCCTGCCCATGGCAGAGGGTGGGACTGGGTGATCTTCACGGTCCCTTCCAACCCAAACTGTTCCATGGCGTGATTAATGGTGGCACTCTGTGTAGCCTTGATTTATTTTTGTGTTCCTGTGAATCAGCTTAACCACAGGCTCAGAAAATGATAACTCCTCGTTTAAGCAACCGTTCCAAAAGTGCTCAGAGTGAAGACAAATATCAGGAGAGAAGGGAGAGAGCCTGGGAACAGAGCTTGTTGCTAAGGAACAAATGGAATCAAATGTGAGCAGAGAATTTGAAGGCCAGATGAGAGCGAGTTGGAAATATTTTTCTAGGGGCCCACAAAAGCCACAATGAAGGGCTGACAAGGATGGATGCAATGGTTTAATGGGAAAATTATGGCTTGTTGGTGGGCAGGGCCAGCCCCAGCCCTCACAGCTGCCCTTTGTGGTGTTGGCACCAATGCATTTGTGAACCCAGGAGAAATGTGGTTGGGATTTTGAGGGTCTGTAATTTTTCTGTCCTTTAATTTACAGAGAGAGCCATAAATAGGGGAAGTGTGGGGGCTTGGAAGCTTCCCAGAGCCGTGGTGCTTCTGTCAGCAATACCAGCAGGGTGGGGCAGCTCTGTCCATGCAGAGCCCAGGCAGGAGCACGTGTGCCCACCTGGCACCGTGGCACTGCTACACCAGTGGGGCTCTCTGGGGCTTGGGTGGCCCTCAAATGCTTGAACACTGGACTCAGTGCCTCAGAAGGACCCCGAGGTCCAGCTGTATGGATTTTCCAAAGCAGTTAATGGGGTCACAAGGCTGTGTGGTTGTTCTTTAGCTCCCAAACTGTGTCCTGACAGGGGCACATCCCGCCGTGCCAGCCGGCCCTGGTGCCTCCTGCTCAAGGCTGAACCCTCCTGCAAGCTCAGTGTGTTCCCACACAAGGCTCCTGGCAGCCCTCACTCCTTATCTGTGTCCCAAGGGCTCTCCTGATAACCCAGTCTTGGCAAATAACCTCCCTCCTTCCCCCCTGCCTGCGCTGGGGTACCTGGGGTTATCTCCTGGATGGAGCTGGAGGCCTTTGCTGGGAAGTTCCAGCTTTGTGGAAGTTTTCTCCTGGAAATGCCACGTGGTGTTGCCAGAGAATCCTGGAATGCTCTGGGGTGAAAGGGACCTAAAAGTTCATCTGGTTCCACCCCCCTGCCATGGACAGGGACACCTTTCCCAAATTTGGGTTGCTCCAAGCCCCAATACAGCAGAAAATGCTGCTGTTCTCCTTTCCAGCTTCTGGGTTCCTTTTGTACTGGCCCATCTCAAAGAGCCCATTATGGGCACACGGGGTGTCCCCAACAAAGCTCCTCCCTGACCTTTGCCTTTTCCCTACTCAGACAACATCCATGCTGTTATTCCCTGCTTCAGAAAATGCTCTTCTGGAAGAAGAGATGCAATTCATGGCTATAGGTCACAGGAAGGACCTATTAGATCATGTTACCCCTGCCCTGCCCAGCCTCCATCTCCCGGGAAAGCTGTTTCTGGCTGGAGAGCAGGGCAAGGATCACCCTGGGCAAAGTTCCCACAGCACCAGCCCTGCTCTGGGACTGTCTCCAACGGGGGAGAGCTCCAGAGGGTGATTTGGGCAGTAAAGCTCTGCTGACCAGTGTGACCAGTACCACACGGGTGGGACTGGCACAGGAGCTGTGCAGGTGGGTGGTGGGAGCTGGCAGAGTGCCACGGAGCCCCGTGCCCAAAGCACTGTGGCACAGGAGGCAGTGGAGCCCTCACAGAGGGAGCACTGGTGAGGGCATGGGCACCACTCATGGCCCAGCCCCACTGACCTGTCCCTCTCTCTTCTCCTCCCAGTGCTCTGTGACCTGTGGGAATGGGACCCAGAGGCGCCCTGTGCACTGCAGCAACAGCACTGGGGCCGTGTGTGACCCTGCAGAGAGACCCAGCCCCGAGAGGCTCTGCTCCTTGCCACAGTGCCACAAGAGATGGGACAGTGCCAACACAGACTGGTCTGGCAGTGGCTCCTCCAGCAGGGAGATCTTCAATGAAATCCATTACATCCCCAGCAACCACATCCCAAAATTTAACCCCTTGATCCCAAGCATCCCCGAGTCCAACGACGTCAATGTCATCACTGAGGAGGACTTCTCAGCCAGGAAAGGGAACGTCTTTGTTGATGATTTTTACTACGATTACAACTTCATCAACTTCCACGAGGATCTGTCTTACTATCCCTTCACGGAGAAGGAGACCAAAGGCAAGGAGCCCAAGCCAGAGCTGAGCCCTGATGCCACGGAGGGGCCTGGGGAGCTGCCCACTGAGGCCCTGCTCACCCCCGAGCTGGGAGGAGAGAGCCAGCACCACCCAGGCACCGAGGAGGAAAACACTTCTGCTCCTGTGCGGAAGCAAGAGACAGAGCCCGGGGATTCAGCCAGGAATGACCTCCTGAGCATGGTCCCCGAGGATGTGGGGTCAGCCACTACCAGATACACCACCCCTGGCTTTTTGGGTGAGGAGGAGGGGGAGGATGCAGTGCTTGTGCCCCACTCTGAGCACCACCCGCCCACCCAGAGCTCTGTGAGCCGTGACTCTGCAAATAGCCACGGCCACCCGCCCTGGGATGGACCCCACGGAGCTGTGCCCACCTGGGCTGGCCCTGGGCAGGATGGCCTCGCTCCCTGGGGTCCCCAGCTAGCTGATGCGGTGTCCCCAGGCTGGGGTAGTGCCGGTGTGGGTGTGTCCCTTGGGCCGGGAGTGCCGGGCAGTGGTGGCGAGGGCAGTGTGAGCACACAGGGACACAGCACAGCTGGGTCTGCGGGGAGAGGCCACGAGGACTCCAGGGAAATGGGTCTGGCCATCACCAGCGGCATTAATGGTGCAGCCCCCCAGCCCACAGAGCAGCACGGGTGGGCAGGAGTGCCCGAAGGGATGTTGGATATGCAGGCAGGTGGGCAATCCCATGGGATGGACAGGGCAGATCTTGCCTTGCCCACCCTGCGTGCCCTGGGCTGGGAGGTGACAGGGAGCTCTGGCAACCCCCACCCTGCTGTCAGTCCCCCTCCTGCAAGGGCTGCAGGGGCTCCCATGGGGCAGGGAGGGCTCCAGCCAGAGCTGCACACCCCCACAGCCCCCACCTCAACCCCCTTGGTGGCCACAACAGCCCCTCTGGTGTCCTTGTCCCCTGCCATGCCCAGGCCAGCCACCCAGCTCACCTCCAGCGGCCTCATCCAGCAGGATGCCCTAGCTCATGGCCCCCCTGCCCACACAGCCGGGTCCCCCCTGGAATGGGGGACAGAGGGGGTGTCCCAGCACCCAGATCTGGCATCGCCCCACACCGAGCTGACCTCCCATGGGACCCCACTCAGTGTCACTGCACCGAGGGAGCCCTCACCATGGGCATCCCCAGGGACATCAATGAGGGAGCCCTCACCGTGGGCACCCCCAGGGACATCAACGAGGGAGCCCTCACCGTGGGCACCCCCAGGGACATCTGTGTCCAGTGATGGAGGGTACGAGTTGTCCCAGCCCACCCCTTTGCCCTCCCCGCTCTGGGAGAAGAGGCTGGAGGAGGAGGAGGAGGAGGAGGAGGAGGAGGAGGCTCTGCTTTCACCATCGAGCACTGCAGCAGCCACTGCCAAGCCCAGCTGGGAGGTCGGGAACTGGAGTGAGGTACGTGGTGAGTCCCACTGGAAGTGTGACATGGCCAGTATGGATGTGACACCTGTCCCTGTCCTGGCTGGCTCTGGGATGTTGCTCTGGGCAGTGGTCAGTGGCTGGGGTCATTAGTGCTAATTAAGAAACAACTGGTAACCAGAAGCTAAAGGCACCCCCAGCCCCAGGGTGCTGCCCCATGTTCTCCTGAGCTGTGGGTAGCCATGGCCATGAGAATCTCCTGGGAGCAAGCACTGAGCAGGGAGAGGAAGGATTGGTCCCATCCAGAGCAGAAAGAACTGGAATGGGCTATGGAGGAGCGGCTCCTCCTTCTCCCCTGGGCTGAGAGCTGCCTGGTGTGGGATTGCTTGGAGGGGAAAGGTCCTCTCCTCACATCACCCCACAGTCCCAGTTCACCCAGCACCCTCCCAGTGCCCATGGAAGGGGCAAGAGCTGAGTCCCCAGGGAGCTTTCTGCTGGGTCCAGGCCTGTGGGGTCGGGGTGTGGGGATGGAGAGCAGCAGTCCCTGTGTTCCAGTGCTCGGCCACGTGCGGCGTGGGCGCGGTGTGGCGGCCGGTGCGCTGCAGCAGCGGCAGTGACGGTGACAGTGGCTGTGCCATGGCTGACAGGCCCGTCCCTGCACGGAGGTGCTCCCTCAGACCCTGCTCCGCCTGGCGTGTGGGCAACTGGAGCAAGGTAAGGGGCCCTGCGGGGAGGGAGGGTCCCCAAAACCCGTGGGACAAGGCGGGTGTGCGGTCACACCTGCTCTTGGGGAGGGCTCTTGCCCCATGGCTCTCAAACGTGAAGGTTTGCACTTGCCACAGAGTTTAAACTCCTCATCCCACTGTATTTTCATTTTTCCTGCTCTTGGGCTGGTGAAAAAGTCAGGAATTTGTGAAAGCTGAACAAAGTGATTTGAAAGGCCAAGGTTGGGTGGGACTGGACAGCCTGGTCTAGTGGGTGTCATCCCATGGCAGGAGCTGGGAGCAAGATGGTCTTTAAAGTCCATCCCAAACCAGTCAGTGGTTCTGTGATTCGTCAGTCTCTGGGCAGTGTTCTGGCCACTCTGCACTGCCAGGGGGTGTTTGCAGATGGGTTGGGTGGATTTGGTAGGTTTGGTGTTGAGGAACAGCCCTCCTTGCCCTGGGTGCTCACTGTTCCTTGGGATCATCAGTTCTTTAAGGCATAAAGTCTATTCTTGTCACAACTGGAAACCAGCTGGCTCAGAGGGGTGGTGGTGACAGATGAGCAGCACAGACTGTGCTCCAACTTGGCCTAGAGCAAGAGGGGAAAGGAGGCTGAGTGTCAACTCAACCCACACCAAGGCAGAGCACATCCCTGGGGTCACCCCCCACTCCCACAGGGATCCCCCTGCTCCAGCCCTCTCTGCCATCCCCAGTGTGGTGCCGTGTCCTTCCCCAGTGCTCCAGGAGCTGCGGCGGGGGCACCAAGGTCCGGGATGTTCAGTGCATTGACACCAGGGACCAGCGGCTGCTGCGGCCCTTCCACTGCCAGGCTGTGGTGGCCCAGCCCCCGGCACAGTTGCCCTGCCACAGCCCACCCTGCCTGGACTGGTACACGTCCTCCTGGAGAGAGGTATGGCCTGGCCAGGGGCACAGCTCGTGCCACCCCTGCCAGGGCAGGGACACCTTGCATAATACCAGGGTGCTCCAAGCCCTGTCTGGTCTGGCCTGGGACATTCCAGGGGCAGCCACAGCTTCTCTGGGAATTCCATCCCAGCCCCTCAGCACCCTCCCAGGGAACAATTCCTTCCCGATATCCCATCCATCCCTGCCCTCTGCCAGTGGGAAGCCATTCCCTGTGTCCTGTCCCTCCATCCCTTGTCCCCAGTCCCTCTCCTGCTCTCCTGGAGCCCCTTTATGCCCTGGCAGGGGTTCTGAGCTCTCCCTGGAGCCTTCTCTTCTCCGAGTGAGCATTCCCAGCTCTCTCCAGGACAGAGGGGCTGCAGCCTCATCCCCTGAGGGTGTTTCCCTGGTTTGGGTTTGTCCTGCAGTGCTCGGAGCCGTGTGGTGGCGGGGAGCAGGCGCGGCTGGTGACGTGCCCGGAGCCGGGGCGCTGCCAGGACACCCTGAGACCCAACAACACCCGGCCCTGCAACACCCAGCCCTGCACCACCTGGCTCGTGGGCTCCTGGGGGCAGGTGAGCGGGGAATGGGGATGGCAGCCCTCCACCCAGCACTCTGAGGGTCCCTCAGGCTGACCCCAGTCCCGCTCCTGCAGTGCTCAGTGCCCTGTGGAGGGGGCATCCAGCGGCGCCAGGTGAAGTGCATCAACACCAGGACGGGGGTGGCCGAGGAGGACAGCAGCCTGTGTGACCATGAGCCCTGGCCAGACAGCACCCAGAAGTGCAACCCCCAGGACTGCGACAGCTCCGAACCGGGTGAGCAGCGGCCAAAACCAAAACCAGCCTGAGAAATGGTGTGGGAAGTTCCATACGTGGATTGTGTAAGGCTGGCTTGGCTAATTGCTAATTAAGTGGGAATGTTATAATGTCTATAAATGTCCAGAGCATCTGTCCCTCCAGGGGCCAAGCAGGGTTCTGCTGGCGTGGATGTGAGCTGGGATGTGCTTGTTGGGGTCAGCAGTGTCACCCAGCACAGGGACATCCCAGGGACCCCATTCAGGGGCAGGGAGACATTCAGGAAAAGGAGGGCAGAGGGGAAAACTCAGGGGTGGAGCTCTGAGGAAGCTGTTCAGTGGTAAAGTCCCAGAACACAAGACTTATGGAGCAAGCTGGGCCCAGCACTAGAAAATGGAATAAAGGAGCAGTTCTCCAGCATCCTCAGGTGTTTCTGAGGAGGTGCCCCAGGGAGCCAGCCCCATGTTAACCTGTTCGTCATTTACCTGTCCCAGCTGCAGCCACAGTGCTTGGCCACACCACAGACACTCACTTGGCTTCTCCTTTGTCCTCTACTCAGAGATAAATCCCAAGCACCAGGCAGCTCCCTGGGAGACAGAGATCTGGGGGCTGCAAGAGTCAACAGCACTTACAGAAAAGGAGTATAATGAGGGATTAGATGGCACTGGTACCAGTGTGTCAGTCATTCATCAGCTTCATCTTTTTAATGTGTCTGTGCAAAAGAAAAGCTCTTTGGGTGCCCAGAAAGTATTGCTGGACCTCCAGGAGCTTTGCTGGACAAAGGGAAGGCTGAGAGATAGAGCAGGGTGGACAGGGGGGCAGCAGCAGCTGTTGCCTGGGGTGGAGGAGCTGGATCCACGGCTGCTTCACACTTCTCTGAGGTTCCCTCTGCAGCCTGGGACACCCATTCCACTCTTCCAGCTCTCTGTGTTTATCCTGGGACACCCATTCCACCCTTCCAGCTCTCTGTGTTTATCCTGGGACACCCATTCCACCCTTCCAGCTCTCTGTGTTTATCCCATGTTCCTCCTAATATCTATTCCAGAGCGGGCAGGAGCGTTGGCTTTGGTGAACTGGGATTTGGGCACTGGCACTGTTGGCCCTCAGGATGTTTTTAGCCATGAATCTGCTCCTTTTTGGAGCGTTTTCGGGGCCGTGGGGCGCTCCATGATTTAGGTAATGATGAGTCAGCCCTGCTCAAGGAACGATGTGCGGTTCCGGTTGTTTTGATCAGGGGAAAATTTCCGTGCCAGGCTTGGTGATGAGAGCTGTGGAGCCAAGGCTGGACCAGAACAAGCACCGAGATGTGCCGGAAGCACACAAATAAATGGTAAAATCCTGGATCAAAAATGACATAAATGCTCTGGCTGCAGCCCAGAGCAGGAAACGCCTCTTGGAAATACAAACGTTTCCAGCCAGAGCATGAAGGGGAACAAAACTTTCACATGGCAGGAAATCCCAGATGTGTAAGTGCACAGGCAAAGGCTCCCAGAAAGACAGAAATGTAAGTCCAGCCTTTTCCTGTGCTTTAAGGGATCTTTTCTGAACAAGATGGATTCAGGCTGGAGCGATCCATGGTTTTGTGAGGAGCCCAAGGAGCCTCTCCCTCCTCTGGCACGAGGTTCTCTGGTACCAGCAGAGCCAGGGCTGGGTCTGTCAGCGGTCACGTCCTCACTGGACACAAAAGTGCCAATAACCCCAGCAGGGTTTAAATGTTCAAACCACTATCAGCTGGATTCTGAGCAGAGATGGAACAGATGAAGCACAAACAAACATCTCACAGCAATCGGCTCCTCAATTAGAGGAGGTCGGGATTAATTAGAAGCAGAGTCCTGAGCTGTTGCCAGGTTATAAATTAATTGAAGATTCCACCGAGGTTGTTTCTGACTGTGGCTGTTGCCTTCCAGCTGCAGCCAGCTGTGTGTCCTCAGATGGCTCCTGGGAGCTTCAGAGCTGTGGGCACCCCAGTGCCCCCTGTGATGCTCCAGAGGCTGGGGACGTTTATCTGGGAATTTTTTATGGTGTCTGGGAAAGGCGCTGAGCCCCAGGTCTGCCTGGAGAAACCTGCAGCAGTTTATCCAGCAGATTTAAATCAGAAAAGTGGGAATTGCCGTGTGCTGGGGGAGGAAGCAGGGAGTGGATGGAGCTGGTCACTCAGCTGGTCACTGCAGGGTGGTGGCTGTGCTGGGCATGGTTTTGGGGAGGTCCTGGTGATGGTGACACATCCCAGCTCAGGACAGAGCAGGGCAGCCCTGGGTGCTCATTGTGGCCATGCCATGGAATGAATCAGTTCCCTCGTGCCCATTTCTCTGGATCCAATACCAGGGAGGTCTCTGAGGTCCCCAGATCCACCCCAGGCAGGTTCATGGTTCCAGCAGCAAACAGGGCTCTTCCACAGGTGTCTCAGCTTGAAATTCCAAAGGGATGAGGTAAAGACTTCACTGGCTCAAGGACAAGTGTGTGTAGAGTGGTGCAGTTCCTCTGGGATCAGGACAGAGCAGGGGGATGGAGCCCAGCCCTGTGTCCCAGGAATAGCCAGCACAGGGGATCGTGCTGGGGGCTGTGGGAGCAGCAATGCCCAGGGGGGCCAGGGAATGAAGCCCCTGCTCACTCTGGGTCAGTCCCAGACACCCCCCACTCTCCCACTGCTCCCGTTTGCCGGCTCATTATCCAGGGCTGGCTGTATTTCGAGTTGTCACAAGATTAATTGGCGATTGAACGTGGTGCTCCTGCTTGCTCTGAGTAAGGAAATGAAATTGCTCGTGGTTCTGCAAGTCACAGAGTTTGTCCACAAGGGATCCATGTGGGAAATAATTGCAGGAAATCCCAATTTTCTCTGTCATTTGAGCATGTAAGTCCCCATCTGAGTGGTGAGGCCAGGAGGTGCTGCTGAGCCAGGCGTGGAGAGCAATTAATTAACTGCTAATTAACAGCAGGAGTCAGTGGGAAAGGGATGCTTGGAAAGGACTCCCTGTTTTGATAGGGAGCCAAGATGTTGCCAGGAGCAGGGCTGACCCCTGCAAACTGTGGGGTTTGTGTATTTCTCCCAGTTTTCCCAGCTGTGGCTGTGTCAATGCCAGCCTGTGCACGCCAAGCTGGCAGCTGGGGATGCATCCCATGCATCCCATGCATCCCATCCATCCTGTGCATCCCATCCATCCCGTGCATCTCATTCATCTCATCCATCCCATCCATCCCATCCATCCCATCCATCTCATCCATCTCATCCATCCCATGCATCTCATCCATCTCATGCATCTCATCCATCCCATCCATCCCATTCATCTCATCCATCCCATTCATCTCATCCATCCCATCCATCCCATGCATCCCATGCATCCCATGCCTCCCGTGCATCCCATCCATCCCGTGCATCTCATTCATCTCATCCATCCCATCCATCCCATCCATCCCATCCATCCCATCCATCCCATCCATCCCATCCATCCCATCCATCCCATGCATCCCATGCCTCCCATGCATCCCATCCATCCTGTGCATCCCATCCATCCCGTGCATCTCATTCATCTCATCCATCCCATGCATCCCATCCATCCCATCCATCTCATCCATCCCATTCATCTCATCCATCTCATCCATCCCATGCATCCCATCCATCCCATGCAGCCCATCCATCCCATGCAGCCCATGCAGCCCATCCATCCCATCCATCTCATCCATCCCATCCATCTCATCCATCCCATCAATCTCATCCATCCCATGCATCCCATCCATCTCATCCATCCCATGCATCCTATCCATCTCATGCATCCCGTCCATCCCATGCATCTCATCCATCTCATCCATCCCGTGCATCCTATGCATCTCATTCATCTCACGCATCCCATGCATCCCATGCACCCCTTGATGCTGCCCAGAGATCACAGGGAGGTTCCTCGGCCCCAGAGCAGGACCCTGGGATAATTTACTTGTTGAATTTGGCCCTGGCTTCGAGAGCATCCCAAGGGCCATTAGGTCAGCAGCCTAATTCCCTGGATTTGCCAGCTCAGCTCCAAGCTCAACCTTTCCTTGTTTTCACAAAACGTGTTCCAGGAAGTTTATTTTTCCCAGGAATAAAAGTAAAAGCTTAGGTCTGGCTGGCAGAAGCTTAAATGAAATTTAAAGTGACTTCCACACCAACCTAAAAAAACAGCCCAAAAAAAAGTGGGGGTTTTCAGTGTCTAATGTGCTGACTTAGCCTGGATTTTTAAAGCCCTGCTTTAAGCTATTTCTTTCGCCTAAAATTTGGCACGGAATTATGGAACGTGTGTCCAAATGAAGTGTGAGGATTATAGTAAAAAATTGTTAATAGAAAGAAATAGCAGTAAAAGGATTAAATGAGAATTGGGTGGGTTCTCTAGGTCCCTCTCTGAAGAGCTGACAAATTAAGTGCTTATTTACAGCTTCCCTTGCCCAAGCCCAAATTCCAGGGAGGAATCACAAGCTCAGCCAAGAGTTTCAGACCTGAGCTTGACCCCACACACATCCACCCTGAGACTGCAGCAAGATCTGGGCACGTGATGGGAACTCAACCCCTCAACGACTCCCATTGGCTTCACTGAGTCCAGGGAGCGTTTGGGAATGGGGTGGGAATGTGGGGGTGTCCTGTGCAGGGCCAGGAGCTGGACTGGACGATCCCTGTGGGTTCCTTCCAGTTTGGATATTTTATGATCTATGAGGTCATTTTGCTTTGGACCCCTGGGGTCCTGCCGGGGTCTCCTGTAAGGTCAGCAGAGCCTTCAGCCAAGGGTGGGGGCTCTTCTCCTCCATCCCCCAGCCCATCCCAGCTGTTCCCACAGCAATCCCAAACCTTTGTGTGTAAGGGGGTGTTCAGAGGGCAGTGACCCCTGGCAGGGTGGACTCATTGCTGCCTGGGCACGGCGCAGGGACAGGAATTTCCTGACGGGCCCAGGGTGTTGACCCGCTGGAAAGGGATCAGGAAAGAGCTAAACCATCACTGCAGGCCTGGAAAGCAGCCTCCCAGTGTGAGCCTTCCCAGCTCTTTCCAGGGAAGGCAGGAGACAGCTTGATTGTGGTCCATAAATAACTTTCTAGGAAGCTGCGATAAACACAGAGAGTGCTAAAAATACGGAGGGGCTGGGCAGGGTCTGCCCGGGCAGAGCATCCCCCAGCAGTGCCAGGACATTCCCACCTCTCCATGGGCATCCAGGCTCATTCCCACTCTCACAGGACACCCCTGAGGTGTTTCAGGAACCCTGCTGAGCCATCCCTGTCCTGCAGCAAATGGGAGTATCTGTATTCCTGTGCTGTCCAAACGTAACGAGGCCCTGGGGGTTCAGGGGATGCCTTGTGGAGCCTCAGGGTTGCTCCCAGGGAATGTTATGATGAGAGCCCAGTGGAGCACAGCACCAGCAAGCACTCCCCTTTTTCCAGGGGCTCTGGTGCTCTCTCAGCAGGTCTGGGATGTGCTGCACTCCTGGCCTTGCTCTCACTGGGCTGTGCAGAAATTTCTCATCTGCTCTGCTCACCCAGCAGAGAAAATCCTCAGTGTCCCAGCACCTGGGGGCTGGAGCGAGCCCCCAGCCTGGGGTGTGATGTGGAGCTGGGATCCCCTCTGTCAACACTGTTGGATCCAGCAGTGTGGTGATAAATGGCTTTTTGGGGCACAGGGACTGGGCACAAAGAGCTGCAGCTTGGGAGGCAGGGAGGAAATACCTCAGCTGAAACAGAAAATAAATTTTAGAGCAGCATAGTGACCTCCTCACTGCCGGGCTGGGGGAGGGGGCTGTGATTGAAATCCCAAACCGGGGGAAAAGTCTGTGCTCTGCATCTGCCGCATCCTTCGCGTCAGCTCCTCCCGTGGGAATCGGGGCAGCAGCCGTTCCCTCAGCACAGCCTTTGTTCCCAGAGGGGACAGCCCGAGGGGCAGTGGTCAGCGAAAGCTCCCCTGGCTCGGGCACGGTGTTTCTCTTGCAGAGAAGTGTCCTGAGAAAGAGAAAAGCCCCTTTGCCTGCCCCATTTCTGCCCCTGCTCTGTGTGGTGCTGGTGGAGGGTGCCCAGGGAGAAGCAATGGGGGGAGTTGGCCCCACAGAGCATCAACTCTGTCCTTTTCCAGAGAAAAGCTGTCATTTATTTTAATTCCTTGTCCAGGGGGTAAAATTGGAATCACAGAACGGATTTTAAGCTTAGACTCCTTTTTGAGTTGGTGTAATTTAAGCGAGTTTTACCCCTCTGGGTGAGAAGCTGCAGGCTCAGGGAGTCCTGCCTTGCTCTGAGATAAAGTAGAGAAGGAGGAGATCAAAAATTCTACCAAACCAACTCTGTATTAGTATAAACAGTGTGTGTTTGGTGAAGGCTCTGTGCTACTGAGCCCAGGTGGGGCCTGGTGGAGCCTGATCTGGCTGATGATGGAGCCGGGGCTGCTGCTGGTACAGGGAGGGCTCTCCCCTCCTTTCCACATCCCCGGCTGTTCCCTGGGATGCGTGTTCCACACCATCCATGGGATGACATCTCTCAGCATCCCGTGGGATGCCTGGGGTGCCAGGTGGGAGGGGGTTTCAGGTGGGATGTCCCACCCACCCTCGCTCCCTGCACATCTCCCCCGCTGTGAACTCAAACCCGAGCTGGCACTGCCGGCCCTGGAGTGGGAGCTGGGATTTCCAGACTGTTTGCAGAGAGGAAACAGTTCCTGCAAACAGTTTGCTCAGGCTGGGGTGACTCAGCTGGGGTGGCCCGTGGCCACCACGGCTGCTGCTGCAGCTGCCCGGGCACTCCCCCACGGCAGAGCCGGGGCTGCCACTGGAGCAGCCGCTCCCAAAACAAAGCCCGTCCTCGGAGCAGCACCGGCGTTGTTTTGAGGACTGCAGGACACCTGCAGGAAACGAACCAGATGATGCAGGTTCTCAAAATAACCGAAACAATTCAAAGAAAAAGGAATTCTGGCCCTTCCGCCGCTCTGCTGGCACTGGAGGGACTGGGGAGTGGCAGGAGGTGTCAGCACGGGGGGTTGTCCCCCTGCACCTCAGCTCTGTTCCCCGGGAGTGTCACTGCCCTGGGAAGATGCTCTGGAGCTGCTGGCAGCAGCACAGGTGTGGTTTCTGCTGCGAATGGGAATTTCCCAGTGCCCAGGTGCAGGAGGGTTCTGGGCTGGGGGAGCTCTGGCTGTGTCTCTGCAGCCAGCGCCAGCTTCCACACCATCCCGGAACGGTTTGGGTTGGAAGGGCCCTTAAACATCATCCCATCCCAGCACCCGCCACGTGCAGGGACATTTTCACATCAGACCGTGGTGACACTGGCACTGACACTGACACCCTCCTGTCCTCCTCTGTCCCCTCCAGGTGTCCCCTGCGAGCGCGACCGCCTGACCTTCGCCTTCTGCCAGACGCTGCGGCTGCTGGGCCGGTGCCACCTCCGGACTGTGCACGCCCAGTGCTGCCGCAGCTGCCGCCAGCACGGGCTGCTGCCAGCGCCCGGCCGCGACCGCGGCGACCAGCGGCTCTCCCGGAGGTGACAGGGCCGTCCCCGAGGGCGCCGGGACCCCCGGGCTCTCTCATTCGTGCTACTCTCTCTCGAACGGTGCTCAAACCATCGCTGGGGCTGGGGGTGCAGATCCCGCTGCTCCCCACGGGCAGTCCGGGACCCGCCGGGGTCACGCTGCCCTGGGAGAGCAGCGGGAAGCATTTAGGGGAAGGGGAGCTGGAAGCAGCAATAACTCGGGGGAGACCTCTCAGAAATGCTTATGGTGCTATCATTTTGACATTTGCAGCCTCTCGAAGGTGTTGGCTGGCCAGCACAAACCTTGACTTTTATTATTATTATTTTTATATCTCTGAAGTGAGCATCCAGCATTCCACCAGGTCTGCTGACCTTTTGGGGTAGGGATTTATTTTTTATTTTCTTTAAGGGACTTGAAGCTGGCAACCCATTCCTGTAATTTTCATTAAAATGTTTACACACTGAAGCTAAATAGGTTTAATTAAAGGAGTGGAGACAGGGCAGAGGAATAAAGCTTCAGCTTCAGTTGGGGGTGTGCAGGGCTCTGTCCCCCATTTCCCCACTGCTGGCTTCCTCTGCCAAAGCCATTGCTATGTCCCTCTGGAGCAGAGGGGATCATCAGGGACACCAAGGTTTGGAGTCCCTTGCATGCATTGGGGCAGGAGAGGGAAGCTGCCCTGGCAGTGAGTGGCACATCCCCTCCCTGGTAGGCAGCCCTGTGCTCAGTCCCTGATTTCTCTATGTGTAGCAGTGTAATGCTCAGTTAAGGTGTTTTTCTGAGGCCTTTCAGGCTAAACCCCTTTTTTCCCTGCTTATCTAGATTCTCCTCTGTTAAGGTTAGCTGATTTTTAACTAGAATATCCAATTTACTCTGAGGCACAGCCCCTACCCCCTGCTCCCAGCGTGGTGTGGGAATGAATCCCTCCCTGTCTTGGGGAGGGTTTGCTGCCAGCTTGGTCTCTGGAGGAGGGCAGGAGCATTTAGGTAGGAATTCCTTTCCCTATTACTCTTCAGGCTGTGGAGGATGCCCAAAACCTGGGGGATTTGGAAGGTAACCCTCCCTGCACTGGGCAGAGTCAGGCTGCAGCCCATGCTGGGTCACACAGCTCCAGGTGCCTCTCCCTGGGCTGTGGGGAGCAGCACTCAGTCCAAACGGGGAAATTCCTGTGTGTGATTTGTATGTAAAACACAAGCCATGACTTCACCATTTGTGCTTTACTCCATTCCAAGGTGCTGTAAAGTTTTTGTTCCAAGGGCCTGTGTCCAGTCCTGGTTTCCTTGTCCCCATCACCCTCCCAGGATTGCAAAGGGACAACCCTTGTGTTGGGGTCTGATGGCCACAGCTCACGAGTGTGTTAAATTAAACAGTTACTGAAGGAAACAGGTGGGTTTCACATTTTCTCTTCCCCGTGGGGAATTCCAAAGGTTTTCAGTTAATTGGAGATGGTTCAGGCACTGGCAGCAGGAAGGAACAATTGGTTTGCGTCCAAAAATCATTCACAGCTGCCCTTTGCAACTGGGATTTGCTGATTAAGACATGAGCTGGGTTGATGGGGTAGATCAGTTCTGCAAATGGATTTATTTGTGGCACAGGATGTGGTGCCTTTCCGTGTGCAGGGTCCCATCTGTGGCTGGCTGAGGGCACAGGATGATCCCTCCTGTGGGACACCAGGCCATTTTTAGCCTCCTAACGAGCCAGGCCTCCCAGCAGCACAGAAACTGCATTATCAGTGACAATAAAACACATCTGGCTTTAATATCTGCAATATTTTCTTTCAGTGGGACACCTCCAGTGAGTGTCTCTGTGAAGAGGCTCTTCACAAGGGCCTGGTGTGACAGGAGAAGGGGGAATGGCTTCCCACTGACAGAGGGCAGGATTGGATGGGATAGAGAAATGCCTTTTTTCTTCTTCTAAAGATGCTTTTATTGTCTCAACACAAGCAGGATGTTACTCAGACAGAGCTGCTGCAGTGGGGTGAAAGAAAAGGAGGAAAGGGCTCATGGATCAAAAGATGTTTGAAATAAGGTCATGGAATGGTTTGGGTGGGAAGGGACCTTAAAGCCCAGCCAGTTCCTCCCTGTGGCAGCGGATGGGACTGGATGGGCCTTAAGGTCCCTTCCCACCCAAACCATTCCGTGATTCCATGATCTCCTGGAAGACTCTCTGAGAGAGTCTTTTGGCTTCAGATCAGAAGTCAGACCTTTGTGCCTCCCCTGCTCACCTCCAGACATTTCCACACTGGAGACAGGAAGGAAGAGGAGCTCGTTAATTGGGAAGCAGCAGCTGCTCCTGGAGGAGCTTGTTTGTGTCTCAGGAAATCAGGAATACTCCAAGGGCTTCCGCAGCCTCAGGAGCTGCCGGCTCCCCTGGCAGAGCACCTGTGGCTCACAGCTCCCAGACCTCACCAAGGGCCTCTGTCCAGCTCACACCATCTCAGCTGGAGGGTTTGAATTCCCAAAGAACCAGAGGGGTCATCAGTCCTTCATCAGCTGCAGGGACAGGGTAGGGGCACGGTCCCAACCCGGGCAGGTGAGGAGGCAGCGACCCAGTGGAACAAGGAGCAGCTCAGCTCTCACCTGTGCTCTCCAGATAATAATGAGAGATGGGTTCGTTTCCTTTGTTTCTTTATTTTCTCTTGTGCTACCCAGAAAGGGTTCACAGGCACAGCACAGAGGGGCTGCAAAGCCAGGACAGCAAGGGAAGGGTTTGAAAAATGTCACTGGTTTTTCTTTTTGTTTGGATTTTAATTGGCAACTGATCCATGCTTTAATTAAAACAGCCTTTATCCACCCACCTCGGGGTGCCGCACCCCAGCCTCTGCCCCAGCAGTTCATCCCGGGACTGGTTTTTGCAGAGGGACATTCCCGGGGGGAAATAAAGCACGGAAAACGGCAGGAGGAAGGAAAGGAAAGGGAGGGAAAGGAGCTGCCCCCTCCTCAGCTGGTACCAAGGCATCGTGTGTTTGCTCACCCAGGGCAATCATTTGGTTGGGAAATTCAATACAGCTGTTCCACGTGTGCTGTAGGAGGGCAGGGCTGCCACAAACCCACAGCTCTTGAGCGGCACCGAGGGAGGGCTCAGCCGGCTGTAAACATTTAGAAATATCTACGTGATAAAAATAGCTCTGTCTCTACACGCGACTGCTCCGCTGCCATCTGCGGTGAGTAATGGTTACCCTCGAGTAAAGTGTGTGCAAACACGAGCCCTTTGCACGGCCCTGGGGCCGGCGGGGCAGCAGAACAGTCCCCGTCCGTCCTCTTTGCAAGGACCCACAGCCTGGGGATCTGGGATGCAAAGGTGATTTCAGAGCTGGAAACGCCAGCTGGAAATCCCTTGGCGTGTCAGGGGTCTGGCAAAGCGTCCAGAAGGAAGGACCTGCAGGCGCCTCCCGGGCTGCTCTGAGCCCCCGCAGAGAGGGGTGTAACCCCAGGAGCGCCGGGGGACCTTGGTCCCGGTGATGGGGAGAGAGTCCAGCCCCTTCCAACTCGGAGTATTCCGTGATTTACCCCAAAAAACAGCACCGAAAGGGCAGAACCACCACAGCCCAGCTCAAACCCTGCCCTGCGCATTCCTCCACAGCTCCTCCAGCAAACACCTGGGTGCCTCTGCAGCCGGAGGGATGCTGCTGGGGACGGGCACCGGGGAGCCCGCGGGGGTCCCGGGATGCCCCCGGGGAGCCTCCTCGGATCCCGGGATAGTCCCGGAGCCAGGCGGGTGCGGAGGCTCCTCCCGCACAGCAGTGCCGTGGGTTGCTGGTGCCCTCTGCAGTTGTCCGTCCCTGCTGTAAATGCAAAGGATTCGTAATCCGAAGGGACAGTTTTAGTACTTGGAGATCCAGATGAGGGATCCGTGTGTGTTCCCAGGTTTGGAAGAGAATCCCGCGTTCCTTCAGGAACATCCCGTGTTCCTGCAGCACCCCAAATCCTGCCCGATGGGATCCCCATGGAACTGTTCCCCTGTTTTCTCCTGCTTCCTGGCTGTTCCTCTGTCACCCCGTGTCGCCAAAGCCTCTGCCCACCCCGGTCTGTGGGGCAGCAGCCACGGGGATGGACAAAGATCCCAAGCCCAGTTAAAATGGAAACACTGGGAAGTGCAGCAGCTCCTGGGGAGCCACCTCTGAGTGCCCCAGCAATGATCCATTTCCTGGGGAACTGGGAAGATTCCTGTTTCCAGAGGCCTGCTTTTGGGATCTGGCCCATTTTCCCCAATTGTTGCTCTGGAGAAGAACTTTTAACCTCTGTGCCCCAGCACAATCCCCTCAGGGCTGAGGGTCCTACGGCACTGCAGAAAGAAGGAGAGTCACCTTACAGTCACAAGAGCATCCTGCTCCCTGTCCTCTGAGCTTCTGTCAGAGGTGGGAATGCAGTTTTGGCAGTGCCACCGAACTGTGCAAGGACAGCAGGCACAGAGAGCGCCCAGGAGCCCATCCAGGGAGAGGAGCTGCTATCTCGTGGCCACAGAATCCACAGAACCTTCTTGCTGGCAGAGATATCTGCATTCTGAAAAGAAAATATCAAGCGCTCCCTGGAGAGCAAAAAAGAAGCAAATTCCAGGAAAGAAGCCAATAGATAGTGGCAGCTCAGGCTCCCTGGAGGGTTTGATCCATCCTTGCAGGAGTCACCTGCCTGAACCCCCTCCCAGCAGTGGGTGGGATGCAGGACATGTCACCTGTGCTGGCACATGGGACACCTTTGTCCATGGAGGTACAAAGGAGTTTGAAACTGAACTAAAATTTAATTGAAGCTGAGTAATTGAAGTTAAGTATTTTTTCACATGTGCAGGAGCCCATGGAAAAAATGAGGTTGTTCTCTCCCCCACCTTTCTCCCCTCTTTAATTAATTTTTTCAGCTGATTTGGACCTGGAGGGGAGGGGCCTGGCTGTGCCACGGAGCAGTTCACAAGGGAACAATTCCCCCTGTTTATAACGCTGGCATCTATCATTCCACGCCCTCAGGGAAGCTTTATGAGGATTATGAAAATGGCCACAAATCCCTGAAATCCCAATGTTCACACTGCACTCCAAGGATCCCTCACTGCTGAACCAGCCCCCAGCCACTGCAGCACTCCAGGGAGGAGCAGCTCCCTGAATCCCTCAGGAGCCACCACAGCAGATCCGGAACACCTGCACTGGGAGGAGGAACTGGGAGGGAACTGATTCCCAGGGAAAGGTAAATCCATGCTCAGATCCAGAGCTGCAGTGGAAATGAACCCTGGGGGACTTCTCCAGTGAGGAAGGTGGGACAGCTGGAAATGTTATGGATGCTCCAGGTAGGATTAGTGAGGGAGCAGTGCCAGGGAACAGGGGAGTGGGAGGAACAGAAGGAACAGGGCACTAAGAGCCAGCAGAAGGAAGGGCTGTGGGATGCTCTCACCTCACACTCCGCAGGTACGCCAGGAGGAAAAGCAGGATCAAGATCTCCACAGGTAAACTTCACCCTCAGGGTGGTTATAAAGCAAAGCTTCCAGAATCAGAAATGTGTAACATTAACAGGGAAAAGCACAAGTGTTTAGCAGGAATTGTGTCCCAGTAAAAATCTCCTTGTTCCAGTCCAGTCCCTCAGCTCCAAATTCTTTTTCTGAACTAATTTCAGCTTTAATGCTTATCAACACCAAAGAAGCTGAATGAAATTAATTTCTCTAATAGAAATCTAAACTTAATCCTGAAGGAAAAACCAAAACAAATTCAGGACCCAGAAAGCAGCACTTCAGTACAAGAATCTGTTTTATTTTTACAGTGCAGTGATTGAAACAATGTAGAAATTTAACTTGCAAAACTGAATTTATATCACAATGTCTCTCAGAAGGCAATGCACATTTGTTGCTTTGAATCACAAAATATTCCTCTGGACACCAAAAATTACAAACTCCCAGCACTATACACTGGACTTCCTTTAGAGACTGATTCCTCATAATTTAAATCTATCTTATAAACAACTTCTCTTTTAAAAAAACACATGGAAGTTAAAAAGAACTCAAGTATCAAACTCAAGGCCTTGATTATTGTAGTTTAGCTCAGCTTGCAGCAGGGCTGTCCCCAGGGCAGCTCCCTAGTCAGGCTCGGTCACGCACTGCTCCACGATCTCGCGCAGGTTCGGGTTCTCCATGGCTGCTGCCACCCTCTCCTTGTCATTGATCTGCTTGTTGACTGCAAAACATCCCAAGAGGGGGGTCAGCAGCTCCCAGGGACCCCCGAGGGCAGGGGGTGCGCAGGAGAAAGGGACAGTACAAGGATTACTGGGAAATGGGGAACAGGCGAATGAAAGCTCAGTCACAACCAAGCAACCATCGGAAATCAGTGATTTTTGTCACTTTTCCAGTTTAGGAAAAGGATGTAAGGTGTTCCAGTGAGATGTCCCAAAATCAAGAGTAAAGTTCGTGACAAATTAGCAGCCCAGGTTCAGTTGGTAGCTATTTAACCAAAATATCCCATTTTTGGCAGACACTGAAGGCTCAAGCCCAGGGCACTGCCTGGAGTCCAGGGCTGCTCAGGGCAGGGCCTGGCTCTGGCAGAACATCCACATCCTACTGCAAAAACTGACTGAGAAACACCAGTTTTTGTTGTGAGGATTTCAGGACAGCGAGATCAACCAGTGAGGCAGCTCCTCATGTTAATTATTGAGCAGCACCTCCTTTCATAAAAACACAACGTAAAACCTGCAAGAACCGACGGGGTTTTGTCATAAAACCAAACCAACAGAAAGCAGGTGGTCACAGAGTCACCCCAGCCTTGGGAATGCCTCAGTGCCACTTGGTTTTCAAGCTTTCCCAGGGGGTTAACTTCTGGAAAGGCAGGAGAGGAAAGGACCCTGCAGAGCACAGGGAGGCTGAAGCAGCAGCAGCATGCACAGGCTGTACTCACTGTCCTCCTCCGTGGAATGTGTGCCCTCAGAAATGTAGATTTCCAGCTAGGGGAGAGAGAAGCAGTGTTAGGAGCACCACAAGAGTGGGGTATTTTCCTTCCTGGAATCTGGAATTCCTTTCATCCCACACACACAGGGACTGTCACCCCTGCTGCCTCAGGAGGGGACTGGTGGCAAGAGCTCCCTTGACAGCGCTCAGCTGGGAGCGTGGAGCCAGCAGCTATAAAGACAGTCCACCCAAAAATCAGCAGCAGAGATCCCCAGGTAATTAATTTATTCTTTCCATTGTTTTGGTCAGGTCTCTAAAGGCCTGCAGATCACTGTGTTTGATTTAGGGAGGCTGCCATTCATTCATGGGGTTTAAAACAGGAGTCAAAGCAGGCACTTTACCTTGTGTCTAAAAGGCAAACATCTCTGAAGCTTTATTCTTAAACAGAGGCCTGTTAAAACAGAACACAAAAGAGATTTTCCTGTGAAATCCAAGGTCTGAGGTGCATTTCAGAGAATCCATGTTTGACCATCAGTACAACTGACAATGTCCTTTTGTATTCAACCCACAGAGGGACTCAGTAATTCTTGGTTTGACCCTTTGGGTGCAGCTTCTCAGGGAAATTCTCACCTGACTGACAAGGCTGGGAGGTCTCTGCTCTCTAAACACCTCCTGGAAACACTAAAGAGAGAGAAATTCCTGCATGCCCAGCTTTCTTTGGTATTTTTGGTACAGCTTCCCAGCTGTCCTATGGCTGCATCTGTACTGAGGGGAGTGCTTGGACTGTTCTTTAATATTTGTTTAAAAACCCAGCATAAATTGTTTGGGTATGAGTACAGCAATGTCCTCATTAAATTAAATACTTGATCTTTAATCTTGAAACACACTGAGAAATCTCAGGATTGATATTTAATGATGAGTTTCTAACGTTGGAACATTTAAACAAATCATGTCAGAGCTCTCAGATGTGACTTTTTCAGATGAAATCTCACCACAAATCATAAGGAAAAAAAAAATAAAAAGGCAAAATAAGCCTGGGTAAATTCTCATTCAGCTTAATTCCTTCCCAGCTCCTGGTGGATCAGGACTTTTCGGGAGATTCTTGGATGGCATGTGGGGATTTTTGTGCATGTGTGAGAATGAAGAACAACCCACAGGGAATGGACAGGGGACGAGCAGAAAGTTGTAATTTTTTTTTTTTTTTTAATTTAAGAGCTGACAAATTGTCAACTAATAAGATTAATGAAGTAACTTGGAAAACACAAAGAAGGAATCCTGTACCACTTCCCAGCAGAGCTCTGAGAGGTTCACTTTGAAGAGATTCCCCAACACGACACAAACAGATGTATCCCTGTTTCTCTGGATTTGGGGGATTTTTGCTTGGTTAGGTTTGGTTTTTGGTTGGGTTGCATTTGGCTGGGTTCTCAAGATGCAACTCCTCCTCAAACCAATACAGCCAGGCAGGATTGAATCTGACCTGGGACTGAGGCCATCCAGACAGCCTCAAATTAACCCTGTGCCCTTCGTTTTGATTTAATTAAGGGAACCTCACCAATGAGAGTGGCCAAGGAGCAGTGAGGTACTGTGGGTGTAAACCTGATGATGACCAGATATTCATCTTCCCCTATCTCCTGCACTTCCACGCAGTTCTCTGTCACCACTTCCAGTTCTTCCAAAGTGTTGGGCTTCTCCGGGTCCCGGATGGTCCGGATGATATCTGAGGCACGAGAAAAACAAGCAGCAATAAGGGAACTTCCCTGGATTTAATAACAGGTGTTTTTATGACACCTTCCCTTCCCAGCACGGTTGATGTTGCCCCTCTTTGGAAGCCACAACAAACGAGCTAAATAAGCCAAACTCGGCCCTTTCTCCCTGCCCCAGCCCCTCGGGGTCCCCTCACGGCTCTGAGCCCCTCAGGACCCGCCGTGGTTCCCCCTCCCCAGCCCCTCGGGGTCCCCTCACGGCTCTGAGCCCCTCAGGACCCGCGGTGGTTCCCCCTCCCCAGCCCCTCGGGGTCCCCTCATGGCTCTGAGCCCCTCAGGACCCGCCGTGGTTCCCCCCCTCAGCCCCACAAGGGCAAACCGGGAGCACCCCCGGGGGCTCCCCCAGGCCCCCCGCGGCCTCGGGCAGTCACCGTAGACCTCGATGGCCCTGTCGTGCTCCATGGCGCGGCTCGGGGGCGCATGGCGGGCCCTACTCGCGGGGCTCCGCCACACCCGGCCCAGCGCCTGCGACAGCAGCGCCAGCACCAGCGCCATGGCCGCGCTCCGCCATCGGCCCGCGGCCACAGCGCTTCCGCGAGAGCCGCCAATGGCGGAGAGGGGAGGGGCCGGCGAGGGCCAATGGGAGGAGATGCTGGGGGGCCACGCCCAGGGGCGGGGCCAGGGCGGAGCCCCGCCTCCTCCTCGGTGCCCCCGCGCGGAGCCGCGTCCGCAATTGGGACACGGAGGGACCCGGGGACAGCCCCGGGACACAGAGGGACCCCAGTACAGCCCCGGTACAACCCCGGCCCCAGGGTGGGGACACAGCAATGCCATGAGGATCCATCTGCAACAGCTATCCGAGGAAGGGTCAGGGACAGAGAAAAGATCCAGAGAGTTCCGTTAAAATAAAGGAGCGGCAGCGGCGGACCGGCGGGGACTACAACTCCCGGCGCGCATTGCTGCGCCGCGGGGCCTGCTGGGGGTTGTAGTCGCAGCTCAGCGCCGTCCAGCTGACCGGAACGGGGGGCGGCTCCGCCGAGATGGCGGCGGCGCGGGGCGGCCGTGCCGGGCGGCTCTGAGGGCCAGGAGGAGGAGGAGGAGGAGGAGGATGGCGGGGGCCCGGGCGGAGCTGCGTGTGCTCCTGGTGCCCCGCTCGGGGCAGCCGCGGCCGTGCCCGCGGGACGTGTTGCGGGTGCGGCTGAGCAGAGCCCGGGAGGCTCTGGGCACCGTCCTGATCCCCGGAGGGATCTGCCTGGAGTCGCTGGGGCCGGGCCGGGCCCGGAGCAGCGTCCTGCAGGGAGCCTGGGCTGAGTAAGTGCGGGCCGGGCAAGGCGAGGGGAGCCGGGGCTGTGGGGCTGCAGCCTCGGCACGGGGAGCGCTCCCCAGAGCCCCGGTGCTGCGGGGTGCTGGGGCGTGTGTGCCTGTTCAGCTGGGTGTGCTCCGGCAGGTGGGCCAGAAGCCAAAGCGAACGGAAGGATTTGTCTGTCAGGTTTTTGGCTTCACACCCCCTCCAGTGCCCTGAGTCCCCCCCTGCCCGGGGCCAGCCCGGGGTGACCGGGGCCAGCCCGGGGTGACACTCGGCAGTCACATGGTGGCTTTAACATCTGCCTTGGTGACTTCCGTGCTGAGTCAAAGCCGCGGTCACGCTTTGGCTCTGAGCATCTTCAGTGTCCAGCAACACCTGCAGTGTTCCGAGATTTACAGAATCTCTGACTGGGTCGGGCTGGGAGGGACCTTAAAGTCCATTCAGTGCTACCCCTGCCATGACAGGGACACCTTCCACTGTCCCAGCTGCTCCGAGCCCCGTCCAGCCTGGCCTGGGACATTCCAGAGGTGAGACAGGGCTCTGCTCTCTGGTTTCCTCTGCCCCATCCTGAGCTGGTCCCTCTCTGCCCCCTCCCCATTGCCACGGAGCAGGTGTAACACATCTGGAGAGTTTCTCAGCTCAGAAAACAGGGGAAAAGATCTGGAAATGGACAATGTGTTCTTGCTGTGCCTTGCTTCCCCCTCCTGGAAATCCTGAAGCAGAGCATCGCTGGTGTCCTGGGTGACTAAAGGGAAAAATCCCATTATCCTAGAGAGGAGGAGGAGCTGGGGTTCCTCAGGCTCTGTCCTGCCAGGGATGGAGCAGTTTCAGTACTGGGAGGAAGCAGAGTCTTTGCAGCTGAAGTGAAAGTGTTGTCCATCAGCAGTGCATGTACAGAGCATTTCAGTATGGGAAATAGGGAATAAAGCCAATAACCCTCCTGAATGTTGCACCTGCAGCTTCATGTGGGACAGCTCAGAAGATGATGGTGTGCAATCAAACAAGAGAAAACTCCTGGCTCTTGGTCAAAGCCACGACCTGTTTGTCTATGAATTCAGTGTGGAAGATGGAAAGCACAACCCGAATTTCCTGCACAGTTGTAGGGAAGAGACATTTAAAAGGCTCCTTGAAGCTAAAAACATCAGTGAGTAACTTTCAGTGTGTTCCATGAGTGAGATTATTGCAAGTCTGGTCCTGCTGCTCCTGGTAGGGTGAATCAGCAGTGGGATTGGGCACCAAGGAATGTCAGGTACCTCCACGCTGATCCAGTGGGATCAGCAGGATTCATGGGCTTGAAAAATAATGGGGGCATTTCTGTATTCAGAGGTGGCCTTGCTAGAGATCATTACACTCTTGTCGGGTCATGTTTGGGTGATAGGAAGTTAAAAATAAATCTTAATAAAATACATGCAACCTTGCTCTCTCCAATTTTAACTTAAATATTGGGATTGATGGGAAGAAAATAGAGACAGGGCCCCTCAAAAACCCTGCAAAGACTAACTGAACATTTAACCTTGTATTTTATGGTTAGCAAACACAGTGTGCAGTTAGAATGAGCCTTTGGTGTTTTACATGTTCTTAAACAGTCTCCCTTCCTAAAATATTTTATGTCCAAAGTTTGTAGCTTTTCAGTGCTGACTTTTTGTTTAATTTATGGTTTTATTTTGTGCTGATTTTTTTATGTTCTTCAGAGTATTTTCCACTGAAAAAGCCACGTAAGAAGTTTTAGGAAATTGTTCTAGAATTAGTGCCCCTGGCACAGAAAGGGAGATTTAAAACAACCACCCCAACTCCCAATCTCAGCTTCTGTAACTGGGGATGGTAACTGGGGCACTGTATTTGAGCTGTCACTTTCTTGAGATTCCTTTACAAATCAAAAGTCCCATCTGGCTGTAATCCAAATTTTAAATACTTTTAAATCTGCAGGTCTGCCTTCAGTTTCCTCTGTGAAGATTCTGTCTTTTAGCAACAACAAGTGCAAACTTCTGCTCAACCAGTTCATCCTTGTGCACCTGACCTTTCCTGGGACAGACTCACCCCCAGAGAGCTGTGACTGCTTCACCCTGGCCCTGCCTCCAGGAGCTGTGGGGAGAATCACAGACTCCCAGTTCTGCAGGGGGATCCTGTTCCTATTGGACAGTGCTGGCTGCATTTGTATCCTTTGCAGGAGAGATTGGGAAAAGTCATCTGGAAGAACAAAGTTGCTTTTCTTTGCTGTCAGGGCTGAGCAGAAATTCTTTAGAGACATTTAAGTGAGATGCCTGCAAAGAGGGTTGTGTGGCCAAATCCTGGTTATTGAAGTGCCACAGTTGTGTGTCCAGGGTTTCCACTGGAGATCTGTTTCCCACTGGATTCATGGGTTTCATTGACGAGTTTGTCTCATGGCTCTGTGTGTAACAGGCTGGCTTCTACTGTCATCTAATTGCTTAATTAAAATAGAAATGGTCTGCAGGCACACAGGGAATCAGAGCTTGGGAGGCAGATTTGTGTGTTGGGATGAGCAGGGGCTCAGACCTGTCAGTTCCACCCAGTGCTGGATTTAACCTGTTCCTGGTCATCTTCTGAAGTGCAATAAAGTCAGGTTGCCTTTCCCTCCTCTTGGAGCCAAAACTCACCACCTTCCCCTCCTGAGTAACTGCTCTGCTGGGCACTCCAGGGCCAGGCTTTTCCTTGATGCTGTTTGCAGACATATTTGACTGCTGTGATGGTGCTACCCTGGGGAAGGTCATTGTGGCCCTGGGAGCTGGGCAGGGGCAGGGCCCAGCCCCTGTGTCCCCCCTGGCTGCCCTGGCAGTGTCCCCTGACCTCAGCATGGCCGTGGTGACCAACACCTGCCACTGTGCCCTGGCTGTGCAGCTCAACACCTACTTCAGGTACAGCTCCCAGGGAGGGCTTTGTGCTGAGCTGACCCTCACAGGTTCCTAATCCTGGGCCTGTACTCATCGGGGTGCTGGCAGCTTTTCATTCTGAGTTCTGTGCTGGGGCAGAAGTCTCCTCTTTGTTTAAACATTGTCCATTCATTGTTTACTCTAATTTATTCTCTGTCACTTTTAACGAAGGAAAATGTATCTATAACATCTTTTTATTTTAATTTATCTGTTAACAAATAGATAAACTTTGTCTTGCACTTTGTGTTTTTTCCAGGAAGATGAGGTGCTCTCAGTGCCAGGGGTGGGTGGTGGCACCTTTTAGAAATGCTGTGGGGTATGGAATTATCAAACTCCGTGGGCATAGCTGTGCTGATTTAGATTGATAAATCAGGGCCAGGTGGTAATTAAGAGGTGCTGTCCACCTCAAAGCAAGGAACAGCAGGTTTTGATGGCTCACCTGTTTCCCTGAGAGAAAACTGCACTGAGAGCTCCTGGAGGAGTTAAACGTGAAAAAAAATCTTGAGTCCTCTGAGCAAGGTGAAATTTCATATTTATTTCTTTATAGACAATTCCCTGAACATTTGCTCTGTAAGAGAGATCCTGAGAGTCTCCCAGTGAAGCCTCCAGAGGGGCTGGATGAGGATGACCTGACCAGTTCTGAGCACAGCGTGGAGCTGCTGCCGTCACCTTTCCGCACAGACAGGTACAGAAGGCAAAAACCTCCTGACACAGGCTGGGCCTTGCCTCCTCTGGATCACTGATAATAAACTGCTGGTTTGTTTTTTCAGTTGTACTTGTGACAGGTAAAATCAGCCCATTCTGCTGTAAATCTTTTGAATTTAGGGTGGACCAAGGCAACTCTATGTATGGCATTGAACAGCTTTCAAACAGGAATTGCTGCCTAGGGGTTGCCTTTAAGTCTTAGATACTAATCAAACATGTGAATTACAGCTTGATGTAAGAAAGGCTCAGTTCTGGAATTAGTTCTGTTCTACTATTTTTTAATTGATGGGGCATTTTCTGTGAGGAAAACTTTTTACTGGAAATGCTAAACACGGACATTGTCAGCTAATGCAGCTGTGATCACTCAGCCTGGCTGCAGGGAGTATTTAAATGCAAATAAAGAGGCTGTGGTAAGGTTGAAATGTAGGATGCTGGATAGATTTTATAAGCTTCAAGTGCATTTTATTTAACTGAGAGAGCTTTGTCTGCCTAGTTCTTGGAGTTGTGGTGTTACAGGTGGCTGTCCCCTCCCCAGGTCCTGGAAGGCGCACTTGTCCTCGCTGTGGGACAAAGTCAGGAGAAGAAGAACACCAGCTTCTCCAGATCTGGTGAACGACTTGAATTTGCCTTGGTATCAGTTTTTCACCCATCTTGAAGATCACGATCCTGAACTTTGTGAGGACCCAGAGAGGATGGTGGCCTTTGTCCCCCGGGCTGTTACCTGGGCGGCTTCCCGAGCGCTCCAGAGCCAGGGAGCAGCCCTGGTTGATGCAGGGCAGCAGTGGGCACAAATCCCTGTGGGAGCAGCCCAGGAAATGGTGACACTGGAGTGCAAACTGGTGACTGGAGCTAAAGCTGTGTTCGTGGTGCTCGCACAGGACATGGGGCTGTCTCTGGCGCTCTGGGATTTTGAGGCCCAGGAGGTGACGTGTTCCCACTTTGGCAGGAGCAGTGTCTATGTGGAGTGCAGTGCAGAGGTGCCTCTGTGTCTGCTGCTGACAGGTGAGGGGTCAGGAACTGTCCTGAGACAGCTGCTGTGGGGGTTTTTAGTGTTTCACCTGGCTGCTGTTGGGTAACTTCCATTGCATTCCTGCTCGGCTGAAATCCAAATGGAGACACTGCAGCTTTGCCTCACTCTTTGGGAAGCAGCAGTGGATAGAAATGCTGCTGCCCAGCCAGTGGCTGCTCTGTCTCTAATTATGGCTTGGTTCTGTGATTCAGAGCGTGGTCTGTCCCTGGTCCTGTTTGGTTTGACTCAGGAGGAGTTTCTGACCAGGCTGATGACGTTTGGCAGCGCTGGAGTTGTGGATTCCGTGTGTCACCTCAATGGGTGGGAGAGGTGCTCCATTCCCCTCCATGCCCTCGAGGTAAGGAAAGCTGCCTCGTGTCCTAGAAATAAAAAACGGCTTCTTTCAACTATTGAATGCAGTTTAGCAGTGTCAGTGTGGGTTTAGACACCATTAAAAGTGTGCCTCAAACCTAGGGGCAAAAGGAAGTGGTTTAGTTATTAAACAAACAGTTTAGTTTATAAACAAACCCCAAGCAGATGGGTAACCCAAAGGAAGAAATACAGCAGCAAAGTGAATGCACATTAATAAAATAGAATAAAGCAGTGCTCAAAATTCCCTCTTAATTGGACCTAAAAGCAATTTTGCAATTTCTGCAGTTTTTGTCCTCTTGCAAAATGTTAAACATTAAAAGAGATCCTTGGAACTAGATTTTTGAGTTTATGAAAACCATTCTTATCAAATTGCTGTGAGTTTATTCAGAGTCCTGATTCTCCCAGGAGAGAATTTGCTTTACATTGCTGCAGTAACATTTTGTGTGTGAAGACACAGGGCAGGGTTTGAGAAGAGCCTGTCCAAGCAGCCTGGCTGGCACTGAGCAGCTCGCCTGGTTATTTCAGACTGCAGATGCTGCACACAGAGTTTAAATCCCTTCTGTTCCTCTGCATGTGCAGTTTTTCACCGAGGATGGAGTGAGAATCCCAGCAGTAAGTGCACAATGTGTGGGTTTGGAATCCATGCCCAACTGTTTTGTTCCATGTTTGTCTAGGCAGGTTTGGAAAATCGCCAGCTGGACACAGTGGACTTGTTTTTAAAAAGCAAAGAAAGTGTTTTCAGTCTCTCTGCACCCTGCCCTGGGCCTGAGCACTCTGGGGATGGTGCCTCCCAGTCTTACCTGAGAAGTAAGTGAAGCACCTGCACAGAGGGAATTGGTTTAACTCCCTTTCTCCCCAAGGCTGTGTGTGGAATGCAGATGCTGAGCTGTTTCTGGAACCATTGCAGATCTGGAGGAGCTCAGGCCAGCTTTAAACTTGCTCTGCTCAGCAATCCAGGAGAATGATCTGGAGCCTCACAGCAAACAGTTCTCTGAGCAGCTCCTGAACCTCACCCTGACTTTCCTTACCAAGCAGCTGGAGGAGATCTTTGTGCACACACAGGGTACGTGGCTCATGCTGGGTCACATCTGGGAATGTGTCATCATTCAAGCCTTTTAATTAAAAGCTTAAGTTTGCCTAGAATTAGCATGAAAATACTAGAATTAAGTGAGTGAAAGATGTTCGTGCCTGCATTTTACATTGGATTTACATGACTAATAATTGGTTGGATTAATGCAAAATTTCAGTTCTCCTTTACTGGTCCCTGGGCAGGAAAATCCCTGAGTGAGGGCAGGGATCTCTGTGGGGTTGTGGCTGTGTCCTTACAGGGTGCTGGGAGTGCTGGGCTGTCACTGCCTGTGCAGGGCAGTGCACAGATGTGCTCTTCCCTCTGAGGGGTTTCTGTTTATTAATCAGCACATTTGTTAATTCAACATTGCTAAACATTAAAATCCTGCCTGTTCATTCCCATTTAACTGGTGTCCTGGATGCTCTTGGCAGAGCCTGATGAATTCCTGCAGAAGGCTGCAGACATTTTAACTGACTACATCATTAAACTGAGGAAATTCCTGAGGAAATATCCTCGACCACCAATAACTCCAGAGCACTCAGGGTCTGACCTGGACGAAGACCTGCCTGAGATAGAAGAGAGCCAAGAGTGGGAGAAGCTGACACCAGAGGTGAAAATGAGTGAAACCCAGTTTTTACTACTGTCATTAAGTTTATTTAAGGAGATAATTAATGTGGAAATATCTTAAAGTACTGGGGAAGAAAATAAACGTAGGGATTCTAATGATAGCTCGATCCATTTATTCCATGTTTTTCCCTTTAGGAGGTTATTGCTGAGGCCATCCTGAGCAACAAAATGCCAGAGGCCCAGATCTTCTTCCGAAGGCAGCATCACCCTGCTGAGAGTCTGCAGGAGCTCATTCAGACAGGTCTGAGCCTGGTCTATGACTGTCTGCTCAAGGGCAGCACCAGGGAGGCCTCAGAGCTACTGAGGAACATGGTGAGAGCTGCTCAGGGGACCTTCACTTGTGTTGGTTTATGATTAACGACATGCAGGGCCATGGGGAGCTCCTCGGGGTCCTGGGGATGTGTTGATTGCACCTGAAACAGGTGGGATTGCAGTGGAAATTCTCTTGTGTGAGGCGCTGCTGTGGGAGCCTGGCTGGGAGTGTGTGCTGGCTGAGGTGCTGAGCAGCAGAGTGAGGGTGGCTCTGCCTGGGGAGGTGTCACAGGCTTTGTACCCAGAACATCAGGGACATCCCTGTGGGACTGTCACAAGCCTGTTTGTCAGGGCTGTGTGCTTTGGAAGGAAGGCTGCTGTGTTTATTCTGTATTTGGTGTTTTTAGTGCATTCTGTGGGCACGTTTTACAGTGTCTTCTTTGTGCCAGGGCTTTGACGTGAAGCAGGAGTTGCACAAGATCTGCTTTCACACGGAAGACAAACACGTCAGAGACCTCCTGGTGAGTGCAGCAAAGGCTGTTTTAGTCCAGCTCTGAAGCCTTGGGTGTGTTTGTGCTGAGGGGAACCCCTGTACTGAGCTGACCTTCAGAGCAGGGACAGCCAGGGCTTGTCCCTGCATCCTCCCCGTGCCATTCCTGGAACATCCCCGTCCCTCTGTACTTGCAGTTCAAGTACAGAGCTGGTAAAATGTAATTTCCTTGTCCTGGCTCTGATCTGGTTCTCTCACACAGTCTCTTGTCATTTAAGTGTATTGCCCTCTGCTTCCAGCATTTCTTTTCCAACAGTTGGTTAATTGTTTGCACTTGCAGGACCATTTACAACTTGAATATATTAAAGATAGATAAAAAATGGAGGTAATTGGAGGCAATACTTTAACAATAGGAGGTAATACTTTGATTTAAATCAAAGGTGAAAGTGTTAAGAGAAGAAAATTATTTTTCTGAAGAAGAGAAGAAAATTGTAGACTTTGTGCATCAGGTTGAAAACTTCTACTTGGAATCCTTCCAGGAAAATAGAGAGACTCAGTCTCTTTCCAGGTAATGTGGGTTATTAATTTTAATTATTAATGAATAACATTAGTAGGGTTTAAAATGTGCTGGATCCAACATTCTGTGTGATTTACTGCACTAACAAATGCAGTCTTTAATTTCATTAATTTCACACTGGTCTTCGTTTGCAGAAATCAGAGCCAGTGTGGGGGCTGAGTCATTTTCTCATTAATGTTCTCTCATGACAAACTTGTGTGAGTCATGACAAGCTATTGTGAGAGTGACAGAGCTCCTCTGCTTCAAATGAAGCATTTTTAATAATAATATTAGAACTCCAATCAATTATTTGTGTTCAGATGTTTGCTCTCTTTTTGATCAAACTAAATAACCTAGAAAAATCATTTTACAGTTAAAGAATGGTGAAACTGTTATGATGCTCACAATTTGTTATGCCAGCTTTGGGAAAAAACGAGGCAATTCTTTGGTTCTCAAGCCTGGAGCTCAAGTCAGTCCCAGAGTGGGAACTTTGCTGAGCCTTCCTGAGCTGCTCCTTGTTGGACTGGTGATTGTCCATCCCAGGAGCAGGAACCCCACCCTGACCCCAGCCCATTGCAGTTTCAGCAGCTGGAGAAGGGAGCAGGACCTGTCTGGCCCCCAGGCAGTGCTGGGCTCGGAGCTGGGCTGGGGCAGCCCCAGGGTCCCCAGCAGCAGCAGGCTCAGAGTGATGTTTAACTGGGCTCACTGGTGGGATGAGCTGGTGCAGGAGATGATTCTGCTCCCCAGAAAGCCACGCCAAGGCAAGTACTGTGGGACTGAGGGCTTAAACTGGGAATTAAAATCCCTTTGCCATAGGTACAGCCTCTGTACTCAACTTCAAAAGAGTTAAAAACCTGTGCTAGCACAGAGGTCAGTGGGTAACAATGGGTTTCATCCTATTCCATCCTGGATCTGGGCTGTTCCTGTAGAGAGGAGTTTGGAAGTAGCTGGAAGGGGCTCGCCTGAGGCATGGCCACGTGTGAGTGCCATCCTCTGCCACCTTCTGTCCCACCCCCATGAAGCTCCAAAATATCCTTGATCTCAGCATTATATTTGCAGCTGTTCATTAAAAAATAGGTGCCTGGAGGAGCAGGACACAGGGAATGGCTTCCCACTGCAAGAGGGCAGGGCTGGATGGGATATTGGGAAGGAATTGCTGGCTGGGAGGGTGGGGAGGGGCTGGAATGGAATTCCCAGAGAAGCCGTGGCTGCCCCTGGATCCCTGGAAATGCCCAAGGCTGGATGGGGCTTGGAGCAGTCTGGGATAGTGGAAGGTGTCCCTGCCCAAGGAACTGGATGGTCTTTAAGGTCCCAGCCTAAGCAATTCCACAGTTCTGTGTAAAAAACCACCAGTATTTCCCTCAGAAGTGTGTGTGTGTGTGTGCTGGTTTCATCCATGTGCCCTTCTGAAACACAGAGCTCCAGAGCTGCAGTCCTGAGGTTCTCTGGATGCACCTGACAGCCCAGCACGACTGGTCCAGCATTTGTTCCTGGATTGAGGAGTCAGAGCCCAGGCAGGCCCCGTGTGGCCAAGCTGCCTGGCCCCCCCTGAGCCCTGACATCGTTGACAGGAGCACTCTGTGCAGCTCCCACATGAGACAGGACATCCTGAACAAGCTGGCCAGGTAGGGACCCCAGGGCTTTACACTCCCTCTCCTTCCTGTGTGAAGCCAAAACCAGACAGCAATAGAATCTTTGGTACGTGTTAATTTTTATACTGCTCTGTTTGGAAACAGCATCAATCCATTGAGAAATTTTAGTCTTGTTCTTTGAGTTATCTGCAAACAGTAAGAGCCATGAGAGCAGGAGCATTCCTCCCTCAGCCCTTGGATGTTTCCCTGTGGTTCTATTCCTGATGTAATGTAAGGGAGGGAATTCTGAGCATTTCAGTGCTCACGCCTCGTTCTGTGCACTGACCTGGAGTAACCACGGTGTTGTGGGGGCACAAGCAGATGGATTTTGGCATGTTGTGTTTTCCTCAGTAGGGAATTAATCCCTGGGAGGGAAAGGTGTGCTCTGATTTTGAGCTGAAAACAGAACTGTGTGATCAGTGTCTGTGCTTTTTATTTCTTCTGACAGAAAGGGAATTTTTGTCCGTTCTGAGCTGGAAGATTTTGAGCTCCTGCTCCAGAGGTTGTCATGCCTGGGGGGAGTCCTGCAGAATCCTCACCCTGTTCCAAAATACAGCACTGCCAGAGGCCTGGATTTCCACTCTCAGTTTGTGCTCCACTGCCTGGAGCACAGCCTGCAGTACCCGCTCTACACTTACCTGGACTATTACAGGTAGGAATGTTTTTCATCCCTCAAATCCCGTGGAGATTGAGAGATGGAAACACAATTTGAAGAGTTGGTGGGGAGAGTTTTCCTCAGCCGTAGCAGTGCCATTTAACAGAAACTCTGGGGCAGTGTGTGAGGTTTTAAGCTGTATTTTGAAGCTTTATTCAGATTCTCCTAATATTAATTTGTGTGTCAGTCGTGAAAGGAAGCAATTACAGCTGTAATTAGTAGAATGTAATTAGTAAGCAATACAATCCTAAATGAGCCAAGCCAAGCTGCTCTTCAGAAACTCAGAATTTATGGACTTCAGGAACTCTTGAGCACAAATGTGAGTTGACAAATGTGAGTTCACAAATAAGGAAATTTCTGGTTTCCTGCTAAACTGGGGTCACTTGGGATTTGAAGGTGGTACCAGTATTAGGTATTGGAGCTATGTGAATGCTTCCCACTTAATGGATACTTGGCAATTAAACTTTCTGAGCTGTAACTCCAGCCTAACACTGGAATTATTAAGAAGGTGGAAGTGGACCAGAAAAAAAGCCAATACATAATTTTCTGGTTGTTTGTTTAACCAATTGTAGTTGTCATAGCACCCATGAGACACTCCAAATCATTAATGCTGTGTTACATCAGTGGTTACAAATCCTGTGTTTTATTTCCAGCCTAACCCCTTCCAACTGCCCTATCCTGGATCAGAAGGGGCTGCACGAAGCCCATCCCTGGTTTGAGTTCCTGGTGCAGTGCCGAGGGGTTGCCAGCAATCCCCGAGGTAGGGATCTCACTCAGAGAGGGGGGCTGATGTTCCTGCCCTAGCCCAGGGTTGGACACAGCTGGATTGAGCCTCTGCTCGGCTGCAAACCCTGTGGCCATGGCCAGTCACCTCCCTGCCCATCACTTCCTCATCTCTAAAGTCCGGACTGTAATTCCTGCTTAAAGATCTGGGGACTGCACATAAGTGAGAATATTTTGTGTATGATCATCGTTGCCTCCAGTTCAGCTACATTCCCAACAGCTTGAACAAAAGGAGAACTGATAACAAAATGCACATCCCGTTAAAATTAAACCTTGCTCCAGTGCCTGTGATGCATTTTGATTTCTCTGCCCTTGGATTATGTGTTTGCCTCACTGAAAACCAGTAGAGTTAGTGCCCCAACTTGGTGCACTTTTTAAACATCTCATCCCCTGCAGAGTCACACATTAACAAAAGAGAAAAATAAGCCCAAGTGAAGCTTTTTTAGAAAGTGTTCTCAGTGTAGGATAAAGAATTGAGCCACTACAGTGCTGAACTGTGGGGCTCAACCCCAGTCAAGCTGTGTAGGCAAAGCTGTAGTTTGAAATGGTGAAAGCCTGGTAAACCTTAGCTCATGTTATCTGTGTTTGTAGGCAAAGTGAGAAAAACCAGGATTGGCAACAAAAAGTAGAAAATTCAGCATTTTTCACTGAGGGCAGCTGTAATGTCTAATGATGATTTAATATTGGTTTTAATGTGGAATTAAATATTTAATAATATTAATAATAACTAATATTTAATATGGAATTAAATGTCACTTTTTTTTTTTTTTCCTTTTGAGATCCCAAGATGGTTTTCCAGGCGAGCCTGGCCAATGCTCAGATCCTGATTCCCAGCAGCCAGGGGGGTGTGAGCAGCATCCTGCTGGAGGGCAGGACCCTGCTGGCCCTGGCCACCACTGTCTATGGGCCTGGGGGCATCGACCAGGTACTGCCTGGGGCACCTGATCCCCCCTGATCCCCCTGTCCTGCTCTCTCAGGGGGCTTAGACAGGAAAATGAGTGGATGATCAGAGTGTCCTGACCCACAGCACAGTCACCTGGAACACTAGGTGCTGGAGAAGATGGGACTGATACAACTTAATTTTCCTGTAAAATAGTTTTAAATGATACTTTTTGTGTTGTCACTGCATGTGTAATTCCTGTGATGTAGATTGGCACACCCCAAAATTTTTTTTTGTTATTTAATGCACTTTCCTCCTAATTAATTTTTCTTGCTTGCAATGTAGGTCCTTCAGAACGAAGACACAGAAAAACCTCTAAAGAAAGTTGATCCACAGCTCTTAAAAATGGCCTTGACCCCTTACCCCAAGCTCAAGGCTGCTCTCTTTCCCTCCTGCACTGCTCATGGGATTTTGCCTCCTGACATCTCTCTCTACCACCTTCTGCAGGTACACAAAATGCTTTTGACAGGGCACCAGGACAGAGAAGCTGGTTTGCAGCTGAAGCCTGGGGATGGGGTCAGGGATTGCTTCTTTGGGATCCTTAATGTGGAGCTGAAGTTCACAGTTCATCCTGAACTGTTTTTTCACGTGGTCTCTACACCTGTGAGTTTGCAGTGCTGGAATATCAGAGAGGGATATTCTTGCAGTGTTCAGTGGGCAAGGTGTTTAATATTGCAGAAATGGCAGTATTTGCATTTTAAAATGTTTGTAACAGTAAGAGAATTAGAAACTGAGAGTTACAGGATGGTGATGTGAAGTTCTTAAGCTGCCTCAATGTATTTTGTTTCTGATCTTTCAGTCATTAATGCCCTTTGATCCCACGAAATTATTTGGCTGGCAGTCAACAAACACTCTTGCTGTGTCAGGTATGTGTCTTGCCAAGGTTTGCATGCTTTCCTAGCCTGAACACCTAAAATAAAATACATTCCCAGGGAATTATTTGGCAGATAAATTTACTCAAAAGAAAAAGAAAGTTTCCGCAAGAAAAATAATGTAATTTACTAAATTGGGCTTTGGACTAGAATTCTAGATTTTCATGTTAAAAAATCCTCATAGACAGAACTTTTTCCTAATATAAGATAGAAAAACAATGTTTTCTTCTAAAAGCAAGCTGAGGTGCTGCAGAGCTCTGATTTTTCCAATGAGAAGTGGGGTTTCAGTGTGGTTTGGATGTGCCAAGATCTGAATTGGCACCGGAGGAGCTGCCTTTGGTCCTCGCCTCATGTTTTGTAGTTAAAAGCTGTTTCTTATGTTGAATTGAGCTGTGTGTCAGTGCCAGTGCTGCTCTGACAGTGCTACTCTGTTGTCCCCAGATGCCTGGAGCGAGCTGCCTCACTTCTCCAGCCCCGAGCTGGTGGGCAGGCATGCCGTGGTGGAGAGGCTGCATTTCCTGTTCTACCTGCAGCACGGCCGCCCCGCCTTCGCCTTCGGCACCTTCCTGGTGCAGCAGCTGGCCAGGAGCAAAACCCCCCGGCAGCTGTGAGTGTCCTCAGAGGCACAGAGCTGGGCACAGGGAGGGGATGAATCCTCCCCAGCAGCACAGAGTGCTGAGCACTGCAATTGTGGGTGTCCTGAAGGTCAGGAATCAATAGCGCCTGAAAAGAGCGGAGCTTTGTTTGGAACTGCCTCGATAAACTCTGCACAAGGGAAGCAAGGAAAATACTCCAGTCATATCAGACATGAGTGGGCTCTTCCTTTAGGAACCTGAGCCACCAGATCACTTGGTAGAAAAATTATGCCCCTTTTCTTTGGCATTAGTTAAATCAGTAAGGCAGAAAATGCACTGGAGGTTGATGGAATTAAATGTTCTGGCTGAAGCTTCAAAATCAGGCGTTCAGAAGGGTCCAGTCAAATGGCACATCTTGCTTGAAAACATGAAATTTGCTGTTCAGTGTAGGAATTAGAACAAATCACTTCGTTTCTGGTAGCCTGGTTTGTGTATCAGTCACTGTTTCTCTCCGTCATTTCCACACAGATCAGTTTCTCCTGTGTAAACAGGTAAAACTGGGGCAAAAAGGAAAACATGCATGAAAGTAGAGTGAAGTCATGGTTTAACAGTCAGGGGTACAGGATTTTTTCAGTGACTGCTGTGGAAAACCCTTTGGGTACATTTTCCTCTTAGCACCATCTGCAGGTCAGATTGAGGTTCCTGCTGCTGCAGCAAAGGCTCTGAGCACTCAGCTGCTCAGGAGGTGTTTTATTAATTATAAAACCAATTCCACTACCTTTAGGTTTTGATGAGTGTATTAAATTGCAAACAATGCTCATCACGTGAGAGCCTTCATTCCCACACCCACATTTTTTATAAATATCAAACTTCTGGCTCGTAATTAATTATCTTTGGTGCTGATGAACCTGAGAGTGCAGTAAACCTCAGAGGTGCTTGTTTGCCTGGGGAGCCCTGGTGCTGGGAATGGGTTAAACCCTTTAAACCCTGTGTGTTCCTGTTGCAGGATCCTGCAGGCAGCTCAGGAGGCCCAGGCTCTGGCCCTGTCCTCCCTCAGTGTCCCCTCGGTGGCAGCAGCCTGTGTGTGCTTCCTGGAGCTGCTGGGGCTCGACAGCCTCGGGCTCCGCGTGGATCTCAGAGCTGCAAAGATGATTTTCAGCCACAGGATGAGGAGTGAGGCCTCTCATCACAGCCACATCAGGGACTCCTTGGGTAAGGGTGTCTCTGCTCTGGGCAGGGATGCAGAGATGCTGCCTGGCAGCTCAGCAGTGCACTAAAAGCGTCTAAGAATTCGGTTCTCCTTTTATTCCTGTTTTTTTTTTTTACTAATTCTGAAGGTGCATTTTGATCCTGTCATGTCAGATAAGGCAGGAAGGCTGATCTAACCTGTATCAGGGTCTAACAGACACTACCCAGCAGCTGCCTGAGACTGATATTAGTGAGGTTCAGCCTAATGTTGTAATAATATAACAGAGTTAAACAAAGCCCAGTGCCAAATCTTCCTCCTTCCTATTTGAAAACTGTCTGAGAGCTGCAGGGACATCAGGTGTTCAAAGCTGTAGGGAAAAATTAAATTTATCCTACAAATAACTTCAGAAAGTTCAATTTCTAACTCCAGGACCACAAGTGTCTGCTTTCCCAGCTAGGAAGCTGCTGGTACTCTTGGGAATGCTGCCCTGGCTCTGATCCCAAATTCCTCAGGAATGTGTTCTTTTAAACAGTGGAGAAGTTAACAAGGCTGGCTGATGGTGAAAAAGCAGCAGCAGCAGCAGTTCTGACCTCCTTGGAAGAGGCCTTCTGGGATGGGATTGAGCACCATGGGATAAAGAGGTGGGAACAGCCTGGTTTGAGGGCTTGTCTGGGAGATGGAGGCTGAGCATAAATTCTGAGCATAAATTCTGTTATTTGTGTATCAGATAACACTAAAGAGGGCAGGACAGGACAGTCCTGCCTTGGTGGGTGCAGTGTGGGAGCTCCCAGGGGATGTGACCTCACTGCAGGGAAGCCCCTGCTGCTGTTTGCAGTGACTCTGGGCCACAGGGTCACTCCAGACCTGAACAGCTGCTGCAAATATTGCAGTTCATGGCAGCTGGAGCTCTCTGAATCCCCTACAGGACATCCAGTGACTCCAGGAGGCAGTGGGCCTTGGTGATGCAGTTCTGCAAACTCCATAACCTGGAGCTGAGCACGTCCTTCCTGAGGGAATGTGCCAAATCCAACGAGTGGCTGCAGTTCCTGATCCAGGCCCAGCTCTACGGCCACCAGCCAGCCCAGGTGAGCTGGCTGTGCATTAAACTGAGTCTTGTGGCAGAGAATATCCCAGGGTGGAGTCAGCAGGAGCCTCACCAGCTCCTGGGTTTTGGTTCTCTCAGGATGTCAATACCCCTGGACTGTGGTAGCCCTTCCCTTGCAGCCACACTTGTGAATTTAATTAAAACTCAAAGTAGTTACTGATTTTTTTAAATTGAAGAGTTGCCAGATGTTCAGTGTAAGTTTTAATAAAGCCACTCACCTTTCAAAACTCAAATTGATTTTTTGGTAAAGTTACTTGAACTTTTGAGAATCCGAATCTTCCACCTTTGGTTTTGAATGTGGTTTAAAAATGAATAAAATACTCCAATAAAAGCAATTGGGAAAAGCCATGTGAGGAAGTTAACTGGGTAATTCCAGGTGAGATGATGCTTAGCAGGCCTAGGATTTTAACTTTGTTGTTCTGAAGAATCTGTAATTCCACAAAAGCAGCTGACTAGACCCTTCTCACGCTCTGTTGCTGCGCTGCAAGAGAGAACAGAGCTGAGGCTCCCTCAGAGGCATTTGAGCTTCCTGGAAAAGGATGAGCTTCAATCTTTCATTAGAATCATTCACACCTACAGAACCCTTCTTCCTCTCTAGGTCTCTAGAGTTATTCTATAAACTGAATTTGGAGAGTGTTTTGTTTGTGTATTATTCAGTGCTCCCATCCTGCTGCCCTCTCTTCTTGGGCCTCACAAGGTTTTGGTGCTGTTTCCCCAGGTCTTGCCCCTGCTGCAGGATTTCCCTGCTGTGGTTCAGGATCACCTGGTGCTGGCCCTGGGGAAGTTGCTGAGTGCTGAGCCTGGCAGAGCCCAGGGCAGCTGTGCAGGGAGCCTGTTCCAGATCCTGCTGCAGTGCCAGGAGAGCTCCAGCCCCTGCTGCTTCCTGCTGGCTGAGGGGCTCAGGGCACACACCCCCATCCTCAGTGTGCTGGCAGCCTGCTGCCCTGTGAGTCTGGAGTTACTGGTCTTTATGGGAAATAGATAGTGGCGGCTGGTGGCTGTGCCTGGTTCTGTTCCGTGAGTGATCTGCACTTGCATTAAATCTGTTTCTGTGTTTCTGTGGGAGCTGTGCACAGTGTGACCCATTTCACCAATGGGCTGAGGTATAAACCCATCCTTTTGGCATTTCCAGGGTGCAAACCTCATCTCCTGCCTCTGCGTTTGGATCGTCACCTCTGTGGATGATGCCACCAGGGCTGAGGCCACCACCCACGCCCAGAGCTGGGCAGAGGGTCACCAGTGGGACCTGCAGGACCTTGCTGTTATCTGGAGAGTTTTCTTGAGGAAACAAAAGAGTAAAACACTTCTAAATGGCTTCCAGCTCTTTTTAAAGGTGAGGGAATGTGGTTTCAGGGGGATATCTGTGTGTCTCACACCTTCTGGGCCTGTAAATCCCTCTCTGCCTTTCTTTGTGCCAAGGATAACCTGGCCATCCACTGGAATTCCCTGTCAAGTTCTTCCAGTTATCACAGATTTGTAGATCCTACATCAACCTTGCATGCAATTTTAATAAATTAGAACTTCATTGTTCTGCTGCTGAGGAAGACAAATTCTACATTTACTGAATGAAATAATGCATGGTATTTTTAAAGTATGATTTATTTATTGAGGTACTTTTGGGAGTTTATTATCACCTGTTTTTGTGTCCTAAAGGATTCCCCTTTGCTGCACATCCTGGAGATGTATGAGCTGTGCATGAACTGTAAAAAGTACAACGAAGCTAAAACCGAACTGGACAAATTTCAGGAAAGCCTCACAAAAGTAAGGAAATTAATTTTCTCTGAATGTCATGCTGGGATTTAGCAGATGGGTTAAGAGAAGGGGAGTTCACACACTGCTCCTTGTCTCTCAATGCAGATGTTTTAACAATTCTTTCCTTTCCATCCCAGTTTTCTGGTTCCCTGGATGTGCTGGTACCTGTCATTCCCTGTCATTAGTGGTTTTCCTTCCTGGACTACAGGCTCAGGCAGCTCAGTCCCCTTTCCCTTCATGAGCAGATGTGCTTGGGAAGGACCCAGCAGTGACAGGGACTGTTTGTCTGGCAATTAATTCAGTCTGGTCATTACTGATCCCACTCACACCTCTCATCTCGCCCTTGGCTATCAGCAGTGACTGCTGGCCACCCTGCTGTGAAATGTTCCAGGTCCAGCACACATCCCTTGGGAGTGGCAGGTCCTTGTTCCCTAAAGAGGGACAGATCTGGTGCACCTCCTATTCCTGGTGCCATTCCCACCCAAATTCACAACACAACTGCAGGAAAAGGGACGCCCTGACCCTTTAACCCTTCGTTCCCCAGCTGAGAGCTGCAGAAGCAGCAGCCCCTGAGGTGCCGGTGCCGTGGTTGGAGTCACAGGCTCTGTTCCTCCTGGAGCTGATGCTGCAGCAGTGCCAGACTGACTACGAGCTGGGGAAGCTCCTGCAGCTCTTTGCTGCAGCAGAGACCCTCCTGCTGGATGGTGAGGACAGGCTGAATCCCTCTGGCAGGTCTGGATCCTGAGGGCAGTTCAGCCTTTCCTGAGCTCTTTGTTCTCCTTAAGCCAGGCCCCCACGTGAAGAAGCTCTGTGCCCTCAGTGAGGCCCTGAAGGACTCCCCCATCTCCATCAGCCGCTCCATCCTGGGCTCCTGCAGCCTGGAGGAGTTCCAGGGGGAGTGCAGCTACATCCTGGAGCAGCTGCAGGAGAAGGGAATGTTCAGCCTGGCTCAGGAGGTGGCAGCCCTGGCCGAGCTGCCTGTGGACAGCATTGTCACACACGAGGTACAGTGCAGTCAGTGACAGTCACCTCTTCTTCTGTAGTTGCCAGGACTGAGGGTGCACGTTCAGCCTTCCTGAAGCATTAATTTTTCTTCAAGTAATTTTTATTTTAAATGCAGGTGCTCCAAACACACTGGTTGTAAGTGCTGAGCTGCAGATGACAGGACAGCTGTCCTTATTCTCTTACTGCTTTTACTTGTATGAAATCAGTTTTATTTGGGGAGAAAAATGGATGGGTGTGTCCATCAGGGGTGGAATGAGATGGTCTTTAAGTTCCTTTCAACCCAAACCACTTCTGTGACTTGTTGCATATTGGGGCACTTGCCTAAATCCAGCGTTTCAGTGCTGGCCATGCTGTGTGAGTTGGAGTTTTCTCTCTTGGAAAGATAATTGTGATAAACCTCTGTGGATTTTACAGGTTCTGAGAGATCTACATCATTTAAGAGATGCTGGCCAGTGGCATCAAGCCCAGACAAGAGCTGAGTTCTGGAAGAAGTGCAACGACACCTTCAGCAAACATTCCATCCACAGCCGAGCCGCAGCGCGGTTCTTCCTCCATCAGAGTGACAACGTGTGGGACTGCTCAGGGCAGGAGAAGGCAACCAGCACAATGGAGAGACAGCTGCTGCTCACCCTGGCTGGGCACTGGCTGGCCAAGGAGCCTGAGGTGGCCGTGCAGGAGCTGCAGGAGCTGGAGAAGCAGATCTGGCTGTGCCGCATCACCCAGCACATGCTGGTGGCCGAGGGCTCGGGGCAGTGCCCGTGTCCCAGCCCTGCTGGGCTGGGCAGGGAGCTGTCCTTTGCCAGCCTGTCTCAGCAGTTCTCCTTTGCCCAGCTGCCAGCCCTGAGCATGGCTGGGCACTGCGGGCTGGAGGCCTTGGTTCGTGGGGAGCCCCTACAGGTGCTGGGGGACGCGGAGCGGGTGGCGCTGGCTGTGCTCGTGGGGACCCTGCTGGACCAGGGCAGCGTCCACGAGGCCACCAGGGCCTGCCTCTACTTCCAGCTGTGGCCCCGGGACGTGTCCCTGGTGCTGCACTGCAGGGCCCTGGCCTCAGGGGAGGCCGGGCTGGAGCAGCTGCAGCCCGAGGTGCGGGCCCTGCTGGGGACACCCGAGGGGAGCACGGCCACGAGCAGAGCCAGCAGTGAGTAACCCTGGGCTCACCTGCCAGCTGAGACTGCCCTGCCTTTCCTCTCTCTTTGCTCTCTCCCTAAACCTCTGCAGAAACTCAGCTCCTCCTGGTTCCTGTCCTTGGTTCATAAATGCTCTTGTGGAAGGAATTTGAAGCCTTGCAGTGCAGGTTCCCCCTGTGTGCTCCAGGCAGGGTGTTCTGTACAATTTCCACACATTCACAACCTCTCATTTTTTTATAGCTCTCAGTTCTGGCCCGGTAAAGCAGCACTGGGCTTTACCCCTGTTCCTGCTTTTAGAAAACACACTCTGCTAATTTCTTTTCTGTAGCTAGAGAAAGAAAATGCTGTAATTAATCCATTTTTCTGACACCTTTATGCATTATAAAGGGTTTAACGTTTCTTGTTTAATAGCGAGGCTGAGAATGTTTATCTGTAAAGTTCTCTGCATGTCTCTGAAGTCTGAGTGAGTGAGTTTCAGCTGGAACATCCCTTTCTAACACTGATGTGTAAAGCTGAGTAGACACAGAAGAGCATCAATTAACCCTAAGCCATCAGAAAGGCTGCTGAACCCTTACTCAATCTTACGCTTGGAAGTTTGGTATCTGAGATATTATGAGGGTTATCTGTGTTTTGTTATATTGTTTGTACCCTGGAACAAATGTAAAATTTCAGAAAATCACAGATGTCAAGAGCTCAGCTTTTAAAGACTGAGAAAGTGTTATGGAATTGCTGCAGATTTTGGGAGCCTTGCCCTGGTGTGAGGGAGTTGTCTGCCTTTATGAGATAGGAATTGATGTTTTTGTGTTCCCAGCATCCAGCCTGGAGGACTGGACCCCTCTGGGGGCTCCATGTGGGGATGATCCCGTGGTGGCAGCACTGAAGGCTTTGGCAGAAGAGTGTGTCCATGGCAGGGGCTACTGCAGGCAGCTCCTGTGCCTCTACGAGCTCTCCAAGGTGAGCCGGGGACCAGGCCTGGGGGCCGGTCCTGCTGGGGGCTGGGAGGGCAGGATAAAGGGGTGAAGGTCCTCAGGGAGCTGCAGAGGGTGAAATTCCCAACCCTTTGTGTGGGAAAAGGCCAGAGGCTTCCTGGGCACGAGGTGCAGGGATAAGCTGGACTGCCAGCCTGGCCAGTCCCTGCTCTGAGCCCAGCCAGGCCCATCTCTGAGCCCAGCCAGTCCCAGCTCAGCCTGGCTATCTCTGGTGGCCTTTTCCACAGCCTTCCCAGCACATTTGTTCACCCTGCACTTTTCCTTTGGCTGCCCACAGAGATCTGGGGGATTGCAGCTGCCTGGGGCTGCAGAGGAACTGTGCAGGCACAGCCTTTACTCAGGGCAGAGGCTCTGTGTCCCCAGGGCTTTGGGCAGTGCCCTTTTGTGCCCCTCTGCTGTCAGGGACAGCCCCTGCCATGGCAGCTGGGCTGTAGCTTCCAAAATTAGGGTTTTTTTCCTGAATAAAGCAGGAAAACTGTGTGCTGGAGATGTTGGCATCATCTTTATCACAGAGGTTCTTAGATTTTTCCTGCAGAATTTTTTGCATCTCAAAAAAACCTTTATGTTTGAGCTGCTAAGAATTAGTCCTAGGGCTGCCTTGTCCCTCTTATCCCATCCCTATCCTTCTGAACTGATCCTGGATGCCCACACTTTGTAATTCAGAGTCAGTTTGGCTTTGAGGTGTGTTTTTTGATTAATTTGTAATTTTATAAAGCTGTGATATGTCACAGCAGAGGATTTTTCAGAGCCTCACCAGCTCCCCTTCCAAACATGAGAACTGATTTACCTTTTCCACTGAGAGTTTGTGGTGTGTGGAGAGGAGGAAAAGGAGCCTCATAAGTCAGACTTGTGCAGTAAAACCCAATTCTTTGTTTGGGAGGAGCTGCTCTGTCCTGTAGGTATTTGGAGTGTTGGGGTTTATCTTTGGCTCAGGAAATCATCCCTGAGCAGCTCCGGGCTGTGGGGCTGCAAACCCAGAGCCCCTCCCTGCCTGGAGCCCAGGCTCAGGTCTGCTCTGACTGGGATTTTGTGGCTCAGGGCTGCTCTGACTGGGATTTTGGTGGCTCAGGGCTGCCCTGACTGGGGTTTTGGGATGCTTCCACAGGAACTGAGCTGCTCCTTTGGGGAGGTGTCGGCGCGGGAGCCTCGGGAGGTGCTTGGGGCCATCCTGGCCCGGCGGGGGCCGGAGCGTGGCCGCAGAGCCCAGGCCTTCATCACCTGCCAGGGGCTGCCCCCTGCCACTGTGGCCCCACTGCTGGCACAGCAAATCACCCAGGAGCTGCTGGCTTCAGTGCAGGGAAAAGGTGGGAACAGGGCTGGGATGTGCTGGGGGCTTGGTCTCTGTGCAGGGAAAAGGTGGGCACAGGGCTGGGTTCTGCCTTATGGAAGATTCTATATAAATATTCATTTGTAGTTATTTCTGTGTCCAGTGTGGTGTTGCAGTAGTTAAGGTTGTACTTCTATGGACAGAAATTTAATACTTTTTTTTAAAAAAGGATTTTTAACTGTGATCTTTGCTGCCCCACATATCTGACTTGGGAAAACTCATGTGCATTTCCCTGTGTAAAGCATGACCAAAGGTTTTCCCTTTTCTTTTTTCCTTTGGGAAATGAGGGACAGCAGTGTGGTTGTCCAGTAGGGTTTTGTTGGGTTGAACTGACAAAAAGGTATTTTCTGATTATTAAATTTAAGCAATAACACCCAAAGTGTCCTAGGATTGTAGTCCCACGTCCTCAGTCAGGTTGGTTTGTTTGGGGTTTGTTAATTAATGATAAAAAATAACAGCAGTTCTCTCCTGCTCAATTAGCAGTGGTGACAATTCTCTGTTTGTCCACAGGGCAGAAGCAGGTGTGGAACCCTGCAGTGGAGAGCGAGGCACTCCTGCAGCTTGCCAAGCTGTGCCAGGATCACACCTTGGTTGGGATGCAGCTACTGGATAAAATCCCCTCAGTGCCCCGTGGGGAGCTGTCCTGCAGTGAGTAAATGGCAAATCCTACCTGGTGTAACCTGCGTGTAACTAACGAGGCACTGTGGGACTTAAACCCGCAGCTCAAAGGGAGGGCTCTGCTGCTCATCTCAGCTTTGATAGTCAGTCAGTAGGGCTGAGGATATGCACTGTAGATAAGGGTTTATTTTCCAAACAAAATTCAGATTTTTCATGCCAAGCAAGAGGTGGGAAATGCAGTCAGGGAGTGACCTGAGCTGTCGTGGTGGTTTGTTACAGAAGGGGCATTGGGACTTTGTTCATATTTATCACAGTTAGAAACTGAATTTTTCAAACCCAAATGCAAAACCTGTGCCCTTCCTTTTCCAAATGCAGAGCTGGCAGGCAGTGCAGTGAGGATGTGTTATACATTTGTCAGCTTTTGGTGGAGAAGGTTGGAAGTTCTGTGCTTTGTGTGTGTTTTGTGTTTTCTGGAGAGAAGCAGTAATTCACTTCCTCAGCCCTTGAACTGAGATACCCAAGTTTTTCTGCTCTTCAGTCACAGAGCTGCTGATCCTGGCCCACAGCTGCTTCAGCCTGACATGCCACATGGAAGGGATCACCCGAGTGCTGCAGGCAGCCAGGCTGCTCACTGAGGAGCACCTGGCTCCCAGGGAGGAGTATGGGCTGGTGGTGAGTGTGTGGGGCAGGGGGGGTGTCCAGGGCATGGCTGTGGCTGTCCAGAGCATGGCTGAGCGTGTCCAGGGCATGGCTGTGGCTGTCCAGGGCATGGCTGTGGCTGTCCAGGGCATGGCTGGGTGTGTCCAGGGCATGGCTGAGCGTGTCCAGGGCATGGCTGTGGCTATCCAGAGCATGGCTGAGCGTGTCCAGGGCATGGCTGTGGCTGTCCAGGGCATGGCTGAGCGTGTCCAGGGCAGCAGCGTGCAGGGCAGCGTGTCCAGGGCAGGGCTGAGCGGTCCAGGCATGGCTGGGCTATCCGGGCATGGCAGCGTGTCTCCAGGAGCGCTGAGCGTGTCCAGGGCATGGCTGTGGCTATCCAGAGCATGGCTGAGCGTGTCCAGGGCAGGGCTGAGCGTGTCCAGGGCATGGCTGTGGCTGTCCAGAGCATGGCTGAGCGTGTCCAGGGCAGGGCTGAGCGTGTCCAGGGCATGGCTGTGGCTATCCAGGGCATGGCTGAGCGTGTCCAGGGCATGGCTGAGCGTGTCCAGGGCATGGCTGAGCGTGTCCAGGGCATGGCTGGGTGGGCGTGTCCAGGGCATGGCTGGGCGTGTCCAGGGCATGGCTGAGCGTGTCCAGGGCATGGCTGTGGCTGTCCAGAGCTGGCTGTGGCTGTCCAGGGCATGGCTGGGCATGTCCAGGGCATGGCTGTGGGCTGTCCAGGGCATGGCTGGTGTGTTTCCAGGGCATGGCTGCGTGTCAGGCATGGCTGTGGCTATCCAGGGCATGGCTGAGCGTGTCCAGGCATGGCTGAGCGTTCAGGGCATGGCTGAGCGTGTCCAGGGCATGGCTGGGCGTGTCCAGGGCATGGCTGGTGTGTCCAGGGCATGGGGGGCGTGTCCAGGGCATGGCTGTGGCTGTCCAGGGCATGGCTGAGCGTGTCCAGGGCATGGCTGAGCGTGTCCAGGGCATGGCTGAGCGTGTCCAGGGCAGGGCTGAGCGTGTCCAGGGCAGGGCTGTGGCTGTCCAGGGCATGGCTGTGGCTATCCAGGGCATGGCTGAGCGTGTCCAGGGCATGGCTGGGCTGTCCAGGGCATGGCTGGGCTGTCCAGGGCATGGCTGTGGCTGTCCAGGGCTGGCTGTGGCTGTCCAGGGCTGGCTGGACCTGTCCAGTGGTGGTGAAATGTGCTGCTCTGTGTCCCTGGGCTGTTGGGCGTCTTTGATTTGTGCCTTGAAGGAACTCCTGGAGTTTGGGACATGCCCAGTGGAGTGGGGTCAGTGCTGAAAGCTTCACTGCCTGTTTTTATGTGATAAAACCATGCCCTTTCAGCTCACTGTGAATCAGATGCAGTTTGGGTTGGTTTAGGAGTGCCCTGCATGGCTCTAAGGGAACGTATGCAGTCCCGTGTGCCTGGCCCAGCCCTGCCCTTGGCACTGCCCTGGGAGGGGACTGTTCCCTTCTCCAGAGCTCCTGACACGCCCTGGGTGCCCCCAGGTGCGCCTGCTGACGGGCATTGGCAGGTACAATGAGATGACCTACATCTTCGAGCTGCTGCACCACAAACACTACTTCGAGGTGCTCATGAGGAAGAAACTGGACCCGGTACGTGAGGGACAAACGCGCTGGGAGTTGTGTGGCTGCAGCAGGAGCTGGTGTTTGCACAGGGTGGAATTATCTGGGTATTTTACTTCCTGAGTGCAGGAACTGAGAGTCAGGTCTCATAGAAATAAAATCAAATCTGGGGTTTATTCTCATTTTAGTTGAACCATTTGTTTCTAATTAGTTCAGGGCTACAACGAGAGCAGCATTGAAACTTGAACTTGGCACTGTCAGAATTTTCACACCCTGTGTTGCTTTTATTTGCACTTAAAAGTTTCATTGGGGGGGGTTAAAAATCATAAATATTCACAGCTTTGTTTCAAATGAATAAGTCATAAAGAAATGTCACATTCTGACATTTGTATGTAAAGCAACACACAGGTGCTGGATTTTCATACCCAGCTGGGTGTGAGGCTTCTGCTGGGTTTTAGGGTTTTAGGTTGGGTTTAGGGTTCTGTTGGGTTTTAGGGTGCAGTGATCACTTTTTGGGAACAGTCCCAGCGTGGCTCGGGGTGCAGGAGTGGCAGAGCCTGTGCTCAGAGTGCTCTCTGTGCCCAGAGTGGGACGCTGAAGGTGGCACTGCTGGATTACACCAAGCGCTGCCGGCCCGGCGACAGCGAGAAGCACAACATGATCGCTCTGTGCTTCAGCATGTGCAGGGAGATCGGCCAGAACCACGAGGCTGCTGCCTCCACCCAGCTCAAACTCATCGAGAGCCGGCCCTGGGGTGAGCAGGGGGACAGGGAGGGGGAGGGCGTTTGTGTCCTGAAACATTCCTGGAGCTGCCGCTGCCTGCAGGAGGCTCCTGCCTGCCCTGAACAGTTCCCCACGGGTTCCCAGAGGGCTGAGATTTGGGCTCTTTCCTGGTGTAACATTCCCATGGAACAGGGACAGACACAGCCAGGTTTCCCTCAGCCTCAGGATGGGACACAGGGGGTTTGCAGGGGTTCTGTGAAGTGCTGGGGTTTATATCTGTGTGTGTGTAACACCCTCGGGGGGAACTCTGCACAGGGAACTCTGCACCCACTGCTGTGAGAGCAGCCATGCCAGGAGCTGTGCCAAGGGATTTCCGAATGGATCTGCCAATTGTCAGTGCTGGCATCTGCCACAAGTGGGTGCTTGGGGTTTCTTTCCAGTCTCCAATCACTTAACCAGGCTCCAGCAATAGCTTTGATCCATTAACTGAACAGGCAATGTGTTTCCTCCTGCTTTTTTTTGATACATAAATTTTGGTTTAGTCTATTGGTACTTGCTGAGACAACACCAGGGACAGACTTGGCACTAGGAGGGAGTTTGGTAACTTACTTTGTCACCTTTATAAATAATTGGTTATTCCTTCTTTTTTCCTGTTTCAGAGGAGTCTCTCCAGGATGTTGCGAATTTAAAGAAGCTGCTGCTGAAGGCCCTGACTCTGTTCATTGATGCAGCAGAAAGTTACTCCAAGGTAAAGTGAGATGGAATGGGATGACTTGTGGGCAGCATTGGGAGCACAGCAGGAGTGGGCTGGGCTGGGGGAACACACAGGGGAGGGTGTGCAGAAGGGATCTGTGTCTCTGCAGCCCAGCAGCACCAGTAGCACCAGTAGCATGACTGTATCTGAGTGTGCTGGGCTGGCCCCTGCTCAGATTTAATCCCTGAGGTTACAGGTGGGTTCCCCACTTTCAGAGCAGGGACCATGAGCTTAATTAGCAAGGATAGAACAAATAAAGTATTTAAACCCAAGTGTAATTATGATGGAAGTATTTGTGGGAATGAAGCTTTGTTTAACGCTTATGGAATTTGGTACATGTGAAGCTGCAGTGCTCTCAGCCACTGCCCAGCTCAGGGCTGCTCTCAGGAATGGTTCCAAGTTCCCTGGGAGCTCTCATGGATGTTTCTGAGTTCCCTGGGAGCTCCAAGGCTCTCTGTGCTCTGTTCCAGGACTCATGTGTGAGGCAGGCGCTGCGCTGCCGCCACCTGACGCGGCTCATTACACTCCAGCTGCACTTCCTGGGCTCGGGGCAGAGCACCAGGATCATCAACCTGGGCAGGCAGGAGCTGCCAGGGGCCATCCTGGCCTTGCCCAGGTTCTACCAGGTGAGCTGGGCTCCCTCAGGGTCCTTCTGTCAGGAAATGATGTGGTCATTGCAGTGCTGGAGCACTCACTCCTTCCCCTGGCCTCTGAGTCCTGTGACTATTGTTATCCTGACCTCATATCCCATGGGATAAAGGGGATGGAGGGACAGGACACAGGGAAGGGCTTCCCACTGCCACAGGGCAGGGATGGATGGGATATTGGGAAGGAATTGTTCCCTGGGACGGTGGGGAGGCCCTGGCACAGAGTGCCCAGGGAAGCTGTGTCTGCCCCTGGATCCCTGGCAGTGTCCAAGGCCAGGCTGGATGGACTTGCAGCAGCCTGGGATGGTGGAAGGTGTCCCTGTTCAGGGGCAGAGGGAGGTCATTCACTGTGCTGTTACCCTGTGTTTCACAGCTGCTCTCAAGAACAGCAGCAAGGGCTGGGTCCAGCAGAAGATCCCAGTGCTGAGCTCTCTGTATGGAATGTTCTGTGCAATCCCCCCCCCTGTCCCTGCTCTCCCTGCAGGCAGCCATCGTGGCCGAGGCCTATGAGTTCCTGCCCGACTGGGCTGAGGTTCTGTTCCAGCAGGTGATCACCAGGGGGGACTTTGTGTACCTGGAGGAGTTCAAGCAGCAGCGGCTGCTGCGGCCCGGCCTGTTCGAGGAGGTGGCCAAAAGGTGAGTGAGGAGCTCTGGGGGCAAACTGCAGCTTCACCTGCACAGGGCCCCTGAGAGGGGTGGGAGGAAAGTGTTCAACTGTTAAACCTGTCACATGGTGAGGTCTCATACACAGGCACTTGGGATAGAATGCCAGAATCCCACAATGGTTTGGGTTGGGAGGGACCTTAAAGCCCATCCTGTTCCACCCCCTGCCCTGAGCAGGGACACCTTCCACTGTCCCAGGCTGCTCCAAGCCCCGTCCAGCCTAGCCTTAGGCACTACCAGGGATCCAGGGGCAGCCACAGCTTCTCTGGGCACCCTGTGCCAGGGCATCACCCCCTCACATGGGAGGATTTGTTGGTAAGTTTGGTTCCTGAGCACAGCATGGAAGTAGCTCTGACCCAGCCTTGATCCTGAGCTGGACAAGGAGGGAGCTCAGGGCTGGACAGAGCAAACCTTTAATAAACAAGCAGGAGATTCAAATGCAGGTGTTGAGCACAACCTCTTGTTGCAAATGTCATTCTTGCAGGAGTCTCAGGGGCCTGGGAGGCTTCTGTGTCTCAGTCCATGTGCAATTGTTGCAGGGTCAAACAAGCCCCCGCTGAGGCTGCCCTGAGGAACCTGAAGCGGTTCCTCACCCACTGTGAGGACATCTACACCTACTACAGGCTGGCCTACGACCACAAGTTCTATGACGTGGTGAACTCCCTGCTGAAGGACCCTCAGATTGGCTGCTGCCTCAACGACCTCTTATCTAACTGAATTCCAGCTGAATTCCAGCCTGGAGCACAGACTGCAGGGTCAGTGCTGATTAACACAGATTTTATCAATGGCCTGCTCATGGGGCTCTGCTGCTCTGTAAAATTACTCCAGAAAACTGCACAGGGTTGTAAGTATTTAAAATGCTGAGACTGTGTTAACCTAAAATTGTGTCTTGTATAATAAATCTTACTGTTTATAAATTACTTGAGTCACCAGCAAACACTGACTGGCCCAGCTGGGCAGGGAAGCAGAGATCCAGCAGCCCTTTAAATGAGGGGCATGGGAGAGGGAACACCCCAGGAATTGTATCCAAAGAGGCTGAAACAGGAGTGCAGAATATCCAGGCCAAGGGGTGAAATAAGCAGAATCAGTGAAGGTTTCAGGTACACAATAGAATAACGTGTTCTGTGAGTCCAGTCTGATTTCTAAAGTCTTGTACAGCTCTAAACAGCACATTCCTAATTCTGCTGTCTTGGGGTAAAAGAAATAATCAAGTGCAAATGTATTTTTACAGTTATTAAATACAAATTCCTTTCCAGACCCAAGCCATGGGCACACCCCCAGCACAGCTCAGCTCTGCAACTCCCTCTTCAGGTGTTTTTCCTGTCAGGCCCCAAAAGAACTGCTCCTAGGCCAGCCTGCTGAAGTCCTCAATAGTGATTTTTATTAAATTAGTTGCTTTATAAAACATTGCAGATGTTGTAATTGTTAACATAACAATTTGCCCAACTGTAGGAACTGCTGCAGTTTGCTAAGCAAGTTTGGTTTTTAATGAAAGAAAATGGCCGAGTCGTGAGAGACCCACCACAACCCAGGAGAGCCCCCAAGGAAGTTGTGTGGTTTGGTTTTTTCTTTTATACTTAACCCCTTAATTAACTGTTAAAGAACACCCAACCCAGACAGCTGCATTAGTAGAAATTTAAATGAATGGAACTAAACTTCATCCTCGAGACATGAGTGGGTTTTGCCTTGCTCTGCCCCACCAGGTGCTGTTCAGGTGTCAGGCTGTGGAGCAGTGGCTGTCCCAGGGTCCCAGGTGCAGTATTCCACACTGAAGTTAGCAGTTCCCTTCCCAAAATACTGAAATCCTCAAGCTCTAACTCAAGACAAAGCGACTGGAACTCTACGTGCACACCCTGCCCTTGCTGCAAACTGCTCGTGCTCAGCCCTGGCCCTGGAGCAGGGACAGTTAAGGCCATGTCATGGAGCTGTGCTGGTTATAATCCTTCACCTCGTTCCAATTCCTTCCCAGTTTAGTGGCTGTTGCTATAAACAGCGGCAGTGCCCATTATCAGAATTTTGGGTTTTTAACTGCAATTTCCAGACCTTTTCCGTTCTACCCCCGCCCGGAGCTTCCGCCCGGACCTGGCATCTCCAGCCCCAGCACGCAGATACTGCAATTCTGATTGTAGCATTTGGCAGAATTTAGAGGAAGAAAAGTTGTGCTACATGTTTAAGGGATTATGGGCAACAGAAAGACAACAGAAGGGAGATAAATGTCACATGAAGTCTTCGAAGTCTTGTACGTACTCGCCATCGTAGCCACCGTAGTCAGCCAGGTCGTCTTTCATCGTCGCCTTCAGACCCCCACCAGGCACAACACCTTTTTTCTTCTTTTTGGCTTTATTCTGTGCCAAGAGGATGAGGATGGTTATTTGGACAGGCCCAGTGCTCTGTCATTACCCCAGCCAGGCTCAGCCCAGTGGCACTGAGCAGTCACACCCCCTGTGCTGAACATGGCCTTGCTGATGGCTTCCACCCCACACCTTTCCTCTTCCTAGGAAAGCTCTGACAGTTCCAGGTCTCCCCAGCTCCCTGCACCACCTTCTGCCTTTCATCCCATTTCCCCTGGACTCTCAACAAGTAACTAATAAATGCAGGGGAGCCCCTGATCCCTGAGGAATAGCCCCAGTCTTACCTTCTCTTGTTTTTGTTTTTCACTGCATAATACTGTCAGAGTGTTTGTGATCTTTTTCAAATCATCCACCTCCACTGCATCAGGGGGAAGAAAAGGGGAAAAAAAAAAGAAGATTCCTTATCAATGTTGTTCTTATAAGGCAGTTAAATAACATCCACAGCCTCTAAAACTAGAAATAAGCATTAGTGTAACTATGGGCAATTACTTGATTTAAATCAGCAGAACACAGAGTGGGTGGTTCTGGTCCTTACAATCCCAACAAGGATTCCAGCTGGTCCCTTGGAAGCCTGAGTGTTGTGGAAGGTAAAACTTGCAAATAAAGTTACTGAACACAGGAGTTTTTACTGAGGCATTTGAACAGTAAAACACTGAGCCAGTAAAATGTATCAAAAGGAGCACTGGATTAACCGTAAATTATGATGTTTATCAATAAATGGTGCAAGAGGCTGGGAGTCCCTCTGAGATGGAAGCTCCCAGCTGCCAGCAGGGATAATGGATGTACCCAGCTCTGCCTGGGATCGAGTTACCCCTCCCTGAAGGACAACTGGGTACAGCACAGGGAACCAGCCCAGCCAGTGCTCCAGCCACCAGCACTGGGAAAAGGAGTTTAAATTACTTCATCTCTGTATAGTTACACACTGAATTCCAGAACAGTTAATCTGCACTTCCAGAATTACATTAACTCAATTTTGTAATGGTTTCCCTCTAAATGAGGTACTCAAATTATCTGCCTCAGAGAATTTACTATTTTAGAAATGGCTTCAAGAAAAACATGCAGGGTTTAGATCAGCATAAAAATTCAGTTTTTAAATGATTGTCTCTACCCAGCGTGCAGAAAGAGCAACTCTTGCACAAGGAGAGGATCCTTAGTGGAGCTTGTGGGAATGGAATCAGGTCAGTGCTTCATTTAGTACAAACTAACAGAGTGATCCCCTCTGAACACTGACTATCACAGCTCGTTTTCCACTTCAGCTCCAGCACAGCTCTGGCAGCAGGGCTAGGCTGTCTGCACTTACAGGAAATGCAGACGTCCCGAAGCAGCGCTTCCAAAAAGCCGGCGTAATGTAACGACTTCTCGTACTGTGTGATCTTCTCCTTGAGGAGCTTCCCAAATTCCGTGAAGTCATCTTTTGAAGAGGGATTCATGGCATCTATTCCACAAGTGTTATTTACACCTGGAGGGACAGGCAGGGGTGTTACAGAGGACATGAGCTGTGAGCCCTACAAGGGGACCCAGCTCCCACCTCCCTGAGCTCTGCTCCCCCACAGCCACAGCCCATCCCTGGCCTTACAGGAAGAAAGAAGTTTGCTGCAAAACTCAGTAATTCCATAGAATCCCTGAATGGTCTGTGTTGAAAGGGACCTTAAGGCTCATCCAGTGCCACCCCTGCCATGGGCAGAGACACCTTCCACTATTCCAGGCTGCTCCAAGTCCTGTCCAGCCTGGCCTTGGGCACTGCCAGGGGTCCAGGGGCAGCCACAGCTTCTCTGGGCACCCTGTGCCAGGGCCTCCCCACCCTCCCAGGGAACAATCCCTTCCCAATATCCTATCCATCCCTGCCCTTTGTCAGTGGAAAGCCTTGTTCCATCACTCCACGCCCTTGTCCAAAGTCTCTCTCCAGCAACTTTTGAAGCTGAGTCAAACTCAGTAATCTGACCAGCTCTTCCTGCTCTCAGGACAACCTGCACCAGGAATCCCTTTTTCCCTCAAATAAACAATTCCTGCCTCCAGTTCCCTGCAGAACTCAGCTGGTTCTTTGCAGCTGTATCGAGTGCACCCCCAAGCACTGTGCTGTGACAACTCACAACCTCCCCTGAGCCATGAGCTGAATCATCCACCATCATCAAGGAAACGCTTCCATGTTTGAGGAATGCTGCTGTGCATCAGTATCTTTGCTACTTCTTTGTTCACAGTGCCACAAGCTCTGTGTGCTGAGAGCCAAACCCTGCTCAGGCTTTGCAAGGTCCCATAGCTCCCAGGGGTTCATTTCCTGCTGCTGTAACTCACCAAAGGTTTCCTTTGCCAACTCCAGGTCTGACTCCTCTTGTAACTTCTTTAGCCGTAGTTTGTCTGCCAACTGTTCTTCTGGTGTGAGCTCCTTCTGTTCCTCGGGTGCCTCTAACTGCAGGGAACACACACAGGGAGAAGGTGGCACGTTAAAGACATTAAAGTGCCTTCTCCAGAACCACTGAATCACCCACTGCTGCCTCCAGTGAGGGAGGGCACATGGAAAACCTGGAACCCATTCCCTGGAGTGTCAATATATCACTCATTTCACAAGGAATGGGAAGAAACACCGAACTCCCACTCCTGCCTGTTCCATCACTGCTGCACATGAAGGAGCTGGGACAGCACTGTTCTAGTCATTGGATAAATTATACAGGAATTAAAGCTCCCAGCCCACGTGGGATCATGTACAAGACCTCAGTTTGGTTTAGCAGACGAATCAAGGCCTTTTCAGGTCTTGCTCAGCCTCCAAAAAACCAAATCAGATCCGCCCTCTGAATTTTATGTGACCCAGAAGAAATCAGAAGTTACCCTTTTTTTAAGCTCCTCTTGCTTTTTCTTCTGTAGCTTTTCTTTTTCTTTGATTTTTTCTGCTATTTTCTTTTTTTCTGAAACTTTCGGTTCTGTCAAAGGCGGAACAACAACAAACGGCTCTCAGAAGTCTGATGTTGTCTTTTTCCCCCACAACCACAGAAACACTGGAAGCCACCAAGCTCAGCTCCAGGACCAAGCACTGAGTTAAAGATATTTCCGTTAAACCCAGGCCAAGCCCTGCTTGGGTTTGATCCTCACACACCTCCAGGCACAACCAGTGTCTGTTCCCATGCTGATACAGAGCCAGGGAGTACCTTAAAGTCTCACCTTGTTTTACCTCTGTCTCCTTCACCTCTTCCTCTTCCTCCTCATCATCCCAGTTATCCTGCAAAACAGTTAAGATTCTTTTACAGATACTTGTAACCTCTTCCAGTGCCCACAAACCCTCTGATCTGGTGTTGGAGTGAGGGAGCCATGGGAGCTGTACCTCGAGGGTTTTTGGGGCTGTCCACACTGCTTGGCGCCAGTTCTTACCATGAAAAAGGCAGGTTTTGGTCAAACAATCAGCTTGTGTCAATAGTTATAATAGCCAGGTCATGAACAGGCAAACACCACACACATAAACAGGACTTTATTCTCATTTCTGGTGTTATGAGACACTGAACATCACCACGGGGTGGGCACAGCACAGCCCTGCTGGAAACCTCAGCCCAGCTGAAACCACGTTAGACCAGCACTGGCTGTTCTGCTCCACACCACCCCAGGGACCATCTCCTGCTGGGAGAAGCACTCCCGTGGCTGCAGGGTTTTCTGGGAGGCTGCAGCAGAGGCAGAGGTGCAGAGCCCCACGTTGCACCAGGATGTGCTGATCCAAGCAAGGAGACACTGAGTCCCTCCACCAGCTCACCCCGGGTAATTGGCACTTGCAGGGGACTCGGCTTCCCTTCCACATTCCATGGAGCTGACTCGGCTTTGGAGCAGCATTATTTTAGCTCACATCTAATTAAGTTTGTTACACCCACTGCTTAAACAGCTCCACTCAGCACTGAGGAGCTGCCTCAGCCCTGGCCACGCTGGGAGTCAGATGCAAACTGCAGAGGAAGAACAGCATGGACACGAGGGATTCATCCATGGCACTGGGAGATCTGGAAGACTTCACAGAGGGCACGTGGGCAAGGACTCCATGCCATGAGACATGCCCAGACCCCGTCCTGCTAGCCAGGCCTGGTTTATAAACCCAGGGGATTCCAAGTCCTGCCAGCCAGGCCTGGTTTATAAACTCCAAGGAGCTCTCCTGGAGCAAGAGCCATCTGCCTTAGTGCGGTGTCCTTGCAGTGATACAGTAATTCCCAGAGAACATCTTTATTTCAACAGTTTCTGTACCCTTAACTACTCCAAGGCTCCTGAACCATCCTCCCCGCAGCGAGGCTGGGAGGTGACAGCGACTGGCAGAGGCTGGGAGGTGACAGGGACTGGCTCTGGCTCCCAGCTTCAGCACTGGGAAAGGAGCAGGCATTGCCTGCTCTGGCTCTGCCAGCACTGAGTCAATAGATGAAAATTCCTTGGCAAGAGGCCCGACTTCTGGGAAACGTGTGCTGGGGAACACTGAGAGGAGTTTTGTTACCAAAGGTGCTAATTTTAAACCCGGGAAGTTGACATTTCCCAAATTAACAGTGACTGCAAGTTCATCACTAACAACCTTCCAAAATCCAGATCTGCAGATACAAAAATGTGAAATGCCTTTAGACAGTCATGGTCTGAACACACTTTGTGCTGCTGCTTTAGACCACGTCATTTCCCTCACGTGGGGATTTCCTCACCGGGGGCCCTCACACTGAGGGATCCAGAGCCTGAACAGGGGCCTTTGGGAATTCGGCAGGAAGAGCAAAGGAAAGGAAAATAAACCAAAATAAAACACCTTTCTTTGCTGGATCCTCTCTAGATGCAGCTCCAGCACTAAATCCATAATCCCTTGGAAACAGTTAAGCAGCTGCATACTTACTACGTGTAAGATGTAAAATGTCTTCCCAGTGCCAGAGGGCAGGGATGGATGGGATATTGGGAAGGGATTGTTCCCTGGGAGTGGGGGGGAGGCCCTGGCACAGGGTGCCCAGAGGAGCTGTGGCTGCCCCTGGATCCCTGGCAGTGCCCAAGGCCAGGCTGGACACTGGGGCTCGGAGCAGCCTGGGACAGTGGCAGGTGTCCCTGTCCATGGCAGGGCTGGCTCTGGATGGGATTTAAATCCCTTCCAACCCAAACCATTCTAAGACAGTGATTCCACGTGGGTTATATCTGTTCCTGTATTTAACAGCCAGAGAGCCCTCAGGTGTCACCAAGAGAACCACCCCAGTCCAGTTCTCCTGGACACATTCTATCCTGCAGGAAAGCTGCTCACCTTCTGAGGAAGGATGAAAAGCAAATGTCACAGACAGGCTAAGCTACAGGTGTCTGTCCAAACCTGTCAATCACACAGGTGTCACTCATACATGTCTGTGTCACTCACACATGTGTCACTCCCACCCTGTGGAGCTCCACGCTGCCCACGCTCATTCCCAGTGTCCAGAGCTGCTGTTCACACCCCTGTCCTTGTCCTGCTGCTTTAATGTGACACCTGGGACACTCCGGGCTGTGGCTATTATTGAATTTAAGAAGGAAAATCGCCAGCTTGTAACTCACAGAAATTGGGCAACTTTGAGGTTTTTTAAGAGAAGATGAACTATTTTTCCGTTCTGTTCATGAGAAGAACTCGACCTGAGCCCCAAGAGTAACTGCTGGTGTTTTTCAGAGATTCTGGCAACAAGTGTCCTCAAAACCAACCCGGAGTCCTCACCAGTGTTACAATGTCGCAGGGCTGGATTGGAAACGAAAAGGTCTTTTGTCGTTGACTTACTCCACTTTCAGAATCCTGGGATGGTTTGGGTTGGAAAGGACCTCACAGACCACCCAGTTCCACTCTATGCCGTGGGCAGGGATACCTTCCACCTCCCCAGGTTGCTCCAAGCCCTGTCCAACCTGGCCTTGAAAACCATCTGGTATGCTCCTTGTGCACTCCCTGGCACCCCTTTGCATTATGCATAGGAACATGGAGCAAACGGAGCTTTCTGTGGCACCACCAACCACCCTGCCAAGGGCAGCTGGAGCCGAGCAGGAGCAAGCAGCCTCTGAGGGAACTCTGCCTTCAGAAGCACCAGGAACGATCATCCACACGTTTCACTCCCACCGCCGTGCAGACACCGCGCTGAAACACGGCAAAGTCCCGCCTCGTGGCGTGTGAAGAAGCACGAAGATCAGGTGGAAAACACGTGCTGGTAGAGCACAGAAGTTGCTGGTCAGCAGCAGAAGCACCAGCACAGCCCTGCTGTCATTAAAGCCGTCCTGACGCCTCACCCAGTGTACCGCTCTCACAGCTCCGGGCTCGAAAGACTGCAGAAAGCGAGGGGAAAGCGCCCCAAAGCCTGGGAAGCAGCTGGAGAGCAGCAGGTGAATCCCCAAGAGAGCAGGAGGTGCCACTTCAAGAGCGTCTGTCTGACCCTTCCTGCCCTGCGAGCCCCAAGGCAGCGACACCAGCTCCGGGCAGGGCCGGCTCGGGTTCTCTTGGCATTTGGTACTTGTCACCGTGACCGACCCCGGAGTCGCTGCCGCGCGAGCGGAGCCACCGGGAGCCGCCCGGGCCAGGAGCCCCCGAGAGGTCCGGCCCGGCCCCGCCGCCTGCCAAGGCCCGAGCCCGGCCCGGAGCCGCCCAAACCCGCCCGGCCCGGCGGGGCCCCCGAGCCCCCGCCCCAGCGCCGGCCCCGTCTGGGCCCGCGGCCCCGCGCTCGGGCGCCATATGGCAGCGGCCCGCCCGCCCCCGCCGCCCCACGCCGGTCCCCGGAGCCGCCGCGCCGCGAGGCCCCGGCGGGGCCCCCCCGGCCGCACCTTCACGTCGTCCTCCTCATCCTCGCCGGCCCAGCGGTCCCCGGCCACCCCCGGCACCAGCCGCTTCGACACCGGCTCCACCACCTCGAAGCTGTCGGCGTCTGTGGGGAGAGGAGCGCGGGTGAGGGGCGGGGAGAGGCGCGGGGGGGCCCCCGCTGGCCCCGGGCCCCGCGGCCCCGCCGCACCCACCCCACGAGTCCGCCGCCTCCGCCGCCATCTTGCCCCGACCGCGGCCGCCGGGCAGCGCCGCGCGGGGCACGCCGGGACGGCGGCGGACTGACCCCGCCCCTGCCCCGGACACGCCCACAGGGCGGAGCCTGAGAGCGCGGCGGGAACGGGATCGGGATCGGGGACTGGATTGGGATCGGGGATCGGGAATGGGATCGGGAATGGGGATCGGCAATAGGGATCGGCAATAGGGATGGAAACGGGAATGGGATCGGGAATAGGAATGGGATCGGGAATGGGGATCGGGATCGGGGACTGGATTGGGATCGGAGATCGGGAATGGGAACGGGAATGGGGATCGGGATCGGGGACTGGATTGGGATCGGAGATCGGGAATGGGAATGGGATCGGGAATGGGGATCGGCAATAGGGATGGAAACGGGAATGGGATCGGGAATAGGAATGGAAACGGGAATGGGATCGGGAATGGGGATCGGGATCGGGGATGGGATTTGCACTGGGACCGGGACCCCGCTCTCCCCGCCCGCCGTCCCGGGTCTCTCCGGTGGCAGCGCCCTGTCCCGCCCTGTTCCCTATCGCGGGGCGGCAGCCGCGGGAGCCGCCCCGGCCCTGCCCCGGCGCACGCACGGCCCCGCCGGGGATGGGACGGGAGAGGAGCGGAGCGGAGCGGGCCGGGGGTTCCGGAGGCACGGCCCGCTTCGGCAGCTGCAGCCGGCACAGCCGGGCCTGCCCGCTCCGCTCCCGCCCCGGGGCCCGGCTGTGCCCCGGGCACGATCCTGGCAGGGCCCGGGCACGGCTCGGCCACGCCACGCTGAGCTTTATCCACAGCAGGGCGCGAGGTTCTCCTTCCCCCTCTGCCCTGTAACATCGAATAGAGAAAAGCTGGAATTGTTCACTTCATCCGCTTCACTGCCAGCTCCCAATTTCTGTGCGAACTCCAGTAAGTGGAAAAGGAGGATAGGTTTTGTCTGAAGATGATACATTTAGAACGTGTCTTTCATATAACGAATGAACGACCTCTGTACACACCTGTATAAATCACACACGTGTGTCTAGGAAAAACACAAAGAAAAAATAGATACTTTCAAATTTATCATCCTTTTCCTGTTCTCCATTTATCAGACAATATAAATAATAACAGAGCTATACCTACAGATCAAGCAACGTCAAAGTTATATCCTCACCAAGTCTACAGTTTCACAGGCTCAGGGCGCTGTGGGGATAATCACAGAATTGCCACAAATTGCGCTGTAATTTGAAATATGTTAATATTGGAATATGTAATTCGGAATTCTGAGGATTTACACAGAACATTTAAATTTTTCCTTGACAGTTACACACAGACACGATTTCTTTCCTGCCACTTCAAGGCTGAAAAGTGACAGGAGCAATGTCTTGACTTACAGAAAACTGAGTCTCAATGAAGGATGATGATATCAGCTAAAAATCATTAAAACAGTCTCCAGAGCGTAAGCATTTAATTAAACCTTTGTGTTTCTGTAGACCAGAAACGACTGCAGAAGAAACAGAAATCCACAGCACAGGACTTCACATCATATTTTACAAGATCTGGCCCCATCAGTACAATGAGATTTTTGCAAGTACCAAGAACAAAAACTCCTCCTCCTCCACTCCTGCCCCGGGGCTCGATGCTTTCCAGCGGCACCAATCCCGCCCTGGAGCTCCGGTGGTGGCCACTGCAGCGCTGGGGAAGGAAGGGGACGCTGCTGTGCAGGGCTTTTGTCACCCCCGGCACCCCCTGAGGTTCGGTTCCACATTTCAGGGCTTTTCCCAAACCTGATCCGTGTCTGCGCCGCGACGCCTCCGGCTGACACCGCTCGTGGTTTGGGGGATTTCTGATCCAGTCTGGAGGCACTCAGGCTTCCTGCTACATTCAAAAGCAATAAGAAATGTCAAGGGGAGTGAATCCAAGGCGGGGGGGGAGCAGTAACACCAGGGCGAGGGCTATTCCAGGTACAGAGCAACTCCAGGGGAAAGAAAAGGACAGGACAGGTATTGTCACCAATGTCTGGGAGATGTCCCTGTGCTGCCAGAACCAAGGGGCTCCAACCTGGAACAGAATCCACGGGGACATGGCAAACAGGCACGGGGTCACCACAGCCCAGCAAAGACCAAGAAAAGCATCCAGAATTCTGGAAACAGGCTGTGGTGCTTCCCAAAAGGACACAAAACAGGAATCAGTGATCTGGCTGCACTATGCCCTGCTCAGGGGGCACACACTTGGCACAGGGGGGGATTTGGGGACACAGCCTGACCCAGACCCCGGCACAGGAACAGGGAACTCCCCCTCGAGACGAACACAACAGAAATAAAAGCTGTGGATGGAAACTCTGCTTCACACCAGCAAGGCTTGAAGGAGGCAGCAGCACGCTGCAGAGTTCAGTGATAAACACCAGGCTTGCAGCACAGGAGAATATGAATATTTCATATGTTTACTAAGCAATCTCTGTCAGTCCCGTTGTGCATCGATGTAGAACTAAATCCCCCCGTTTACATTTGGGTTTCCCTCATGGATCTGATGGGCACGACACAGACACAGCTGTAAAGTGCAATGCCTTTGGTTTCCTCAGCTCCAGAAGCACCTTTGGAATGGCTGGAGCCACAGGGGACCTGGGATAAGGATGTTGTTTGAACAGGTGAACATCCCATTACAGCTGGAAAAGGCCCTGAGCCAAAGCTGGGCTCACCCTGGCGGATCCCTGAATCTTACAGCAGCTCTGTGACGTGAAGAAACTGGGAGGAATCCCCCGTTAGGCAAAGCTTCATCACTGCACTCCTGAAACCCCTCAGACTCAGATTTACACTGTAAGGAACAGCTGAGGAAGGGCTGCAAACCAAGGGGCAGCTCCACACAAGCTGCCCCTTCCAGAGCCCATCCATCCATCTCTCCATCAGCCCCAGGGGACACGGCTGCACCAAGCAGATGTAAAGGTAATGTTCTGTACATTTTATTTCAATAAAGACATAAGACAAACAGCGTAAAGATGCCCAGATGCCCTAAAGATAAATACATTTAAAAGATTCTCATTAAAATGAATCTGTAGTATTTCTTTCCTGCAAGCAAAATACCTTTCTTTAAATACAAAAAAAATCAGTATTCTGAATTGCAAATGTTTTCACTTTTTTTGCAGAAAATCTGCCATGATGATTTTGTTTTTAATGAATAAAGATTTTCCACAAAACAGGCTTGCTCTACATGCTAAGTTTTAACAGTTCAGTGACACCATGTGCTAGCTACATACACAACAGATAATATAGTAAGAAAACACTCAACCTGATGAAAAGTTAAAATCTTCATTAATACACTGGAAAAAGTTGACATAACTCATGCCTTTTAAAATCAAAAATACAAAAATTAAATGTTTTGCTAAAAAGATTTTCCTTATTTTAAGGACTCATTTGAAAATGAAGCTGCATGTAATTTGTACAATAAAATTGTACAAGTAAACAGGTAATATACATAAAAAATTAACTGACATACTTCTCAATTATCAGCTGTCCACCTTTAATTTCCAATACTGTACTTTCTTATCAAGCATACAAAATAGCAAACTTCTCTTTAGAAAAAGTGCCGTTCTGTGACATCTTTTACACAAAACCAGTCCGAGCCTGTGGCATGGTAATGCAGTCGAGAGGCAAAGCTTTCCTAACTCGTACAAATCCTGCCTTCCGCAAAAAGCCTCCGGAAAATCCCATTCCCCACCACTACAAAAATATCACCTGCATTAGGAGCCACGGCCGGGGCTGTTCCCTCAGGAACAGGGGGATGGCAGGGGAGCCCTGCCCCAGAGGGGCTGATTGGAGCCAGGAGTGTCACAGGAGCCCTGCCTGGAGCCAACGGGCAGCAGGAGTGGCCAGGTGACCACACTCAGGCAGCAGGAGCAGCCACACCTGCCAGGTGACCACACTCGGGCAGCAGGAGCAGCCTGGCACTGCCACACCTGCCAGGTGACCACGCTCTTGGCATCACCACACCTGCCAGGTGACCACGCTCGGGCAGCAGGATTGGCCTGGCACTGCCACACCTGCCCGGTGACCACACTCGGGCAGCAGGAGGGGCCAGGTAACCATGCTCAGGCAGTAGGAGTGGCCTGGTGACCACGCTTGGGCACAGCAGGAGCAGCCTGGCACTGCCACACCTGCCAGGTGACCACACAGGTCCTGCCCCAGGCCCGGGCACAGCAGAGGGTGAGGTATTCCTTGTCCATTGTGGTGCCACTGCCAGGTGTGCTCTGTCCGGAGGACGTGCCATCGCAATGCTTTAGGATATTCCCAATATTAGCAATTCTTGTCTTCGTCTTATCTAGCCAGTCTCTTGATTTTTGAAAAGGTTTCGACTACAGTAGAATATTACAGAAAGAAAATATAAATGCAGAGTTTTTTTGTTTTTTTTGTTTTCTTCTTCTTTCTAAATGAAACTTACGTGGGCTAAAACTAGAGAGTATTTTTAAACAAATATACAGGATGCAGGCAGACAAAGCAGGGAAACGGCCAGCCAACTGTTTAATAAAAAACTAACAAAATTTGGCTATTTCCAGAAAAACTATGAAGCGCCTCAACTAAAAGGAATGCATAATGAAATTCTAATCTAATACAGGTCAAAAATGTAAAAAGGTTATAAACCTTAACAGGAAAAATAAAACAACTTTTACTGGCCATTCCTGTTGAAATGAGAATCTTAAAAGTAACAGAAAAGTGGCTACAAACCCACTTAGAGCACCGAACAGAGAGAAAATCCAAGTCCGTTTTCAATCTCTGTTGTATCATAAAATCCTGTGTTTCTACAGGTCAAACTGCTGGTGGCAGAAACAGAATTTTCTTTATAAACTGCAGATGTCCTGTACATAAAAAATTTCCTTGGAGTTGCACTAGTTCTAAAGACTTTTCTGTTCTAGCCTCTCTACTGCGGGTACTGGATTGTACTGATGGCGGCAACCTCAGGTGTAGAAAGTCTCTTCCTGTAACCCTTGATCATTGTTGGGCACCAAAGATAAGAAAAGCAAGACGGGGTACAAAAATGCAAAATTTCAACAGTAATGGCAATGTTTTGTATTAGTCCAACAGGGTCCTGCATTTCCTCCCCTCGGCAGCGAGAGCAAAGGCTTTAATCAGGGGGTAGCAAATCATGCAAGCGAAATCTGTCTCTGATGTGAGGTCGGACGTCTTCGTTCTGTGGGGGAAAGGGCAGGTTTAGGACAATAAACACAGCCAGAGCCCCACTACAGCAGGGCCCCTTGCACAGCACCCCTCTCTGAACACAACCAACATCAGCCACCAATTCTGTCATTCCAGAGACTCACAGAAATAACTCCATAGCATCCACAGCAATTCAGGAGGGATTTATTGGCCTTTCAGCAATAAGGACACACACTGCACAGCCAGCAACAGGCACTGTGGCATCAAAATGCTCAGAGATCCCCAGTTTCCTTACGACTGATGTCACAATCCCACAATCCCTGCATTTACAGCACAGTCAGCAATGACAAGTCCCCTTTTGCTGTATGAACACGCCCCTGGATCTTCACCAGCCTCAACCTCAGTGACTCAGAAACCCTTAACAATAAGTGAAAATATTAAAGGAACTCACTGACAGTTTTGGGAAAAGCCACAGAAAGCAAACACTTACCAGCTCTACGAGTTTCTCCAGAAATGGAATCAACTTTAGGAGTTCATTATCACTTTTATCCATGAACCAGCTTTCTATAGGAATTCCATTGGAAAGCTAAAGTTAAAATAGGAAAAAAACATCAACACACAATTCATACTTAATCTTCTACAAATATGACTCATGAAATAGCACTTGGGGGAAAAATGTTTCCGAGTTAGAGATCCATCAGTATTTTCCCCACAGTTTGGTTTGCAAACCTCAACACAAAGCCCCAAACTTACACAAGCAGTGAAATCCAAGTGTGGGGATTCCCTGTGCCCCCTCAGGAGGTGTCTCCTGAGCCAGCCCCTCACCTGGTAAGCAAAGGCTTGCGGTGAATTGTCGATGATGATGGTTTTGGAGAGGTCTCTGCCCAGGATGTTCAAATCCTTGATATAATTCCCTTGTACACACACACAGTGCTCACGGAAGAGTCGATGCCTGGCATGAAAGGAAAACACTCCTTAATGAGACCAAGGAAACATCCACACTGCACCAGGAACATGGAGCTTTGCCAAGCATTATCCAGTTTTTTCTCTTCCCATCTCCTGTTAGAGAATTGTGCCTTTTTTCTGTTCTCTTTAGAGCTTTTTGCTGGTGAAATGCCCAGTTGAGGTGATTCTGCACTTACCCAGCTCTGGGGGTGGGTGTTTGTATTTATTCAGGCTCTTCTTTCTGACCCCTTTCACAGCCAGGCTAACGAAGGGACCCAGAGCACCCCAAGGATCTGCTAAGCCCCAGGTGCTGCACAGAGCCAGTCCATTGGGATTTGTTATCCCTTTATTGTGTCCCAGCCCTCACAGGATGGGGCCTCCCTGTGCCACCTCATGCCAGAACACCAAGTGGCACAAAGAATGTTTCCTTTCCTGTTGCACCTCTGCTGGCAATTAACCTATTTCAGTTATTACAGTTCAAAAAAAAGCCTCGGGGCCAAAACATCCCATCAACTCCTTCCCTTGCCATTAGTCTGCTCCTGTGTAATTTATGACAGAAGAAATGGATGGACTGACTAAAAGGACTCAGATAAAAATCCAGCAGGAACAGAACTCCCATTTCATGGCATATCCACAGAATTACGAATTGTGAAGTAGCAGATTTGGGGTTGCCCAGCCCTGTTGCAGAGCAGCCCCTTGCAGGCTGCTGTGTGTTTAAATGGAGTGCTCAGAGGCTGTACACAGTGTGCCTAATTCCATGTAGGAGCTGAGTTCCCAACGTTGCCATGGAGGGAAATGAGCTGCTGCATTTATATTTAGAGTGTGAGTCACACGTGTGGGACCTGACAGGCACCTGGGGCTGGTGGTAGAGCTGGGACCGACCCCAGGCAAAGCCAGGCAGCACAGAGACATCTCTGCAGGCTGCCAGACCCTGCCTGGCTGCCTGTGCCAGGGCTCTTCCTGTCCCAACACAGGAGCAATCACAGCCCTGAATGTTCAGATCAGGTATCTGGAGAAAGGTTTGACACCTGGGGGACAGCCCCATCCTCGTGTTCTGGATTGCCAGTGCCCTCTGGGGTGGCACAGAGCTCTGGCACCACCAGGAGGGGTTCCCTGGCCTGGGACACTCCACACAGGGGAAACCCCTGAGCAGAAATCAGTTTGGGTCCAGCACTGCCAGGTACAGTCCCCCTGCCAGGTGAGAGTGACAGAGTCTCAGCCCTGGAATTTCCTTCTGCCTTTAGGAACTGGAAAAGCCAAACACTTCCCAACAAAGCTCAGTACTGAGAAATGAAAAACCAAACCAGCTCCAATACAAATCCAACAGACAAATGATTCTGTGACTGAATGAGAATTAAAAGCGTGCTGATTGTTGATGCCTTTTTCTGGTCTTAGGAAATAAAGGCTCAGACAGGGTCAGAGGGTTGGGGTCGTTTCCCTTGGGATTTTAATAGGATCCCATTCCATGGCTTCTGCTGTCCAGGTAGAACACGCCGCAAAAGCCCCGTCCCCCCAATCGAGTGTACAATTAAAGACTCTACTCATTAGCAGATCTACCAGGAGGGCCCAAGAAGGGGCTTGGGTGGGCTAACTTCTAGTTTACAGAATCTGTCCTACTAGGAGACCTTGAGGGTCCACGAAAACAGAGTGTTTGGTCTCTAACTCTACCTGGTTTCAGGGGTGTTCAGTCTACTGACCTGCTAAACACCATGAAACCAGGCTAAACTATCACCTAAAGCATCACAAGTGTGCATGCTGATACTTGTGAATATAGGGAACAGTGTAAGAAGTATTGAGAAGAAAAGCAGAAAAATCCTTCAGGCATCATTGTAAAAGCTATACAAGTCACAATTCACAATAAATAACTCAAGTTTGAATAGGTTAGAAGTAATCAGATACTCATTTCTTTTCCTTTATTTGCAGTGTGTATTCCAAAGCACATTTCTGATCCCCAAGAGGTCACTTCCCACGAGCCAACTTAACAGAGAATGAACAGGGCCAAGTTTTGGCCTGGGGTTCTTTTATCACAAGGCCCATGTTCCTCCCTCTCTGAGCCCAGATAAACCGCCAAGGAATCAGTGAGGGAGACAGGGCAGTAAGGAACAAGTTCCACCCCACTGGGCAGGCTCAGGACTCAGTTTGCTCACGACATTGCTCTGGTTTTACCTGACCAGCTGCTTTTTGGGGTCCAGGATGTTCAATAACTTGTCTGCATACACCTTCTTAGAAGCAGTAAACAGAATGATCTGGGGATTGGAGGGGAAAAAGTCACCACTGAAGGTAGAGGTAAGTGGATACAATTTAAAAATGAGGTTCAGAGGGGGTGTCTGACAGTTTTACCTCATAAATCTGAGACATCCGTTCCAGGAACTCTCGGAAGAACGGCCGTAGCCGGACGTAGACCTGCAGCAGAGAGGGGCTTCAGCAACACTGCCAGCCCTCCAGCCACCCCCTCCCCACCTCTCTGTGCAGAGAAGTGCAAAATGAGCAGCAGAATAACCCAGTAGATATCAACTCCTTGTATAGCAGTACCCCAGTGACAGCAATACTGCAGCAGCTCCCAGACTGAGCAGCTCAGAGTGAAGGGGTAACATCAGCCTTAACTACTGGAACTTCTAATTCAATCTACTGGAAAATCAGATGGAATTATTAAAAAAAAATAATAAAATATAGAAGTTGGACAACATCTAAATTAAAAATGAAACTGGCTGCTTTGACTAAACACCCTCTCACCAGCAGGGCAGCAGCAGTTCAAGCCCTGGACACAAGAACTACATCCCCTTCTTCAATAACCACCACCCATTACCTGAGCCTGGGGGTGGTCAGAAGCGATTAAAAACAAAGACTTCAGTTGTTTCTACATTTCCATAAACTCAACCACCACCAGCACAGAGCTGCACACACAGGGAAACCATTCCCTGTAAGGAACTGTAGAGCCACAAAAGGTCCCAGCCAGGAGGGCTCTGTCTCTCTCTGACTCCAATACAGGATTTGGGCTCAAAGGGGAAGAGTTTAAGTGAATACAAAATTCCCTGCCAGATCTGAGACCTGCACTTTATCACCAGACAGGTGTAAAATGCCAGGCTGCTGCTTCTCTCTCTTCAAACAAACTGAGAACGACGCACAGCAAGGATTCCCACAAAACAAAATCAAAATGTTTGTGTTTTTTTATTTACCTGGTAAATGACATCTTGAAAAAGAACTGGAAAAGTGAGTGCAGCATCTTCTAATTCGTTTAGACTACAGTGCACTAATGTTTCATCCTAGGGAAAAAGTTACATAAAAGAAAGAAAAGAGTGTGAAAAAACAATGTTGAAAACAGAAGTGGTTTTCTGCATTTTTATGTTCATTTTAAGGCACGTTTATTTAGAATGGAAAATGTACTTTCGTGTAAGTGCTGTCAAGACTGAAGAAAATTCTTAGGACAAATGAAACATTTAATTATTCTGGTAATTTTTGAAAATTTTCACTAAAATTGTGTACTGGGGGTGTAGCTATAAGGAGATATTTTAATTTTGTAGGCTCTTCTCTCATTCAGTTCCAGACTGAATCTTTCAGTGTGGATAATCCACTCATTCCTGTGATCACCCAACTGAGGCTGCTCATAAAATCACACCACCATTAACAGGGTCTGAAACAGCTTTTGAAACAGAGACACTGAAAAAAATAATCATAAAGACAAATATGTTTTATAAGAGTAGTTCAAAAAGTGGATTTCTGTCCTTTAAGAATATTCTCAGAAGTATTTTTTAAGTTTAATTTCTCATCAATGTTGATGCAAGACAATGTTGATGCAACTGAATTTTCCTATTTATTCCACCTCATTTTTCCCACATTGGATTTAGGGAAGCTCTGTGGGGACAGATAATTCTGTTTGAGGTGTTAAAACTGTAATGCTTTTTTTTTAAGCAGGATGTAAGTATTTGACAAATACAGCACACATTCTATTCCTACCACAATTAATCCTTTTTCAACTATTTTTAACTAAAATTATGCAACATTCACCAGTCTGTTTAAACAAAATATAACCGATTTCCACAACAAACAAAGTAAGGGAAATGCTCCATCCCCCTGCTTTGGTTTGTGTTTATAAAGGTATTTACCAAGTCTAGAACTAATGAGAACTCTGGTGTGCTTCTGGTTTTCAATGGGAGCGCTGGCTTCCTGTTCAGCTGCTCTTCTGTCAGAGGGGGGACATGTTTGATGAAATAGTATCTGAAAAGAATACAGATTTTGCTGTAAGAATGCACATTATTGAACTGCAATGCTGTAGCCTAACTTAACATTTGAAGTATTTAAGGCTGCACAAGAAGTAAGTATTTTAAATTGAAATAAACCCCACATGAGCATAGACAGAACTTTTGGAGCTCATTATCATACAAAAAAAATGATCCAATTTAAACAGAGTATCTCAATTCAATGCCCCAAATTATTAATTTACTATTTCCAGTACAAACACCGGCACTTACGGATCAAAGACTTCCCAGTCCTCTTCATAGGTGGCTTCTGCATGAGCTGATGAGTAGCCACTGTCTGGAGATACTGGTGCTGAAATTCAACGAAAATGACCAAAACAAAAAAATAAAACAAAAAACCACAAGAGCTGGTCTCATTAGTGTAGTTCTTTAAAGTGACACTTTGCACCTGAGACACAAGGGAGGAAATTAGTGACAAACTCTGCAGCCCACCTCCCCTGCCAGGGGCTTCCCTGGGCTGGTCCAAGAGCAGCCCCTCTGCTCAGAGGTCACATTTAGCCTGTGCTAAAATGCTGCTCATCTTCCAAAGCTTGGAGGGTCTGGGCAGGGTTTAGCTAAGGATTGGATGCTGCCCATGCACACAGAATCTGAATTTTATGACTACAGTTTTTGTCAAAAAAAGATGTTGTCTTCTGAAGGAAATATGGAAAATGAATGTAGGATCTGTGTGTTTCTCATTTACCATGTGGCTCTAGGACCAGATACCAAAATGCAGCCAGTTTCTCTTTGGAGATCAGCAAGCCCAGAGTGTGCAACTTCAGTGTTAACAAAAATGCCTTTTCTCTGGAATCTCTGCTTCCATGGGAAGAAGTGTTATGAGGCCACCTGAGTTACACCAGGAATAGGCAAGCCCTGCCAAAACCGTGTCTGGTGCATAAACCAGATTTGCCTACCAACTATAAAAATCAGTATTGATGCTGTTTGCACACCCCAAGGGAAGGTGTGACAGGAGTCCCTGCCAGGCACAGGAGCTGGATTCCTCAGGATCACCCCTTCCCTGTCCCCCGTGCCCCAGGCCCGTCCCCATCCCGTCCCTTACCCGTGAGCGGGGGCAGGTCGCGGTCCCCCGGCTCCTCAGTGTCCCCCAGGCCGTTGTTGACAGCCCTGCCCTGGCCGGGCTGTGCAGGGAAGGCGGCGCCGTTGGTGGAGGTGGCCGTGCTCGTGGTGATCTCATCCACCTGCTCCATGTCCAGCTGCTTCACGATCTCCTCAGCCTCCACTGCCTGGCCCGGAGAGTCGGAGCCCGATGTTCCTGAGGGACAGTTCCAAACACTCCTCACTCACCTTGAGTTCTACCCTATCACAGCCTCATTATAAACCACACACACACAGAGTCTCGGAATAATTAAAGGTATCTGCACTGATTCATGCCACAAAAATAACAACCGAACTGAAGACCATGACAAATGACTTTAAAACCTGTTTGGGACAAGGAACGTAATCTTTTTTTTTTTTACCTTCTCCTTGTTTTTTTTTTACTGAAAGGTGCACCACTAAATACAGCCACAAAAGAAATGCTCTAATGCTTGTAAGCTTATTGCTTCTTTCATTAACGATCAGCCCATCCAAGAATTAAGGAGCTCATTATCTGGCAGCAGTAACTCTAGGTTTGTAAACCAGAATGAGAAGTGTACTGTCACTCAAAGCAGCTATTTCATACAAAAATCTACCAGTCTCAGCTTTAAGACTATTTGTTTTTTGAATAATACTCACCATTTTTATTTGCTGGTGAAAAAAAATTGAAAACAGGAGAAAAAATGGTTCCCAGTAACGTTGTTCGTGGGGGACTGCCTGTGGTAGGGTTATCTTCCAATTTTCCATTTTGCTTTACGTGTTGGTTCGTCATCTCATAACTTCCAGCTTCTGGAAAAGAAAAAATAGGAGTTTTACCACCACCCCTCTGGGTTTCAGTTGCATCTGGTCCTTTATGGTCAGCATTTGCACTCTGGGAGTGAACTCTTGTTCATGGCTCAGTTGGGTCCATCAGAGTCAACAACTTTCTACCAGCACAAACCCAAAATGTTCATTCTCACACCCTCTGGAGCTTTCCTCTCCAGAGGGGCAGCAGGCCTTGTTCACAGAGAGCAGGTGAAATCCTGGCAGTGACTCGGTGCCCAGCAGAACTCGGCGCTGTCAGTGCTGGGACTCCACTAGAGGGAGGCACCAGAATGGGTCAGAGTTCCCTGGCTGAGCCTCCAGCTGCTCCAGAGCCCATGTCTGGTGCTCTCCACACTCACACATGCACAAACACAGCTCGGGAGGGACAGAACTGTCAGCTGTTATCACAGATAACAAAGGACAGAATTCAATAAACATTCATGTTACAGATCTGACAGGTAACAAGGGTTATACCCAAATGTTAGCACAGGTATGTCCATCCCACAACTCAGATCCCCACCTCACAATTCTGACAGAAACCTGTCTGTGTGTCTGACAAGTGCTTTCAGCATCTAAGGACACCTGGTTACTTCCACAAAGGTCAAGAGCTGGGAGGTCACATCTCACTTTTATTTGTGAGAAAATGGGAGAAGAGCTAAATCAAATTATTATGGGACTTCTAGGATAATTAAAACCAAAAAGAAGTAAATTAGTTCCAAAGAGCTGCTGCTGATTCAAGCTGCTCTCACAGAGATACACTGGATGTATCTGGGGGGTGATGTGAGTGCTGGCTCACACCCCCGGCAATCCTGTTGTGCTCTGATCAGCTCTGGAGTCAGTGACTCCAGTAACTCCCCTACTGCAGAAGAGCCCTGGATCAGTGCACAGCTGGGGGATTACAGAATTCCCCCTGCACTGCAGGGCACAATGTGAGGATTTACAGACCTCCATTCATCTGACTTTTCCGCCGCACTCGCGAGAGCTGTTTGTTGGGCTTCTCTCCTGACTGGGGGGTGGAGGTGATCAAGTTGTTATCGATGTCCCGCTCAATCCGACTCCTCTTGGTGGGATTTTCTCTTTCTTCCTTAAAACAGAAAAGAGGGGGAAAAAGAAACATACTGAACAGTGCCTCTTTTACCATGGACCAGAGCAGAGAATATTATCTCCTTGGGAAAGTTCACCAAGGATCCCTTTACTGCTCCACTTCCAGCTGCACAACATGCAACAAGTGTCTGGCCAGCTGGGATTTTACAGGAGTTTAAACAAAATCTAAGTATGGGGTATGAAAACTGTACATGGACCTGCTGGAGTAGAAACATTGTCTTTACAGCCAATCTGTAAATATTTCAGTGCTGCAGAGGCTGGGAAATGCAGAGACAAAGCAACTAAAATTACCTGAAACTTGTTTTCTCTGCCTGTTAAACACACAGGAGGTGAAGTGCCCAACAATATCCAATGTGACAATCTGTATCAGACAGTACAGGGCAAAACTGAGGCGTGGAAAATCCAAGGATTCTCCTTTCCTGGAAGTAAGTGACTGCAGCCCTCATGGGAATGAGAGAGAACTGAACAGTTTTGCTCATTGTCTGTGCATGGCTCTATGTGCAGGCACACATTCATGACAGGTTTCTTACCCTTTTCCCCCAAAACACCCACGACAACTCAATAAAATGTTGACATTTTATCAGACTTTTATTTCTCATGTAGCTGATCTGGGATACATTGTAAATTAGTTATGACTTCTTGGCTACTCTTCTTTCAAATCTGCAGTTACATAATGCCAGTATCTGAGCTGCTGGGACCGAATGATGGGGAGTTTTCAACTGGCCTCCATCTAGAGAAAAAACGCCAGGTTTTGAAGCAATTGCAAGGTTACCTTCAGCCTATCAAAGTTTTACACATATATAAATAGAAGTGTGTGTATATATATTTTTCAACCTCAAATGTTCATGCAGCACATGCAACAGGTGTGTTCACATGTGCAGATCAGCAAAGCTCAGCTTTCTGGCTGCACCAAGATGTGAGATTTCATGGTTTTCCCCAACAAGATGTGGATGTGATACTGCAAGCAGGGCAGTGCTCACTGCAGGAATCACTGAGCAGTTCCATCAATTCCATGGATTTGTGAGGTCTGACCTTCATTGATTAAATGACTCCTAAACAATTTTGAATAAAATTGCCAGAATTAGGCAACAAATTAATGCTTGCAGACTGGCTTTTCTAAGTTGTTAGTACTGGTAATTCCTTGCATCTGGATCCAAGGAATCCTTAAAATAGAAATTAAGAACGTAGTGAATTTATTTGACGTTTTCACACAGAAACACCAGGTAATAAATCCTGTGATTTATTGGACTGTTAAATACGCCCCCAATTGGCTCCTGAAGGTTTCAAAGTCTGCTTTACCTGACACAACTCACAGGCACCTGTTGCCTCCCAATTCTTTATGTTTTGCTTCCACCACATGATTAATTCTCAACAGAACTGGTTTTCAATCAAATCTGAAGTGATTACGACCCACTCAAAAGCAAAGCAGGGCCCCGCAGCCAGCGTACCTTGGGTGTGCTTCCTTTGATGAACTTTTTGATTGAAGACAAGAGGCCTGTCTCATTTTTGGGTGGTTTTCCCCCGCCGCCAGGTAAGGGCTCCTCCACCTCCGAGTGTTTCCGCTTGGCCCGCAGCGCCCGCTGTGTGTGGAGCTGGTTGGACTGCTGGGACGCTTTCCGTGTCCTCAGCCTCATCTTCATGGGTACCACATGGAAGGCTAGAAAAGGAACAAACAGGAATACTCATCCATTGAGGAATCTCTGAAGCTGCAGCTCCTGAATGCGAGGGATTACATAAGGCTGGTGTGATCCCCTCCCGACGCACGGCTCACTCCCAGCTATTTCAGTGAGAGTAGCACACTGCCAGGGGAGCACAGGGATGGAACCTGGCCATGGACACAGCACCCAGCACATCACTGAGCCGGGCACAGCCCTCCAGTTGGGGCAGGGAGGAAAAACCGACCTCCTCAGAACGACAGAACTACCCGGGGTGGAAAGGACCTCTCGGGTCACGGAGTCCAACCTGTGAACAATCACACCTTGTCAACCAGGAGGGTGTCAGCTGCCTTGATGAAAGGATTGATTGGAGGCTGCCTGTTGTCTCCAGTCCCAAATGACTGGACTCTGTGACCCAGGAAGTGCTTTCCTCTCTGTGTTCCTCAAACCACTTCATTGCAAGTCTCCACATTAAGCCTGAGATGAGGCATAAATCTAAATTCCTGTCCAGTGCTCACAGAAGGAACCAAGAGCCTGTGCACTCAGTGTGGGTGAGGACAGAGCAGCTCTGCAAAGGAACCCAAACTGAGCTTCAATACATCTGAGTTTGGGAATCACATCAGACCTTGAGAACATTCATGCAAGGGCAGTAATTATTAAAGCAGAGTAAAAGGCCATTCCAGGGAATGCATCCCATTTATCTCCAGCCTCCAAGTGGGCTGCTGATATTGTCACACCCCAGTCTCAATGTCACTCTTCCCTGGGCTGGGGATGTGCCTCCTGCAGCTGCTTGGAGCTGGGCTAGTTTGAAGGGGGCTCCTCATGCTTAAAATCATTCTTATGATTGATCAGGAGCTGAGAAATGAAGTAGCAAGAAATCTATCTGAGGTAACGCACAGAAATGCTGGAAAGAATGTAATTTGCCTTTCCTAGCTGAAATCATGACAAAAACCAGGTTTTTAAAGAAAATGGTATGCTTATCACAACAGGAATCAGTGCCTGCCTTTCTGGAGTCCATTTAGTGTAGATCTGATTGCTGCAGAGACAGAATAAATATAGCATCTAACATACGAATTGCCTTTCTGGAGTCCATTTAGTGTGGATCTGATTGCTGCAGAGACAGAATAAACAATCTGCAACATTTAACGTGTAAGTAATGTCACAACAGGTATGTTGTGTAGGAAAAGGCAATGGTGGCACTGGGATGAGTCACAGACAGAGAAACACTGATAATATTTTTGAAAACCAGTCCAAAACCTGTTACACAGCTGTGTTTGTTCCCAGGTAAATCTCAGGCTCACACAAAGGTGTTGAAGCTAATGAGGAATGACCCAAGCACTGACACTGCTGTCAGACTTAGCAAGAAAAGAACTCTGTGGGTATTGCCAAGGGTGAAACGTGATGTTACACAGAATTACTACATGGAATAATCACTGGAACTGCCAGCAAACACGGGGGGTCATTTCATTTTCCACAGGTCCATGCTCAGCATTTCCATCAGTGGTCAGTGCAGCAACACGAGGCAGTTCAGTCCAAGTGTGCCCAGCACTGCAAGGGCACCACTCACCCGTGTCCCAGGGTCTCCAACACCGCCTTGGACAGCTGTGCCACAGCTGGACAGCTCTTTCCATGATGAAATTTTCCTTGATATCCACCCTGAGCCTTCCCTGGCCCAGCCTGAGGCCGTTCCATCTCCTCCTGTCCCTGTTCCCTGGGAGCAGAGCCCGACGCCTCCGGCTGCCTGCTCCTGTCAGGGACTTGTGCAGAGCCACAAGGTCCCCCCTGAGCCTCCTCTTCTCCAGGCTGAGCCCTTTCCCAACTCCCTCAGCCACTCCTCACAGGATTTATGTTTCGGGTCCTTCCCCAGTTCCATTGCCCTTGTCTGGACACACTCCAACACCTCAGAGTCCTTGCTCCTGCTCCCTACTCACTTCTTTCCCACACTCAACTTCAGATCTTGTCCCCTCCTCAGAGATCTCAGCTCACTGAGATAACAGGGAAAATTCCTTCATTTTTATACCATTAAATCAGTTTATATGGGAAAGCAGTGGGCATCCGAGCAATGCAATGGAGAGTCAGCGAGTGGCACAGACCGTGGAGATGGTGCAACCTGGACAGCTGGACAGGCCAGGGCCAGTCCAGGGATGGCAGGAAGGCAGCAGAGAGCCCCGGGAGGCTCTGCTCACTTACCATGTGGAGCAGGGGGCTCAGGGCAAGCGGGCAGTGGGGTGGGCAGCGAGTGTGGCTGTGAGGGGCCAGGCCCGGCCATGGCACACAGAACAGCATGTCCAGCTGCCCTCTGTGACCTCTGCAAGCTGCCAGTGATGTCATGGAACCCCTGAGCTTGGACAAGACCACTGAGTCCAACCATCCCCAGCACTGCCAAGGCCAGCACAGCTCATGCCCCCAGTGCCACATCCATAGGGCTGTTAAATCCCTCCAGGGATGCGGACTGCACCACCAGCCTGGGCAGCTGGGCCAGGGCTGGAGAACCTCCCAGTGAAGAACTTTTCCTTGATATCCACCCTGAGCCTCTCCTGGCCCAGCCTAAGGCCATTTCCTCTCCTCCTGTCCCTGTTCCCTGGGAGCAGAGCCCGACCCCCCCTGGCTGCCCCCTCCTGTCAGGGACTTGTGCAGAGCCACAAGGTCCCCCCTGAGCCTCCTTTGCTCCAGGCTGAGCCCGTTTCCAGCTCCCTCAGCCTCTCCTGGGGCTCCAGCCCCTTCCCAGCTCCGTTCCCTGCCCTGGACACGCTCCAGCCCCTCCAGGGCTCTCTTGTCAGGGGGGTCCCCAGCTGTCCCCAGCACTGGAGGTGACCCAGCAGTGCCACCTCAGGGGCCAGGCACTGTGTCCACAGTGCTGTACTGACCACACCAAACAAATGTGTGTAAAAAGGAATAAAAGGAAACTGTAAACCATGGAAAGGAGGCTGATACTAGCAAAATTCCAATGTGGCAATGAAAATATTACTTCAAATTTGCTGCAGTATAAATTGCCTGCTTTTACCAGAATTGAAACAAGCACCAGTCAGACAAAAGATGAACCAATTTAATACTTGTCAATGGTGAGTACATATTTATCCAGCAGGGAAACGTTCAGCTCCTCTGTGCAGCCCTGCCAGGGACTCCTTTGGCTCACTGCACATGCTGGGTATCAAGCCTGGGGTTATAAATATCTCTAATGGACTTAGCAACAGGTACCTACAATCCTCTCAGAGACAGGAGTTTGCTTTCCTAGCACTGCATCCAGCTGGCAGGGGAGTTCTTATTGAATTATAGTTGTGGTTCTTTCCTGAACCAGGCTACAAAACTTAACACAGTCAAAATAACCAAGTCTAAACACGTAGGAGAATTTCCTTCCCCAGACCTGCAGGATTAGGATTTCCCCAGCACATGTCATCCCTGATGGGCACAACTGGGTGACCAAGGACCTGAGCCTGGGTTGGCACTGCCACCTCCACTGTGCCAGGGAGTTCTGCTCAGGGAAATCAACTCCCAAAACCCCTTCTCTCTTCAATTACTTCTACACTTATCACAAACCCAGAAAGAGTGTGGGAATAAAGAAGGAAAAATCTTGTTCTTCAAGAGAGCATTACATGGCAAAGAAGGACTGAAAGGAATATCCAATCAATAATTTGTGGGACATGAAAATAAAATGCAGGAGCTCTTAAAAAGCAGCAGCTGAAGGAGCCATGGCTGCAATAAATTCCATTTTCCTGAGCCCATACACACCAAGTGTCAGGCTCCCTGCATTGTGAATTCTGCAGTTATTCCCGGGTACAGGTACACTGTACTTACAGGAAAGAAATTCCTGTGAATGACTCATATTTCAAACTGAGAGCACACCTCCAGGGAATCTGCACTTAGGGATGGTTTATTTCCCACCACATATGACACTGCTGTTTTCTCTACTTTCCCCCAAACTATTAAAAGGAAAATTAGGCGAAGCACATCTAATTACAGGGTTTGGGGCTTTCTGATACAGGAAAAGGTTGAAGACAGTAGAAGAACAATGGTGAAGAGCAACAGGAAGAGATAAGTGACAAGAGAACTCAAAACTACAGTGTTGAACAATTTCTCCATTCAGTTTGGCACTCAGGAATAACACTGCACTGCCACCACAGAAATCAATCTATCCCAAACCTCCACACCACAGGAGCTCCAGAGGATTCAGACAACTTAAACATGTCCAGAGTGTGACTTTGGTGAGAGCAGCACAGGAGGTGAAAAACTTTATTTATTTATCTGGGGTTTCTCTTGAAACATTTTTTACACAAAGCCAAGAAAGTAAATTACTTCTAAATATTTTAAAATTTTGAGCAAGAGCGTCAATGCATGGCGTAAACAGAGATGGAGACGTGACCAACTGTACAAAGCTGTGACCTGTCCCCAGACTGAACAGCTGTGACAACTGAGGGGTTTGACATGGAGGGAGTGGCAGGTTGGGTGTCCCAGTCCCAGCAGCCCAGCTGACACCACCTCCCTGCTGAGGAGATGTGTGTGTGCTTCCCTCAGTCGCTGCTGGATCACGGGCAGACCCACACACAGGAACCAAGAACAAGTGTTTGGTTCAGTTTCCTCTCAAACAAGGAACCCTAGAGGCGTTTGCTCAGCACATCTCTGTGATGTGAGCCACATTTCAGGGTGACAGAACATCCCAAGGAGGAGGTGTGCTCCCAGGGCTGGCTGGATCCACTTGCAGGGTGCTCGGCATGCTTTCAGGGAACACAGATCCTGTGCTGGTGTCCCCTGAGCCACCATGGGGAGGGGACACGTCGGCAGGGCTGTGGGGCCAGGGGAGCATGGGGACAGCAACCGTGGTGTATCCACCAAACCAAGGGAAGCACTGCCAGGTAAACCCTTCACCAGACAGACCCCAAAGCACTTCACACACCTCAAGGAAATGCTCTTTGTTAGTTCAAAGGTGTTGAGACTCTTCCCCCTCAATGACTCTTGGCCTTTTTTAACCAACTTATTCTCCTTCCCCAGAAAATTACAGCCATTTCACGTCACTCCAGCAGATGTATTTCATATTTTCCAATGTACTGCACTACTTGTCACTCTTCTCCAGTCTTTAGGTGTGGTTTTCTGCCACTGCTAAACTGAGAGAGCAATAAACCAGGAAACCTTGACTCAAAGCAGTCTGGAAGTGATGCTAGGCTGGGGTAGATAAAAGCAAAATAAAAAGACACTGATTTATTAAAATAGCAGATCACCCAATATGTACAATTCAGATGCTCGTGCTGGGTTATGAAATCTGGATAAATGTATAAAACAACCACAAGTTCCACCAAAACAACAGTAAGGAATGACAACTATCAAAGGCACCTCTAAATTCTCCCTGTGTCACTGAAAGCCCCTGTTCTACTCCTCCTCACCTTCCAGGGCACTAAATCATTTCCATCTGAAACAAAATCCTGCTTGAAATCCTTGATCTTCCTGGCTCAAACCCTGGTCCCTCTACCCTGTGCTCACTTCTACTCTCCCGAAGTTTGAGCATCTCCCCTAAAACAAACACACCCTTAGAAGGATTCTGCCAGAGAAGGATGGCAGCTTTTTATAACTGGCCTCAACAGAAAATAGATTTTTCATTCCTTTATTTTTCTGCTCTAGCTATCATTTCTGTTTTGCCTTTGCTTTGCTAGTGAGGCTTTGTTTTGATTATACCAAATGCATTTGGAACTGAAAGTTTACTCCCTTCCAGCCAAGATATTTTTCTCTTTGCACTGAGGGTACACGCTGGTAATTAATTCAGGCTTTGCAGTTTGTGTCACACTAAGCAAGGAGCAAACACAGAGAGCTGGGATAACCACGGGATGGCAAAGCTCAGAGCAGAACCCCAGAAAGAAGACCCTATTTACAACCTCAGGTGCTGCCAAGATGACAATTTCACATGAGGCACCTTCAGATCCTGTGGGGCTCCCGAGAGCTGAGAGATTGGGAGAGCAAAGTTTGCAGCAGTAACAGATTCCACAGAAGCAGCACTGCTCCTGTTGGGATTCTGGGAGGGACCAGCTGTCCTCAGGCTCTCTGGACATTTAATCCACACTGCCAGGCACACAGGGAGCCTATTTATGGAAGTCAAGTCCCTCTGCTACAAACCATGGCACAGACAGGTTGCAAACACTTCCTGACCAGACCTTCCAGGATGTTGTCTGACTACAAAACAATCCTGAGGAGTTACTTGTTCTATGTGTTCAGCTCACCCCTATTAGTTACCTGTTTAATTAAATAAAACAGAAACAAGCAGATTAATAAGCCCAAGTAAGTCTGTGTTGGACTGTGGAAGCCATGGAGTAACTCCTGGCTGTGAGGAGAATGGAGGGATTCCTGCAAGGTCTGCACAGCAACAGAGCTGCCTTTTGCTCAACCCTACCAGAAAACCTAATCCTGCTGCACTTCACCTGAACCCTCCCGGAGGATCCCAGGCACAATCACACATCCCACAGGACCTTGTCAGGTTGCTATCTTTTCAAGGGAGAGATAAGGGTTCTGGCTGCTCCTTTGGCCTTAAAAATAGCAGACTATTTTTATTGCAGGATAAAGACTCTTCAAATGATAATATGATTCTTATTGCCCTGGCAAACACTTTCCTTGGTACACTGTATCCCTTGAGAGCCTTTCACGAGAGGTTAAATTCTGCTCTCCCCTTTGCACGGGGCTGCTTTCATGCTCTCCTCACACCTGGCTTCCCTGATTTAAAATAAAAAATCAACCAACTGTGCTGTTAAAAATGGGGGAAATGCCAGCATAGTCAGGATTTGTATTACTCAGTGTCCAGACAAAGTTTAAATGAATCATTTTCCCTTATTAATACATATTGCATTAATTCTGAATCTTTCATAGCCCATCCTGGCTTCTTTCCTGCATGGAAAACTTCATTCTTACAACTCTGAGATTAATTTGTGCATGTACCTGAGTTAAAACTGACATGAAAATAAGTTCTAAAGGTTTAACAGCTGTGCTCATTTGTGAGTGATATTATGTTTTCACATATAACCTTAAAACATAATATTGAGACATGATGAACTTGAAACTTACCCAGCCTCAAAACCTCGCCTGAAATGAGTTTCAGGGACCTGATTCCATCACAATGAAGCTATTTTATACATTTTATTTAATTTTTCTTTTTCCCCCATTTTATTTTGGGTGAAAAATCCACAAGAAAAAAAAACAAACCCTGTTGTCTACTCAGTGGAAAGTTATAGGAAGTTTCTGATCAATATTCCAATAATACAAAGTATAATAAGCACAAGCTACCAATGACAGCAGAAATTCTGTAGGGTAAAACTACCCTGCCTCCACACTGTAATGTTTCCAGTCTGAATTTCACTTACTTCTTTCACAAGATAATCACCTCCAGGTTGGTCCAATGTATCTCTGTGACTCTGAAATGTGCAATATGTAATGAAACAGCAACTTTCTGGCTCTGCACACAGCCAGGGGATTGCTCTGCTGAGTGAGGAGATGGGGTCTGGCTCGTGCCTTGCTTTGTGAAGTTTCTGTCTGAGGCACTTTCTGAGCTATGGAAAAGGGAGGTTGTGCACCTGAGCCATGGATTCATGTGCTGCAGCAGGAAATCTGCATGGGTGACTGCCCTGATCTCCACACACCAGCCAAAAATGTGTATTGAGGGATCTTAAACCAGAAATGGGCATCACCTGTGAGCTGACATGGTGCTTGGACCTGTTTCCAGTCATTGCCCAGTATTAGAAGGGAGCCTGGCCTCTTCATCGGAAACCCCTATGGTGAAGAAAGCACCAAGCCACCTTCCAAAGCAACACAAGTCTTGGCAGTGGTTAATTTATCACATCACAAAGCACCTACATTAGAATTCGGGAAAAATTTCCAGATACTGAGGAGACCTGAGTTAACTTAAATAACAAATTTAATGCAAGTTACTTCAAATACCAAAGAAAGAAGTTAGCTGTCACCTCTGTGCCATCTGGTGTATAACAGAGCACACATCACTTCCCACCAGCAGTGCTGAAGAAACAACTCAGCAACACTGTGGCAGAGTAGAAGTGTTCGAATGGAGGTGAATGGAACAGTTTCTAATTCCCATTCCTCCTTTCCCTACATTCCTTCCAGCCCCCATAGCCCTGCAGCCCTGCAGCTCCTGGCACTCCACTGACCCTCCACCGAGCTGTGTCCTCAGGCTAGAGTGCGGAATAAAAACATGTAACTCCTGGCAGGGGAAAGGACAACTAGAGCACGAGTTTCACTTGCTCACTGCACTCTTTGATGGGCTCTGTCCTTCAGCACAGAAACACTGATCAGCTTTTCCTAGAGAAAATAAGGTTTATCCAGCTGCAGCTGTCTGTGTGTCTGTCAGTCCTCCCTGGGAAATGCAGAACCCATGGACCAGCATCAACCCAACGTCACAGGGGAACAGAAATTTCAAATATACTCAGTTTCCACAGGGTTTCTGAAAATTCAGATCTGTGTAGGTAAGACAGACCCCCTCAAGCATCCCAGGTAAGCACAAGATGGTCACAGCTCAGCCCTTACCCCTTCTCCAGCCTGGCTACACACAGGCACATTCCACCTTACCTCCTTGCCTAGGCCACCTCTGGAATATTTAAAAACTGGCACATTAAAGTAGGAAAAAACCTCCTTGCTTCATCCTTTCAGTATCATGCATGTTATAAAACAGAAATTAGAGTTTTTTAAATTCTCTTTGAACACAGGGGATAAGCAAAGCCTGCCCAGCTGAGTTTAAACAAGCATCTATTGCAGAGCTCAGAGCAGGAGCAGGGCAGGAGCACCCGTGCAGCCACGGGGAAGGAGCAGAGCTGAACAACACAAGGAAACCCCTCATTGTGACACGCAGAAAACTGCACAGACCCTCAGTGCTCTGCCTCCATCCTGTGCATGCTGCCTGGGGGCTCTGAACCCTCTGTTACAGCCCTTTGCCCCTCCTATCCTGCCGTGGCTCCTCCCTGCTCTCCCAAGGGTTTACCAGAACACTCACAGCACTGTGGCATCCCCTGGAGAAAGAGCAGAGCAACCCTCTCCAAATGACTCCTGCGTTTGGAAAGCACACACCACCAATGACAAATGTTTATTTTCTAATCTTAAACTATTTTATGGTTTGGAACCCTATTATGTTAATTGACTTGGGAAATTTCTATATTAACTATTAATCTTTGAGATGGAACATTATCAAACCTTTTCAGGTATATAATAAACCAATCTACTATCAAAAGAGAATTATCTTCAAATAAGTCCAACAGGGTAATTACACCTAACAATTAAGTCTGACACCTCTTCACCTGAACCTGGATCTCTGTAGCCCATTTTTCCAACTGAGCTCTCAAAGACCTTTCTCTTAAAAGTACCAATGAGCTTCCTAGTCCCTAAGCAGCACAAAAGTAAAGGACTCAAAGTAATTACAGTTGTTCAGGAATATTATTTTAGCTACAATGAAGTCCTCATAAGTTTCTTCCAAATCTTTATTTTTAAGAACATAAAAGCATCAAAATTATACTAACTTTATTTTCTTCTGCAATCTTTATCAGTTCTGGCCTGATAAGCAAAATAAACAAACTTTTCCGATTGTATTTAAATTGATTTAATGACAACTGCTTGATCTTGACATGAGCTCAAGGTGTCAAACTGAGGTAGGTTATTCAATCAAATACACTGTAGCTAAACCCCACATTCACAATGCCTGCAAGTACCTTGGACATTCTTGTAGATACCCCTGCTATTTATTAAACACTTCCTTTATTTTTTGTATACCGTTTTCTCCCTCTGAAAATGAACCTTAGAACTTCAGATCACACTCTGCTTTACTTTGGCCAGCCCCAGCACAGAACTGCTGCCCATAGAGCTAACAAGGAGCTGCCTCATACTCTCTGTTCTCCTTTCTGATCTCCTGACCCTTGTCCAGCATTTCCCAGCTGTTCCCACAGGCTTGGGGCTGGCCCACACTGCCAGGACAGGGAGCTCAGCCCTCACATGGAGGATTTCCCTCTCTCCCTGCCAGGTGATGGGCTGGAATTGAGTACCAGGCATCACCCACCAGCCCAGAGCAGTGTTCCATACAAAAGGAAGCCTCCTGCACTCAAATGAGCTCCCCTGGGATGGTAAAACTAGAGAAGCTCCCAGGAAAGGGAGGAAAGGGAAGCGTCTCAGGTGGTGTCACATCCTCTGGAAGGGGCACTGGAGGATGAAGCAAGGACAAAGGACAGGTCCCGGCTGTCACCTGGAGTCTGTGATTCCCTCCTTCCTGGAGCAGTGCACACTCCAAACACAGCAGGGACTGGGAGTAAGCCAGAGAAGGAGAAGCCTGGAGGGGAACTGCAATGGGTGAAACAAAATCTCAGCACAGGGTAAGAAACACACACACACACACACACACACCCCTGTGCTGGGCTCTGCTTCAGCCCTGTAGCCCCACTGTGCTGAGCAGAGGACACAGAGCACCCCTGGAGCTCCGTCTGGACTAACCTGTGCTAGGCTGGGTCTAAGCCGGCAGCTTTCCCAGGGCAGCACCATGTGTTGGAAAAAGGAAGGGGGAATTCTGGCTCTCCCCAAGCAGACAGCCAGGCTGAGAGGCTCCCGGAGGGCACAGGCAGCCAAGGAATCCCTCCGTGGGGTACCCCACTAACCAGGCTGGTCCTGTGGGGCCAGGGAAGCCCTTGTGGTACAGCCTCAGCCTCCAACTGAATTACCTCCCTTCCCCTAATTAGCATCTCCTAAAGTACAGGGTGAATCAAAGCACTCATGGGTTAGAATGGCCTAGGGTAAACTGAGTTATGATTTAGACTGAATTGGTTCAGCACCGGCCAAACTGCTCAGAACAACTGCTCTGATTTGATCAGAGTTCCTGTTACTTTATTAACTTAAATTAGCTATTCCCAAACACAGCCTAAATAAGGACAGGATCCCTCCCTTCCCTCTGAGGCTTTGAGGATGCTAATGCACCCTGCAACATCACGTTCCCGGTCCTATTCTGCTGCTAACAACACTCTTGTTTATACACATAAGGTAATTAATTTACAGGTAAGTTCCAATCCAAATGCTTTAGAGTCCTAGATTCTTTACTCCTACTTACACTTGGAATATTGGCAATGACTAGCAGCATGTATTTTTTGTAACTGTACTCCTGTAAGTAAGTATCCATCGCTTATTTTCCAGATGTTGTGGAGTTAACAGCTCCTTTTAGCTAAACTTGTTTTCATGACAGTATTATACTTAAAATTATAGTGCTACACTAAATGCTATGAACACACAACTAGAGGTGTTTCATGCATCCTAACTAGCCTCTTCACCCACCAAAAAGGAATTCTGAATTCAGACTGGTTAGGACTGTTGGGGATAACTTCTATTTCCATCATCTCTTTCCTATGTAACTCCAGCAGAAGCATTGCTTGGTGGGCAGTGGATCCTTGTTGGATCTAATGCAACACAGGTACTTCCTAAACGTTGGCTTTAGGGTTATTTTTAGCAGGATGCACAGAAATCTGACTGATGGGGCTAGACTCTCTGAAAACTTCCCCCGTGGGGAGCTGTATTTTGAATGTCCCGACAGAGCAGAGATCAATGTGCTGCTGGGTTAATCCCATCCTGCTGCACACTTCCTTCTCCTAGGCTTGGCCCATAAACACTGACCCATCAGACAGGGAAACTGAGGCACCAAAGGCTGTACCTCCTCAGATCCCACATGGAACAGTGCTAGCAGAGGTGCATGTGCACTGCAGGCTGATGCTCAACTTCCTGTTTTCTTACAGCAGACTGGCCTGACAAGGGTATTCCTTGGATCACAGGATAGGATGAGAGAACTTATAATTTAAAAAGGTAAGAGGACCTTAATCAAAGTAATTACTGAAATTTATCTGATTGGGAATTAATCTAGTCAGAAAAAGTTAGGACTGGGAAGCTCTGACCCAATCCCTGAGCTGATTGCTTTGGATGTGGATGATTTCCCACTTAATTTTTCAAGTGCTATTAAAAATGTCTTCATCTGTGAATGTCAAATATTTATTTTTCTAAAACACTAAATAATGGCCATCTAGGCATCTCAACATGTAACCAACATGTTAGCTAGGCTTTCAAGCACCTGGGTGTCTGTGAGTTTCTCTGAAGCAATTGGAAGAGCTGCACCTCACTGTAGCTACGAGGCACTCCAGAGAACTCCCCCAGGACAGAGCTCTCACTAGGGCAGGCACTGCCACATCCTGCCTGGGAGAGCTCCTCTTAAATCAGCTGTGAGAGCTTGCTCTTCCCTCCCAGGATCCCAGCAATGACTCCATTTGAACAGCCTGCCCCCTGAAAATCACAACCCATCATGAATTTGACTAATCAGCTCTGCACTTGTGGTGCGTATTTGCATTTTCTGAAGATTTAGCTGGGATGTACAAGCATCAAATCACGGAACAGCAGAATGGTTTGGCTTGGGAGAGACCTTAAAGCTCATCCTATTCCAACCCCTTGCCATAGGCAGGGACACCTTCCACTGTCCCAGGCTGCTCCAAGCCCAAATGTCCAGCCTGGCCTTGGACACTGCCAGGGATCCAAGGGCAGCCACAGCTTCTCTGGGCAGCCTGTGCCAGGGCCTCCCCACCCTCACAGCCAGGAATTCCTTCCCAATATCCCATCCATCCCTGCCCTGTGGCAGTGGGAAGCCATTTCCTGTGTCCTGACACTCCAGACCCTTGTAAAGGGTCTCTCTCCATCTTTCTTGTCAGCTCCTTCAGGACCTGGAGGGCCACAGTTAGACCACCTTGAAGCTCCTCTTCTTGGGGTGAACAATCCCAATTCTGCCAGGCTTCCCCCACAGCAGAGCTGCTCCATCCCCCTGATCACCTTGGGGGTCTCCTCTGGACTCACCCCCACAGGTCCATGTCCCTCCTGTGCTGGGAACCCCAGAGCTGGAAGCAGCACCCCAGGAACTTTCCACGCACAACAGACAAAAAAAACAATCTCCTATTTAAAATATGCAAGAGATGGTGCCAGCAATTTAGGGGCTAGCAAATGAAGGGATTTCAATCAGACCTGGTCCTTTCCTTTCTGGGCTCAGAGGGGAAAGAATCATCACACCCCATCCACTCTCAGTGATGAATGAGAGAGGCACTTGTGGAGAGAAAATCTCATGAGGAATTATGGAATTATGCAGTCACAGAGGGGGCAGCCTTTAAATCTGGGATAATCTCAGTGGTCCTGCACTGACATCACCCAAGTCCAAAAACCATCACACCCTGAAACTGGCTTCCTTAGGGAGAGCAGGCTGGAAACACACGGATGGGGCAGAACTTGTATAGGGTTTGGACAGGAATAGCTGCACACTCATAACCTGGAAAAGGCAGTTTTAGGGTTATCTAATTGCATATTCAGCTGTGATCCTGAAATGATCATGATGATGCTCTGGAACCCCAAGGTACTGTCCCAAAAGGGCAAGAAGTCTCAAGCTCCTCTCAGAGCACACATATGTCTAGAAACACACAGGAATTTTAAATTTCTGTCAAACTCCAGTACTACTTCATGCATCCTGCTTTTGCAGACTCCCAGAATGGTTAAGGTAGGAAGGGAACTCTGGAATTTCTCTTGTCAAACCCCACTCCTCACGCTTTTCTTGCAAGTTCTTGCCAAAATAGTTCAGCCTGACTTTAAGAATGGTTTTTACAAAAATGTGCAAGTGCTCCAAGTTATTCTTCCACTTGCACCCATGGAAATGTTTCTTCCACGGGAATGAAATACGTGCACAGAAATCTGTCAAAAGAGCATAGGTGATCCCTAAAGTCTTCTGCAAACACAATTTCTGTTGGTGTCAACCTCGCAGCATTACAAGAGATCAAAGAAAAACCAGTGCAATATGGAAAAACTTGGGAAGGTGAAGACTTGGTTTCCTTTTGAATTCAGACAACTTTTTCTGTTTTTTTAACTGCTTAATGCTACTGAGCCTCTGACAGTGCCACATCCTTGCGCTGGGGAATCACCACCCTGGAAGGGAGTCACCAACACTCCCGATGCAGGGCTGGGGATGGAAATTCACCTCTCAATTATGAAATGCACGTACAGCCCCAGCATACGTGGAGTGTCTACATCCTCAGAAAAATGATCCAACTGTCCCATTCAATCTCCAGGGCAGACTGACAGGGGAATTTTTCTTTAATAAAAGAACTTTGATGAAACAGGAATGTCAGCTTTAGTGCATGCTGCACTGATTGGAACAGGATCAAGTCTTAACTAAGTTCCACACGATGTTTTCAGGGAAAAAGAGGAGAATGTTTCATGGAATTGAAGTCGGGATTTGGCTTGCATCCTAGAACATATATCTTGTTATGAAAACTGCTGAAACACTTTTAAGTGGGCAAGCCATAAGTGTCCTTGGAGCTACCCAGTCAACTGGAAGTCACACAGGCAGAACCTCTTAAAGTAGAAAAGCCTGAAATTGGGAGGGGGGGGGTGAGGGAGGGGCAAGTAATCTTGGAATCCTATCTGTTATCCAGAACGGCTCGCTTGTGCCTACAGCATGAAGTAGTTACAACTTGTTTTCTGCTATTGTCACAGATCCAGGACGTTACTCTAGCTAAATCATAATCTCTTCCTGCCTCAGTTCATCCATGTGCAAACCTGGCTCGCTAACTCTTACCTTAATGTGTCATGGGGCTTAATTAATAACACTTAGGTCTTTTAAGTCCTCTACAAACATTAACTACTTCTTGTAACAACTCTCCAAGGTATTATTATCCCCATTTTACTCATGGAGAAACGGCAAAAGAGGTTGTCACTTGCCCAAGGCAACAGAGTAATAGTTATACTTAAAGATCCTCTTCACGGACTACTCTAACAGTAGAAACATATCAAGAAAGGCAAAGACAATAACGACAAACTCGAAATTACTTTTAAAAGTGCACCACAAGCACCTGGAAGACGACGGAAAATCCCTCCCAGAAACAATAGACTTGGGACCAGAAAAAGCATCACAGCTGTCACCACGGAGAACGAAGTACCCTGGACAAACCTAGGCTAGAGCTCACCCAAACAGCCGCACAGAAACAGCCAGACCTGTCCTCTCGAGCGCTCTTAAGTACCATAAAATTGAGCAACACGCTCGTACAGTGCTCTCCAGTAACACCGAGAGAGCAGATAATCAATGTGGTGTGCAGCATGCTAATTCTTTCCGCCGCGTTCCCAGCAGGGACCAGCAATGCCAAAAACGGCCCCGAACGCCGGGGGTCCCGCACGGAGCCGGCGGGGCCGGTGCGGCCGCCGCCCCCACCGGTGACACTGACAAAGTTGGCGTCCCCCGCGCCCCGCCGCGCTGACATCCCCGCAGCCGCCGCCGGGAGCCCTGCCCGGGCAGCGCCGAGCCCGGCACCCTCCGGCGCGGCCGCCCCCGCCGAGCCCGTGCCGCTGCCCCCGGGGCCGGTGACAGGCGCGTCCAGCGCTGCCGCCCCGGCGGCGACACCACCACCACAACAGCAGCAACAGGCGCGTCCTGCGCGGGACCCGCGCGGGCACGGCCCGCGATGCGCCCGCAGCGCTGCGGCTCCGGCCCGGCCCCGGGGCGCGGGACGGGCCGGGCGGGCGGGACCCGCCGCAGGCCTCGGCCTGGAGGGGCGGGCGGGGGGTGTCAGGCGGGGTGACACCGCTCCGCCGCTCCCCGAGGCAGGGCCGGCCCGGCAGGGCTGCGGCCGGGGCTCGCCCGGGGTTCTGCGGCGGCAGCGGGGGCGAGCGGGGGGACGCAGTGTGTCCGCGGGCAGCGGGCCCGCGGCGGGCAGGCCCCAAGGGGACATCCCGCCGGTCACTCGGAGCGGCCACCCCGCGCCCCCACCTGATCCCGGGCTGGGACCCGCGCGGGTCCCGCCGCGTCACTCACCTGCGGGACCGGGGGCCGGGGAGCGGCGCCGCGGGGCCGCGCTGCGGGCGGGCGGGCGGGCGGGCGGAGGGTGCTGGCGGCGGCGGCGGAGGGTCCGCGCTCCGGGCGCTCGGCGCTCAGCGCTCAGTCGCCATTTCCCGCCTACCGACCCGCTGCACCGCACCGAGGGACCCGGATGGCAGCGGGGCCGCCGCGCAGGCGCGCCCGGCCGGGGGAGGGGGCCGGGCCGGGGCAGGCCGGGAAGGAGGGAGCGGGGCCTGGCGCGGCAGCGGCGCCGGAGCCGGCGGGAGCGGCAGCGGAGCGGGAGCAGCGTCCAGCGCCCCGCGGCCGAGGCGCCCCGGCGGAGGAGGCGCGGCCGCTCCGGTGTCCTGGCGCCGGGTTGGGCTGGGCCGAGCCGCCGCGGCCGAAGGTGAGGGGAGAAGGGAGCTCTGAGGGGACCGCGCGGGCAGAAGCGCGAGCGGGGCGGGGGGGAGGGGATGCGGGGGGAGCGGGAGCAGGGCCCGGCCCGGGCGGAGCCGGCTCTTCTCGGCGGGCCCCGGCTCTTCCGGCGCTCCCCGGGAGCAGCAGCAGCGGCAGCGCCGGGCGGGACTCCCCGCGGATGGACGGACGGACGGACAGACGGGCGGGCAGCGCAGTCCGGGCCGGTCGCGGCTCCGGCCGCCGCCCCCCGCGCTTCTCCGGGCACCGCCGGACGCTCCGCGGCCGCTCTCCGGCTGCGCCAGCCCGGCTCTGCTGGCTCGCCCTCCGTCCCATTCCCAGAGCGTAGGGCAGCGCTGGCTTGTGGTTTCGGTTGCTGTTGTAAGTCGCCTGTGGAGTCTGGTGTGAAGTTTTTATTTCCGCTTTCTCTTTTTTTTTTTTTTTTTTTTTTTCCTAGGCAGCCTCTTTTTGTGTGAAATGCTGAGGATGCTGCATGCTTTACTGTTTGAAGGGCTTAATGAAGCAGTTTGGCCATCTCTTGCAGTATAGGAGGATGTAGGAGGTTACATTTCTCATTTCAGTGCTAGTGAACTTGGATATCCCAATTTTTCTCTTGATGATCACTTTTATTCACCAGTCTTTTTAACAGAAATCAGTTCTCAGATTCACCCAGTGTTATCACAGGATAACATCTCAAGGTATTGCCCAGAATTGAAGGGTTTTACAGGAGTATCTGGCATCTTCTAATTTAGCAGTAAAGAAACCTGCACGGTTGTTGTGTTTCCTGGTACCTGTTGACTCCCTGCTTAGCTTTTGAACGTGGATCAGATTATAGAAGTCCCAGCTCTCTAGTCACCTAAAATATTTATTGGCTTGTTAAAGAGAAGCACATCTGCTGCTGTGAAGCCAAGATTTATTTTAGCTTTCTGTCACAGGACTCTACTAGTCTGTCTTTAACAGAAGACACTATAAAGCTAATTTTACCATAGAAAAGAGGTCATAGGAAGGAAGTGGAAACTCGGTCAGAACAGTGAACCGTATTCCTTTAGAGCATTCAAGTATTTCTTGTGAATATTTTGTGAATGATCAGCTGTGAAAAGGGTTAGTTTGGGCATGTTAAAGCCTCGTTAAGATGGTTTGGCAGTCCCTTAGGAGGAACTCTATGGCAGGATAACTGTGTGATGTCTCACACTGTGAGCCCAAAAGGACATTCACTGATACTTAGAAAGTGTGAGTTTTGGGAAATAGTGGGTGGAAATACCCTCTCAAGCCATGTAATTAAAACTAAACGAGCTGCCAGAGGAGATGATCCAGCAAGATTCAAAGCAAGCAGGTATTTGTGTGAGCACCAGCATGGCCAAAAACACTCTGAGAAGAGAATAAACGTGTGACTCAGGGTTCAAACTGATCTTTATGGCAATGGGAACTGCCTTTTCTGTGTTACAGGATATCAGAATTTGTTTTTCACACTGCCTTGTGCTCTCCTTGAGTTCCCTGGTGCTGAATTAGGGAGAAGGGGCTGGAGTGGCAGGAAAGGGAATGTGGAAAATCATCCTGCTGATGGTGTTGCTGCACAGGGAGAAGTTTAAAGGTTCCCTGCTGTACCCTGCATGTCCCTGTACCTGAGCACAGCTTCAGCTCCGTGTGGGAAGTGTAAAACCCCTGTGCTGGAACACGGAGCCTGCAGAGCTCAGAATGTGTCTTCGGGACAAGGAAAAGGCTGAGCTGGCAGCAGTGGGCTGCTCCCTGCCACAGGATTTGGGCTCCAGTCACACAGACATTCAAGGAGCACGTTTGCTTCACTCCACATAGAAACTGCAGGGGAAACGTGCAGTTGTCAGACCACTGCCCATTCCTGCAGTGGGATCCTGACTACTCCTTGAAGGCCATCCCTCATAGTTTAGGATTTCCTCTCTTTCCCCTGAGCCTTGCAGAGCCCTTAGCTCTGTGTTCGTACATCCTGTAAACCAGCGTGCTCCAGGGTGAGCTCCCTGCTCGTGCAGAGCTGATGTGGGGCAGGTTCAGTATCTTGGGCAGCTGTTTGCAGGATCGACAGCTCAGGGCTGGGTGGCGTTTATCCCAGTTTCAGTTTAACTTCAGCATCTGGCACTTCTCAGCAAATTCAGGAGTCTTCTCTGGGTTTATATCTTACTATTGCCCATTTGCAGTGTTTGCTGTTCCTTCTGCCTTTCTGAAGGGAACCAGTTCTGTTGGATAAGTGACCAGAGTTAAAAGAGAAGCAGCTCCCAGGCTGTGCTGCTCCTCCATCCCTGGTGTCTGGGAGCCAATTTGGCTGTCCAGGAGCAGCTCCAGACTCGCTGTTCTCACTGCAGACGCTCCATCTGACAGCAACAGGGATTCATCTGCTCCCAATCCCCACAGAAACACACGCGAGTGAACCTTGTGTTTGATCTGGCACAGTGCAGCACTGGAGAGTGGCATGAGACATTCCTCCAGGGATGGAAATGCACAGCCATGAGCAGTCAAACCACTTTTGGGAAGCTGAACTGTAGATTATCCATTCCAGTAATCCCAGTGTGGGATTCATATAGGTTGAGGAATTGGAGTATTATGTTTTCTATATTTGCATAAAGAAGTTCAGGCATAAGTATCATTACTCTGTTTCTGGCTGGCTTGAAAATTCCACTGCACTCTCATAAATAGGGAGAGATGGCCCTGGCTGGTTTTGTGGGTTTGTTTTCCTGTTTTATTTAAATGACAGGAATCTGATCTCCTCAGTCGTGGAACCAGCTGGAACAGCAGGACACTGCTCCTCCTCATAAAGTACCCAATCTCACATTTTCTAGTTCATCACAGCAAGACTTTTGATCCTCTCAAGTATCTTGGTCAGTCTCCTCAAGGAAGGGTCCCAGGTTATTTTAACTGTAAGTTCCATACTTGGGTGCCAGGTTACTGAAGCTCTGTGTATCTCCCAGAGCAGGATTGCAGCTGGCAGATTTATGGCATTCTCCTTAAGAGGGATAAAGGAGAAAATTTTCAGATAAAGAATTTCTTCAGAGATGTGTGTGTACAGGGAAATGGGTCCTGCTGAGAGCTCAGGACCTCCAAAACGGCCACATGAACCAGCATTGTTCAATCCAGTGTGCAAACTGTAAACAGGGGCCGTAAATGGATTTACAGAGAAGAAACCTTTTTGTACTTTCTGTATGTTCTCCTGCAGAACCCTCACTCACAAGCTCTTGTGTCCGGCAGACTTTGGATTTCCCACTGTTGTTGGGTTTGCATGCATGAAAATGTAAAATGATAACATTTAATAAAATACACAAACTTTTACCTTGTGTCTGTTTGTTTCTTATCACTTCAAAGTATCTTTAGCTCTTAGTGGCTATTAAAATGCTGAAAAATGTGGGGGTTTGTTTCATCCAGAACTGGGTTTCACAGTTGGCAAGATCCTGTCCATCAGTTTGATTTTCCTCATTTTGAAATTAAAATTGGTTCATCAGTGATTCTTTGTTTTTGTGGGATCCGTAAGACTTTGGGAAAGCTTTGGCAGAGCCTGTTTGCTGAAAACTTCCAAAATTGGGCAGCTAGGAGTGGCTGGAGTAACTGGAGTAGTTTCTGTGGCTGTTGGGTGGAGGTGCCTGCATTTCTCACACTGCCTGAACTCATCCCTCAGCCTTGGCAGCCGAATCTCAGCTCCCTGCTCCTTGTTTTAAATGCATTGCCACGTGGATCCAAAGGGATTTATAACTGGAGCCTCAGAGCCAGGACTGGGTGCACTGCTGGAGCTACCTGGGTGTGTTGGTTGAAGTCTGGGCTGGGCCGTGGGGGAAGAGGCTTTGTTGGATTTCTCCTGTGGACGCTGGAATGTGAGAGCCGGCTTGATTCCGAGTCTCGCTGGGTGCTGAGGGAAGCAGCTGCTCGAGATCTGTCAGCGTTGTCTGTGCTGCCATTGCCATGGAAACAGGAACTGGCTCCACACAAACGGTACAGGGATGTCGGAACAGCGTTTTCAAAACAAACACGAGCTGGTTTGTCATTCTCAGTGCTCAGAGCCCGAGTGGTGCCGCACAGCCCAGCTGCAGGACAGCTGTGAGCCTCCGAATCCACATCTCCTCATTAGAGAGATGCTCCAGACCCCTCATCATCTTTCTGGCCTCCCAGACCCTCACCAGCAGCCCCTTGTCTTTGCTGAGCTGTGGAGCCCAGAAGTGAACACGACACTCCAGCTGTGGCCTCAGCAGGGCAAAGCAGAGTAATCGCTCTGATGGAAAGAGGAAAAAAAAGAGAAAATATGGAACGCAAAGAAAAAGAAAAGGCAGAGAAGGAGGAAGATGGAGCAACCCACCTTCAGCACAGCAGCACAAGAGGGATGGTGCTGTTGGTGGGCAGGGAAGGGAAAAGCAAGGAAGCTGTGAATACAGAACAGTTTAATCTCACCATTTCAGAAGCAGCTCTTTAATTTAGGGGTCTTCCCAAGATGTGCCGTGTGATGCTGCACTACTTCAGAGAATGTGGGGTTCAGTTGGAACCAGAACACAGTGCTGAGCTGGAGTTCCACTTTTGAAATGCAGAAACTGGGGGGAACATTTTTGCCATTGACACTTGAAGTAGTAATAAACTGTCTTAAAAACCCGTAACATAATTGTACAAGCATTGAACTTTATTTAAGAGCTTCACTGAGCTGGCAAGGAGCAAACCTGACCCATTACTTTAGCCCAGCACCAGAGCACAAGATTTCAGTCACCCTCATCAGGGCCTACAACCTGTGTGCACAGAAGCCCTTGGAGGAGCAGGGGGGACAATCCCCTTCATCCCCACCACTGCAGAGCAATGGAATCAACTCCATCAATTCTGAAAGTGCTTAAACACAGAGTACGGAAAAGGGTCTGACTTACAGATCTGATGGAGAAAACCAAACTGTGGGATGTGGTGGGTGTTCAGGATCAAGGGATCAGAGTGGAAATTAACTGGAGTGGCTGGACCTGGGATGGACATTCTGGGACAGCACCCACAGTGTGTTTACCTGGGAAAGGGCTGGTCCTTCCATCAAGGGGCTGGCACAGCTGCTGGAGACGTGTCTCTCACTGACACGCTTACTCTCTTTTAACACAAAGATTTCCTACAAGCTGCGAATTATTTATATCACCTTTTAAATTGAGCTATTAGTTGCACAACCTTTTTGGGATGTATCAAATTATTGAAATCCTACTATAGATTTCCAGCTCTAGCTATGAAATGTGGTCACTGTACAGGGGTTCAGTGGGATGTGGTGCTGGGTTGCAGTGAGGAAGGAGCAGTTACTGAACTGTTCAGTTCCCAGTCCCTCTGAAGTTCCATTCTCACTGCTGTATGAACCCCAGCACTTGGGAGCAGCAGTTCTACCACACAGGTGGGACTGTAGAAAAGGAGTTCTTGGCTGTACACGGCTTCCACAGTGGCTTTGTTACATCAGGTACAAACTGTACAAGTTCTCCAGGTTCCAAGTGTTCTACGTGGCAGAAACATTTCAGCCTGTGTTTATAGACTGGGTTTAAGTGTAGAGATTATTTTAGGTAAGGACCAGGCTGAGTAACCAGCTCCATGTAACAGCAAAGATGTGGGTTTAATAAAACCTGCAACAGTACAAATATGTACATATGTACAGAGTGGGTCCTCTTCACCTGCTGCTTAGCACACTCAGCACTTGATCCTCAGCTTCCTTGGAAGAAGGAAACACTGGAGTAAAACAGGTTCAGGTCTGCAGCACCTCAGGTTCCTGGGTTGAGCTTTCTGTGCCCGGGGCCTACAGGACCCCCTCGCTGAGGCGGGACTTGCTGTAATCCCCCAGGTCGTTCTGCAGGTCTCGCTCCTCATCATCTGCAATTACACATTGTAATTAGATTGCAATTGAAATGCTCAGATCAGATCTGATGTGGTATCACTGAAAGAATATCAAAGTACAGTTCCCCAGGACATGCTGGTAAAGGGCACAGCACTGGGCTGGCCAGGGCTGGTGAGGAATGGAGCCAGCAGGGACAGGAGGTGTGGCTGCACTTGCAGCCCAGCTGTCAGAGCTCCAGGGGGGATCTCCGGCTGCAGGGCAGCCCCAGCTCACGGACTGCCCGACTTCAGACACTGCAGCACAGTCACACCAGGTTCTGGGCTTTGAGACTGCCTAGCAAGCTTTCAAACTCCCCCACTAAAACCCAACTCCTGCTGAAAGCCCCATTCCCAGAGCTGACACCGTAAGGCTTCACAGAGGCTGGGAACCTCAGGGACTAGCACAGGGAAGTCACTGGGACACCTTCCAGACCAAGGGCCTCCTTCCCTCCAAAAGTGAAAAATCCCTAAAACTTCCATTTGTTCCAACTAATGAGCTTCTCCTGCACCTCAGAGCTATTCCTTTATATCAGGAAAGACTCTTGTTCACAGCAAAGGAAATCCAAGCTGAGTTCCCCCATCTTCCACCAGCTGCCAAGCTGCCTAGAGCTCTTCACACCTTCACAGCCACCACCCAGCACCCCAGGAGCCAGGCAGGGGCCTCAGGAGCTGCTCCAGCAGCAAAAGGCTGGAGTTCACCTGCACGACACAGGTTTGTTCATAAGAAAGTGCCACCACAGCACCTGGACATCCTGGAGTTACTATCCCTCAACCATCCAGCCACTGCTCACAGACATTTTAGAAACTGCCACCTTCAAACATCCCCTTGCCCTTCAGCAGGTGCCTGAGGGAAGGAACCAGGCTGGGTGCTGCCCTGCCCCAAGGAACATCCCCCAAACTGGATATTCTCCCTGGATAATTTCAATCTAAGCCTGCACATTCCTAGAGGCAAGAGAAACCACGTGGACTCCAGTGGCTTTGTAGCACATGCCACAGGCTTTGTTCAGTCTGATGCAGACCCGGGTGATGTTTTCCTGACAGGTTTTTTTTCCTCCTTTCCTTTTTTTCCTACCAAAACAATCATAACCACCCTCCCTCCAACCTCCCAGTTCTGCCTTCTCCTGCCCTGCAGACAAACCAGTATAAAGCCTGAAGCAGACACTTCTTCTGGAATACTGTCCCTGGAAGCACCACTGCCCACACTCAAGTCACAGCTCAAGCCAACACAAGTTACTAAGGAACAGCAGAACAAAGCTTGGGCAATGTGGTCTGAGACAGTAACAGACTCTGCTAAGACCATCCCTCAGCAAGAAGCTTCCAGAAGTCCCCCTTTAACCTCTACTACCAGCTCTTAATCCAGTCTGTCCATAGAGAGGCACAGAGGGGCTCATCAGGAAAAGGATCTCCCCCAAGTCCAAATTCCAAGCCACCAGAGCAGGGACCCCACCTGGATGGGAAATGGTTTTTATAGGGTCACTGTCAGAGCTCTGTTTTTTTCAAATACCACTCATGTTGCAAGTTACACAAGCCCAGTGTCTGGAGTTCAACATTTTTCCACCACTCACGCTGTACCACGCCCACCCTTTCCCAGGTGGCACTGAGGAATGCTGCCCATGTCACTGCAGCTGTTCATGGCACCCCTGCTGCCTGAGCCATCAGCTCTCCTGTGAAGGTGCCACAGCCAGGTACTCATGCTGATGGAGCAGCACGGAGCTCTGAGGGACAGTGAGAGCTGTGTGGCATGGGGACAGGGGCAGGGACAGCCCCCTCCTGTCAGGTGGCTGCACCGTGTGGCAGCCACCTACAGCCACCTGACAGGAGCGGGCAGCCAGGTTTACTTTAAAGATTATTAAACCAGTTTGAAGAAGATGCCACTTTACTCATGTATGCCAGATGGCAGCTTGAATTAGAGACAAATTCTTCTGATACCATGACAATCCCCTTAAAGGTTTCTGTACCTCTGCATTCAGAAGGGTCTGGCTGTGCTCCCAGGGAACAAGGGACAAGACAAGAGGGAACAGCCTCAAGCTGACCAGGGGAGGGTCACGCTGGATATTGGGAACATTTCTTCACAGCAAGGGCTGTGCAGAGCACACAGGCTGAGTGAGGCAGATGGCACCAGCCAGCACAGACTCAGCTGCAGTTACAGCTTCCAAAGCTGCATCCTGAAACCCAGGTAAGGAATTACTGCAATGAGGAGCTGGGCAGGACCCTCTGCTGACTGAGGGGAACGGGACTGAACTATGAAACACCCACTCACAGGACTGCCAGGGTTTGGAAGGCTCAGAGACACACAGGACACCCTGCACTCCCTGCCCACAACAGCCCAGCACCACCAGGAGCATGGCTCCCATGCCCTCAGCATGGACAGAAACACTGCCAGTCACAGATTCCCAGGATGGTTTCGGTGGGAAGGGACCTTAAAGCCCATCTCATGCCACTCCCTGCCATGGCAAGGGACACTTGCTACTGGAGCAGGCTCCTCTGCATCCCCCTGTGCCTTTGTGCAACTGCCAGCCTGGATGAGCAGCTGCCAGCCCAGGGACCACCCGCCGGGGGGCTGGTGTGACACACAAACCCCCTGTGAGTCCTGAGCACAAGGGGCACAGAACAGGCTGCAGCTGGAGCAGCAGGCACTGCAGTTCATTAGTAAGTTAATTAATCACCACACGCTCTGGTCCATCCTATTCTTTCACTTGTTCATGAGTTTCAAACTGCCAGCCCAGCCCAGCCTGCTGACACTGCATTTAGCTGCATGCTCACACAATCAGCTGCTTTTTACTGGCTTTGCCTATTCATTTTGCTTAGATGCCAATTAAATACGGTGCCTGAAAAACCTCCAGCTAAAAACTTATTAACTTATATAACTTATGAGGGTCAAAATCAGGGGGTCTGCAGGATTTTTGTCCCATTTCCTATTTTTTTCCTGTTTTTATTTTACACCTTTATTTTAACTGGAAATACTCTCTGTTTACACAATATTCTCACCCTACAGACATACAGGCCTGTCACAAATATCCCCAGACAGCTGGATGGAGAAGGCAGACAGGGCAGGCAGAGGCAAGCGAGGGAGGTGATGTAGGAGCTGCATGCAGGACAGGGAATGGCCATGCACACACAGGTGTTAGGCAGCAGTGGATCAGGAGCTCCAAGGTAGGTTGGCAGGAACACCACAAGCCTGTTGAATCTGTGTATGATGCACAAAAGTGACACCTGGAATCACCACCTGAGGCCTCACTGCACACCAGCTCCAGGCAGGTGTGACAAGAACAGGAGCCAAACCACTACATTCCTCTGCTTGACAATTCCGCAATGTCAAGGCCCAAAGCGCTCCCAGCCAGAGGCCAGAGCTGGGGGTTTGGATAAAACCTTGTCTGGAATTTAGAGTCTTGTTTTTCCTAGCAGGAACTATAGACAGCTGCAGTAAGGTGCCAAAACCCTCTCAACTCAAGACTGTTGCATCGTTGCTGTCCCACAGAGAATGAGACCAAATTTCAAGCTTGTCTATTCTGTCTGAGCAATTTGGGATCAGCTAAATCAGTGAGGCTTTACACAAATTCAACAAGAAACTCAGCATGGATTTATCACAATGGGATGGAGGTAAGGCCTAAGCTCACCTTGGACGTCTTCTTCTCCACCATCACCATCCTCTTCCTCATTGTAAGCCAGCTCGGCCTGTTTGTCTGCCTCATACTCACCCACGTTCCCATCATCCCCATTATAATCTGCCAGTTTAGAACCCTGCTGTGGGTCCACAGGGGATTCATTCTCATCAAAGAACCGGCCTGTGGAGTAGGAAAGGAGTGAGTCAGCAGCAGAGAGGAAAGAAACAGGGAGATCCTACACGAGAGCGGATCACAGGTGGAGACAGTCGGGGTCTGAGGTAGTTCCAGCTGGAAAGAAAGGGGGAGAAGGGAAAGGGCTGGGGCAGGGGTTGAACAAGGCTCCTGGAGCATCTCTGTGCAGGAAGGATGTGCTGTCACCCAGCACTCACCCTCGTGACACCTGACTGTCCCACACTCCTCTCTCCACAGCAAGGGCTGGAGTGAGCACCCAAACAACTACACTTGGGATTGCCCACAGGCACCAACACCGGATATCTCAAAAAGCACAGGAGTACTCAGTCTTGGAAGGATCAGTATGCCCTTTTCCTGAGGCCTGGCACTTTGCATAGCCCAGAGCAATCCAAGGTTGCCCGGCAGTGCCTGCAGGGGGTGCCCTGCTGACACGGGAGGAGCCCAGCACAGCCCTGCCCTCGCCGCTCAGCTTGGAAACTCGCCCAGCAGGCTTCACACTCTGCTTTCCTAGTAAGCTTTAACAGTATTCAAAATGTCACACATCCAGTATATTCATGTCCCAACAAAAAATTAGGAACGGTTTCAGATCCTGAAACAATGCACATTATTAGCTGGAAATATGGAATGAACAGACAATCACCCAGGCACCTGATGAGAGATTACTGGTGTGATGTCAGCTCAGGACTGCTGTTTAATGGGATACAGGGAGATGTCTTCCAGCCCAGTGCTTGAGGGAAGCAGCTCTGAGTCTACAGAGGTCACTGGCCCAGAAGATTGTGTATAAATGGAAAAACTGGGATTAAAGTGTGATACAACCCTTACACACTGGGCACGAAGGCTGCTGGGGCAGGTGGTGATTCCCAATGCAAGCAACTAATGGAGAAGTAAAACTGGAGAATGATTTCAACATCAGGATTAAAAATGGATAGATGTAAAAGTGAAATTATTCCCTAAAACAATGCATTTATAAAAACCAGGACAGAAGCAGTACCACGGTGCTTCTCTGTATGGGGCAAAAGCAGCAGAATCACACCTGGTGCAGCTCAAATGTATAGGAACAACAGTTTCAGGTATTTGCATAAAACAAGCAAGAAAAAAACCCATGCTCTGTTTAGAAATCCAAAGTTCCATACATTATTCATTGCCTGTTCATGTCTAATTGAGTGTTCCTGTTGGTATTTTTGACACTGCATTATATACAGTACCCAGGTAGAGCAGTGGAATTCGCACGTTAAACCCAAACTGAGCCATGGAAGACAAGGGCACGTACCCAACTTCCAGCAAAACCAGCCTGTGGATAGCCAGAGACACTGGGACAGAGTTGACAGAAGGAAAGGTAAAGTGTGATGAAGAGATCCCAGGAAATGCAGCAGGCCCACACAGGCTACAGACTGAGCTCAGGGGGCACAGAGTCTGGTGAGCCCATCCTGCCCCAGCCCTGCCAGGGCAGGGACACCTTCCACTGTCCCAGGCTGCTCCAAGCCCCAACGTCCAGCCTGGCCTTGGACACTGCCAGGGATCCAGGGGCAGACACAGCTGCTCTGGGAATTCCATCCCAGCCCCTCATCACCCTTACAGGAAACAATTCCTTCCCAATATCCCATCCATCCCTGCCCTCTGGCAGTGGGAAGCTATTCCCTGTGTCCTGTTTCTCCATCCCTTGTCCCAAGTCCAGCTCTCTTGGAGCCCCTTCCGAGACTCCAAGGTCTCCGCAGACTCTTCTCTCCTCCAGGCTGAGCAGTCCCACTCTGCACCCTCTCCCTCAAAGCTCTCAGTCACCAACACCCAGCCAGGCACCTGCCCACAGTGGAAGCTGCACAGATGGGCCAGAGCTGGGCTCCTCTGTACCAGGGGTGACTTTGTCACCAAAGGACCTTTCTGAACAGCCACTGCCTATCTGGACAGAACCTTATACACACCTGGATTAACCATTTCCTTTTGGGATAGCCTCTCCCTCATTGCACCATTAAAACCTACAATAGGAGTTATTCCAAATATGAAGGAGCAAAGAGAAGAGACTAACTGGGGACAATTCCTGAATCTCAGATACCCCCTCACAGCCTACAATGGAGACATTTCCTTCCCAGCTCCTGCCTACACAACTACCCCCCCATCATTTAATCTGTGACCAGGGAAGAGAGACAACCCATCAACAAACCCAACAACTGAAATGAGAAGCTTTCTCACTCCAGAAGTTTCTTCCAGAAGCTCCTTTGATGAAATAACAAGCCTTGCACACCTCAGGGTATACAAGACTGGAAGCCAGGCCTGCCCTGGTTCTGTGACAATTTGTAATACACTTGGACCTGCTCCACCACAAAGTTCCAGGAGTGATATTAAAACAACCAAAGTTTTCTCAGTTTTGTCTGAATTCTTACAATATTGTCCAAAAAGCGTACTGAAGTCAAGTAATAAAGCGAGTAACTCTGCATGTATCAAAGTTCTGACTCAGCCAATTTAACCATGCAGTAATTTCCAAAAACATCTTAAATTCCAATAAGGAAATATTTTTTTTTTAAATAACTGAATGTACATGTGAAAAATAACACACTAAAGCACATCTTTTACCCAGGAACACATTATATTCCTTCACAGGCTCCCTCTCCAAAGCCACTCTCTGCAATGTTCCCTATTTTCCAGACAGGCACTTACACAGATAAAAAAATAAAGGGATTTTTTTAATATATTGAAGTGTGTGATACTGGCCAACTTACTTTGCTTAATCTTCTGCAAGTCGCTAACTCGGCTCTTTGGAATTTTTATCTGGTCTGGCTCAATTTTGTGCTCTTTCTGGGTTTCCACGTTTTCTTCAAAATTCAGGTGCTGGAGAGAATTTGGAGGGATCTGCTTGGCAATGTCAGCATTTCCATCACTGTCACTGGGCAAACCTACAACGTTAAAATGGGAAGTTACACTCAGAATTTCAGCAGGACAGGACTGGAACAAGCCACCTGCAGTGCAGGTCTAACCTGATATTCTCTGACCTTAAAGTGACTTGATCAGCAAGCACAGTTTATTTTCTATGGGTTTGTCTCTTTTCTCACTGCAATTCTTCCAAACCCTTGCACTGCAGGACTTTAGGTTCTCACATCCTAAACCTTCCTCATGTCACCCTCAAGTGGGCTGTTCCAGGGACACAGGAGGGCACTGAGCAGGTGACAGGAACCTTGGTTTATCTGACTGTGGCTACCAAGAGATCAACAACCAACCCCTGAGGGAGTGGTGCAGTCCTAATTAGTACCCTAAGGAGGAACACTCATCTCAATTACTCTGTCCACTGGAGGAATCTTAAAGCACTTATCTTTGAAACTTCTAACTCAAATTTAGCTGTGATTGGTCAAAATTGTTGGTGTGGAGGGGACAAGAAGAGATCATACAACAGAAGCCCAAGTGCCTCAGCCAGGTAAGAACACAGCCTTGGATCCTGCAGAAATTTATCCTTGATTTTCTTCTTGTAACCAAAATATTGCCTCATCACCTGCTAACAGGAATTTTACCTGGTGCCAAGTTTGGAGCATGGGGCTGTTCAGTTGGAAGACTCACAACAGACTGATGACCTTCACTTTTAGGAGCTGAAATAATTGGCTTCTTTAAAGCTAAAACAAAACACAGGGACAAAAGCATTAACATGAAACAAACACACTATTTACCTAGTCTTGCTCTAACAATCCTGTAAACTTCTATTTTTTATAGTTTCCTTAACGAAAATACAAAAGACAAGACTTCAGGAGGGGCATTATCCAAAACATCCCATTTTGAGAATTCAAACCTCTAAGGCACAGTAGAAATTATGTGATTTTACACCCCACTTGAATTTTATTACCACAGAGAGATTGTAAAAGTCTGCACTCACTGTGAAACACATGGTGTTCACATACAACATCTACATCACCAAGACCCAAAAGTGAAAGAATGAAGAGTATTTCTCCTAACCAGTGGGAGTATCTTCAGCTTTAGCAGGGTCATTATCTTCTATTTCAGGCATGCCTGCATCTCCTCCGGGTTTGACTTTCTCTGCAAGACAAGAAAAGGATATTCTGTCTTACCAACCCTTCAGTCAGAACAGTGAATTTCTCTCTTGTGGAAGGCTCTAACTGAGAACAATCACTGCAGCTAATCAAGTTATCTGAGCCAAACAATTCCTTCTTCTACTTCAGGGAAATGGCAAAGGATGCAACACTCTCTATCAGAAATGCCCAAAAAAGGAAATACCTTTGCCATTTGCAACATGCTCTGAAGGCTCCTCATTCTTCAGTGTGTCTTTATCTTCCACCTCTGCAGCAGCCTCAGGTATGGCCTGCTCACCATTGCTGGGGCTGACTGCAGTGTCTTTGCTGGACTGAATTTTTTGTGTGGCCTGTCAGAACAAATAAGGAGACAACATTAAACACTTCCCTGGAAATTACAAAATAAACACCCTCACATTCAGGATTACTTTGATTAAGCAAAACTGCATTTATGAATTCAGTGATCAACAAAGCAAAGAGCAGAGCCCGCTAGACACAAAGCTGTACTCTGGGGGTCTGGAAACACAACTGGACAGAAAATGTTCAACACAGCACAGCTGCAGGACATTTCTACTGCCATGCACAGGTGTTAAGTACATCAGCCTTAAGCCTCAGGTCAGAGCCTGGAAACAGTTCTGGACTGTAAGAGAAGATGTGACAAACCTGCTGTCAGTCTGCCCTATTACATGAAGTAAGAAAACAAAATTTTAAGCATCTCTTTGCAGGAAAGAGGCCCAAATTCTACTGGCAGCCTGTCTGATGTAATCACACCCTTGATACCATTCCAGAACCACCACAACTTGCATCACATTAGCACCTCAAGGGCTCAGCAGAGCACAGGCTACCTGAGCAATAACCTGGGTAAGGCTGTGAGAACACAGCTCCCACCCTGGAGAGCTGAACAGCCATATCCATGTTACAGAAACAACCGAAAACCTCAGCAATGACACCATGCTGGAAGGCTGGAGCACACCAAAGAATTTGGTCTCAGCTTCGAGCTCAGTGCACTTGGTGAGACAATAGGCAGATTCCTTACACTAACACCCACTTAGGGCTGCTCAGGGGGATACTAAATACAAAGGTATGAAAGCATGTCCCAAGCCTCCACATTTCTGAGGCAAACAGCAGGCTTTAGGCTCTTCTCATTCAACACAAACTTTCTTGGCATTACCTTTTGTTCCCGTGCAATTTGGTCCATTAATTTCTTGATGGTCTCTTCATGCTGTAGTCTCATTTCCTTGATCTGCTGCCCACACTGCAGGCTTGAGGAGAAACATACCATTAGTTACATTTCATTTGTTGGATCTGCTCTCCCACAAATAAAATAAGGGAAAAAGTATGAAGTGGCACAAAAAGCCAAACTTCAGCTATAACTAGAATACTCTGTCCAAAAAAGGCTGGTCCTGGCATGTATATGGAGTGGGAATGGACTGAACACAGTAAGAAAGCAGAACTGGAAAAAAATAGGCACAGAGCTGAAAAAACAGTAAAATAAATATACTTCCTCCAGAAGCTGGAATGCAACCAAAAGGTCAAGCTCCACAGTTAATCTGTCTGCAAATATTAATTCTGCTGGGAAAGTAACGTGTCACCCCTGGCTGTCAACAGAGAAGGTGCACGAGTGCCACTATCAGTTACTGCTCCCAACTCAAATGACACGATCTGAATACACAGCCAGGTGCCCCAACTTCCCCAGCAACCCACGACATCAGCCCAATCACCAAAACTCCCATGTCCCACAAACTCTCAGCATAGCACAGAAACACTTCACATGTGTAAAAGTTTCAAACGCTTTCTCAAGAGTTAAGTCGTCCTCACTCCTCAAAGCTGCAGGAGTATTTGTTCTCTGTTTCTCTACCATTAACCTAAGAGGCTGAACACAACTTGAAATTTCAACCTACACAAGGTGCTTTCAGCTTCAGTTGAAACAAATGAAATTACACTGTTAGGAAGGAAGCAATTAACAACGGTGGTGACACAGGACTGTGTCCTTTAAACTCCTTCACATGTTAGTGAACTAAATCTCCATGTTATAAAAAATACATTGACTTAAAAATGCAGAACAATTCCACTAAGTCAGGATTTTCCTTAGCTCCTATCTCCTATCTCCCCTATCCTTGGGGAAGGACTACAAAACCACAAAGAACCTGAAAGTCAAACAGTCAGCTCAGGTGCATCGCCAAGTGAGCACACTCACGTTTGAGGATTAGCAGACACGAGAGTAATTAGCACTTTTTAGTGATACAGGTCCCCATCACACACACCAACCTGCAGCTACCAACACTCCTGAGGACATACCTGTCATATTCCAGCCTCCTGGTAAGGTAGGTGTTGTTCTTCTTGTACTCGTGCAGCTGATCTTCCTGGCGGATGAATTCCTGCCGTAACTCTGCCAGTTGTTCTACGCCAAAAAGCAAAAACCAACATGAATACAGAAAGAAAAGAAAAAATGCCCCATGGCAAGTACAATTTCCAATATTGCTAAGTAAGAAATTGCTCAAGTTTCATGTCTAGACGTGCTTTAAAGATTATTAAACCAATTTGAAGAAGATGCCACTTTACTCATGTATGCCAGATGGCAGCTTGAATTAGAGACAAATTCTTCTGATACCATGACAATCCCCTTAAATGTTTCTGTACCTTTGCATTCAGAAGCTTTGCACAAGGCTATTTCACTTATCTGCTGGAAATCTCCATAGTTTCCTGAAAGATTCTGTCACTCTGAGTAATACAGAAGCACTGCCAGGTTACTTCAGGCAGGATGCTCCAACACTGTTTGTCTGCAGTGAGTGTACAGAAGGAGGCACCTTTCCACTATCCACAAAGCCAACACGGATTTCCTGTCTTCACACAAGTTCTCCCTGCTCCTCAGGCTACAAATAATGAGGCTCCCTACTAATTTAAGATGCAGCTACATGGATACAGGCAGAAACCATGTGCTGTGTGCAGGAATGTTCACATCTGAGCATGTTCCGGCTCACTCCGAAGCACTCTGAATACAGCAGCACCACAGGCATTACAATCATGTCTGTACAGAACTTCAGAGATGTTTCCTGGACCTTCTCTCACCCAGCATAACCATCACAGTGTTTGTGATCAAGCTACTGAACTGTGTATTTGGCCATGGAAATGATTCCACTGCCTTGTAACTCAGCAGTGTCAGAACACAAGTTCTTTCTGCAGCAAAGTAAGCGAGAGCCAACTCTGCACTTACCCACACCAGGAAACAAATACAATATTTCACCTTATGACATGTTTCAGCATCATCAGATCCTTCATTTAAACCGCATTCTGCAGTACATGGGCAGTTAAAATGCACAGCTTCAGCCTGCCAAGTGAGTTTGGCCATGAATCGCTCACCCTTTAGCCGATGTATGTCTGCCATCTGATACGAGATGTTGTTCTGCAGCTTCATCTGGAAGGAAGAAAAGGTTGAATAAATGCAGGTGACCATTAAACAGCAAAAACAGCAGGTTGGGGAGGGTTTGGGCTGTGAAGACTCAGGTGTGTCTGTTTGCTTTGTAAAGCCAACGTATGGACAGGATTATCAGTGACGCGCACAAAGTTCCTGTAAATCTAAGAAATGTGTATTTAGTGATCGGTGAGTGACATCACCAAACTAAACACTGTGTCCAGGCTTTGCTAACAAGGGCTTAAATTTTAATTCCAGAACATATTTATATCAAAAAAAGTAGATCGTCTGTTACTAAAATAAATATGCTGCATCCTGATACTGCAGGAGGGACAATAAACAGCCAATGTCAAAGCACAGGTGGATAAAAATAAACACAGCATCCACAGCAAAACCAATTGTTACCAAAGGTATATAACAGAATTGTTATATTTAAATAAATCTCTTATGTGTTGCTATCTAACATCCTAACAAACATTTTATTTTGAGAGGGAGTCTCACACCACTAAAATTCTACAACAGCTTTTAATCTGGCATTCTTAGTAAGGAAAAAAATAGTCACAATAAATAAGAAATGCACGTACACGAAGTCCTGAAGTAAAGATGCTTTGTTTTGTCATTACATAAAGACAAAAACCAGCAGGAACGAAGAGAAACATTCACGTGTGGAATATTCTGAGAAAGGGGGTAAAAATCCCTGCCTGCCCTCAGGCACCTCAGGTGCTGTGGTCGTTTTCCTTGCAGTTTCACGGTGACACAAAGGGTAACTGCAGGAAGGTGCTGAGCAGGACTGTCACACGTGGGTCAGCATCACCTCTGGAACAGCACACTGCAGTGCCAGCAGAGCCCCTCAGCCAGGACACGCTGGGACATACACAGGGACACACCTGGACACGGGCTGTTTTGGTTCCCTCCACAGTCCCTCAAGTGTCTGTGTCAGTCACCTCCATTTCCTGTCAAGAAAACCCAAAACTCATCTGCCCTGCCTTTAGGACTTCCTCCCTGCAACTGTGCCTTCCCTTTTATCGAATTATTCATTTTTTAAATGTATTTCCCATTGTGTTTTTGCTGTTACAAGAGGCACTCTGAGCAGGCTGATCCATTTGTCCCGTGTGGGTAGGATCAGGCATTCCCAACTTGGGACTCCAAACACGCAGGAACTGCAGAGATGGTGCTTTTCTGCAGCACACAGTACACTGAGCATGGGTTTGACAGCTCTGGGCACACAGCAGAGCTTCCTTGGGCAGCAGAGTTTCTGTGCCAGCCTGCAGGATCTTGGCTATGCCCAAAAGAAAAGCTGAAAGAGTTCTAGGGCCTGGAGAGACACCACCACAGCTCCCACCCATGACAGGACACAGTGCTGCTTCACAAGGCTTTTCCCAAAAAAAAGAAAGCAAGCAGAACTGGAAAACTAGGGACAGAGCAGAAAAAACAGTAAAATAAACAAAATGGCCTTGAACATATTTCCTCCAAACCCTGGAATGTAACCGAAAAGTCCAGCTCCACAGTTAATCTGTCAGCATTTATTAATTCCACCAGAAATGTGATCTTTAGGTAACCTGAGCCCTCTGACTACAGTGCTCTGAAATAAGGACAAAATTACTCTCCTCAGGCACACTCAAGGAGCCTCCTGGCACATCAGAGCCACATCTGCCCTGTGTTCTGCCCACTGAGGCATTCAAGGCCCCCTTACAGGATGCACAAAGCAGCACCCCATCAGTGACAGCCTGGGTAGGGCTTGCAGAGCTTCACTTCAAAAGCACAACTGGCCCTGCAGTGGGGACTCCCAGGGAAGCAAAAGATGCAAGTCACCCGCAAGCCTCTCCACCCACTGGGCACCCACCATGCCAGCTCCCCCTCCAACCACCTGGGGCAGGGGAGCAGGTGCACACAGTGATTTGTTGTGTTAATGAACAAGTGTCTCCCCCTATTTAGCAAAGCCACAGGCAATAATCACGTTTTCCTGTCTTTCACTCTAATGCAGTTGTTTCCTAAAGCCCAATAAATCTCCAAAGGAGATTCTGGAAAGTAGCAGGGTCTGTTTTCAGACCCTCATCTATGAGAATTCCTCACACACAAACCCTTCCCACTGGCTCCTGCTCATCCCATAACCGTGTGCCTGGCTGGGGGAGGGCTGCTGTCCATGTGCAGGAGCTGCATGGGAATGTGTGGCACTTTTATCACACAATTTTTCCTTTTGGTGATTTTGAGCTTCAGAGAGAAGTGACAGGATTTATATCCAAACCAGCTCAGCTGACAGCAAACGTCCCTCATCTGAAGGACAGAAAAGGAAGAAGCTTTTTTATGATTCATGGGATCTGTTCCACCTACACATGCAAAACCCACACTCCACGAGCCATGGCACAAGTCCAGTTCTTCCTGGGCCATGTCCTCCTTCAGTCTACACCTGTTTGTGGCGCTGAGCTCTCAGGGGCTCCTCAGGGCCTTTCCAAGCACTTGGGATAGAGAAAAAAAAACCCCTCAGTAGCCCAATGAGCCCTGCACAGAGAAAAAACCACCAGAAATCCTGTGCACGGACATGAAGCAACCCTCCAGTGCTCCCTGAGTTGTGAGTCTTGCCATGTAACAACTCCACGTTGCTGCTGTCAAGCTACAGCTTTGCAAACTGGGGAGTTACCAAGTTTTGGCAACAAAGAACAGACCTGGCTGCTCCCAGGGATGTTTGACTAAACAGCTTCATCCCAAATATTTCTGGGCAGCAGGCAGGGGCAGGGCAGTGTCCCACACCTGGCATGGCCAGCAGCGGGTATGGAATGAGAGGTGCTCCCTGCACGCTGGGCGCCTGCCACCTGGAACCTCTCCATCACGGATTGCTGCCAGTCACACGTTTTACTGCACTTATTGCAAACGGACGTGCAAAGCTATGGAAAAACCCCAAAACCTAACAGCACGCTGCAGAAAACCCATGGAGCACTCAGGAAACTGCTGCTACCTGCCCAAATTCCAGGGTAGGCATTACCCCTGCTTGCATCTGACAGGGCGCTCCAAAAGAGAACTCCTTGTTTGTTCCAAGGTCCAACAGACCCTCAGAAGCTCACCACAGGACAGGAGAATTCCCAAGAATTCATGCTTTTTCTGCTTCCTTTTAAACACAAGACACTGGGTCACACTCCCATATTTGCTCCCAAGAGCAAACAACACCCTGGTGCAGTGTGACAGGCTCGTGGAGGGCAGAGCCAAGGGTTTGGCCTTGACTCCAGGGACTCTTGAGCCAAGAGGAAGCTGTTGCAGAAACTGGAGTTGCTTCAGCCCTGGGAAAGGCCCTTGATTTATGTGACCACAAGGCAAAGAACCTCAGCTGAGGACAAAAGAGCACAGAGTAGAACTGACACTGAGAACCACCAGAGCAGAATCTTCATATGAGTTTTCCTTAAAATGAGCTTGAATTTGTTGTGATCACTTGATACCAATGCTGGGGTGTTATTTCAGTTCCTGCATTTCACAAATGGACTAAAATGACAGGTGACGAGCAGTTCGGTCAGACAGACCTGCCAAATTCTGTTTTGAGAGGAAAAAAATTATCATTCAAGCCTTTTTTGGTCAGACGCTTTTTATCTACTACTGTTTCCTTGTGACAGACTTTCATTCTCCAAAACAAAGCTTTATTTGCTACTCTCAGAGAAGTAAGAGTCACTTAAGTAAAATCACTAAAAGGGTTTTAGAAAGAAAATAAACATTGTTGCCACTGAGAAAGGACTAGCATACATGGGAGGAAAAAGGCGAGCGACTGGCTTTTTGATAAAATCCTACTTTTGTGGCCTCTTAGGGCACACTGAAAATTTTGAACACAAGACAGAGGATGTTCAAAAGCTACGAGCTCACACGGCCTTAAAGTGGCAGCTTCTGGAACAAAGAAGGAAGACAGAGGGTAATTTGGGAGGTTTACTGGGCACTCTTCTCTTGCTGCCCTCCGGCTCTGCCCTGTGCAGAGTCACACTCAGAGTGTCCAAAGTCCAGGCCACGTCCAGGCCTTCCTTGGACACCTCCAGGGATGGGGACTCCAAACCTCCCTGGGCAGTTCCAGTGCCTCACCACCCTTTCCAGGAAGAAATCCTTGCTGAACTGTGCCTGATATCTTACCTTAATCCTGCCAGGGGAGTTTCACACCCACAGGCAGTGACACTAACACACCAAACAAGCTGATAGCCCTTTTGCAGACACAAGGGGAAGTATCTTGGCTAAACCCCAACTGCTTTAGAATCACTGAGGCTGGAAAACACCTTTATGATCATGGAGCCCATGTCATAGCAAATCGACTTTTTATTGCAATCTAAGGGGAAAAAAAATTAAAATGTGTTTGCTGAACACACACAAGGGCTTGATTTCAATGGTTCAGTAGGAAACTAACATAAACTTCATCAGTTTGAGGGAGTCTAACTCTGGAATGGGACATGCACATATTCAGCTTTTTCTGCGACAACTCAATGCATTTTCTGAGGCTGCTCATCCAATATGCAACAAGAAAGGGCCAGAAAAACAAAGCTAGGCAGCAATTACCCTGGAGAGTGTGACATTTCTATAAATCCCACTGTGAGAACAGTGTTCAATGAGCAGAGTGATGACCTGCATGCAAATACACCCCACACGGCCCTTAAGCAGGACTTGTGTGCTGAGCCCCGTGAACTTCTCAGTTCAGGACGGTTATGAAAGCAGAACAGTGAAAGTTGAGCCATTCACTCATCTTCCACAACAAAAGAAATCCCCAGGCCACCCCCACTGAAAGGGCCAGCTGAATTTTCTATGAGCTTGGCATCTCCAATCCAAGGAAAATGACACGTTAGTCAGCAGCAGCATTGTTTGGGTTTGGTTTTTTTTTTTTTTCCCTCAAGTACACGCTGGCAGCATAAAAATCAGAGCATGCTGTACCAGGCATTCCAAGAGGCAAGCTCAGGGTGCTACTGAACACCACAGTGAGTTCATTTCCCTTGAAAAATGTAGTTTAATGGCTGTGTATGGTTTCTTGAATGATCACAAAAGATGAAATATTCTCAGCAGAGACAGAAAGCTAAAAAACAGTAAGTAAATTTGAAACAGCAGTCTGGAAATGAGCGATCCCTTGGGATTTTCATTGTTCACACACACACACACAGGACGTCTTCAGCTCTTTTTGGGGACGTTTTCAGTAAAACAGAGCACTGCAGTTGTCCCAGCAGCACCAAACCAGTGCCTCGGGACCTTGATTCGCTCCCGGGCTGCAGAGGCTGAAGGGACACCTTGGGCAGGCGAGGACTGACAGTGCCCCGGGCTGAGCCGCCCCGCAGGGCACCGGGACCCGCCGCCGCCCCCTGCCCTTACCCCCTCACCTTGCCGTCCTCGCATCTCTTCACCTGGCCGTCCCTGGCCTGCAGCTGGCTGCTCAGGTGGCTGTAGTCCTCCTCCTTCTGCTTCAGCTGCTTCTTGTGCGAGTCCACCTTGCCCAGCAGGTCCGAGTTGCGCCTCTCCAGGCGGCCCCGCGCCACCTCGGTGCGCTGGGCCTGGCTCTGCAGCTCGGCCAGCTCCTCCCGCAGCAGGGCCTGGCGGGACGCCGCGTTCCAGCAGTGGAAGGCGAGCACGGCGATCACCGCCAGCAGCGCCACGAGCACCAGCGAGGGCAGGCGGCCGCCCCGCCGGTTCGCCCCGAACCCCACCATGGGGGAGGCCGAGGGCGGCGGCCTCAGGGACAGCGAGGAAGGCGCTCACGGGGGCCCTGAGGGTGCGGGGGGATGTGAAGGGATGGGGGTATCCTCAGGGGGGATAGAGGGAATGACCGGGGAGGGTTGAGGGAGTTAAGATGGGGGGCTAAGGGAAGGGACCCCGAGGACGGCGGGCTAGGGGAGCTGGGAGAGAAGGGCGGGAGGGAGGCGGCCGAGGAGAGCGGGCGGTGGCCGGCAGGGCTGTGCCGGTGCCGGTCCCAGCCGAGCCGCCGCCGGGCCGTGCGGGACCGACCGAGCGAGCGGCCGAGCCGAGCCGCCACCGCGGCGCCCCGCCTGCCGCCCGCCCCTTGCGGCTCTCGCGAGTGCAGCCCCCGGAGCGCTCGCGAGAGCCGGGCCCGCCTTCCCTGTGGCGGCTGCTGGTGAGGGGCGGGGCGGAGCGCTTACAGTCACACTGAAGGGTATTAAAAACCTCCCGGTGCCACACCCTGCCGTGCGCACGGAGACGTCTCACAATCACAGCCCCAGTGTCTAAACTGGCCTTGGACACTGCCAGGGATCCAGGGGCAGACACAGCTTCTCTGGGCACCCTGTGCCAGCCTATCACCACCCTCCCAGGGAACAATTCCTTCCCAATATCCCATCCATCCCTGCCCTCTGGCAGTGGGAAGCCATTCCCTGTGTCCTGTCCCTCCAGGCATTTGTCCCAAGTCTCTCTCCAGCTCTCCTGGAGCCTCTTTTAGCCCTGGAGGGGGCTCTGATGTCTCCTCTGAGCCTTCCCTTCTCCAGGTGAGCACCCTCAGCTCTTCCAGCCTGGCTGCAGAGCAGAGCACACTGTGGCAGGAGCGTCATGGGCTTCTTTCAGACCCACAGCTGAGAGGTGTTGGAGTGAAGTGAGGGGGTGAGTCATTCGTTTTATAAGAAATACTCAGATAAGGCATTAATTCCTGGGCAGATTGCCTCACACCGCGTTAATTTTGCTGTGCTGCTGGTTCTCACAGGGCAAAATGGGACACAAAGCTGGGCGGAAACATGGAACCAGCTCCGGCCGTGGCTGCAGCTGCTCCCTCAGTGTGAGGGGAGACAGATCCCGGCAAGACCTGTGTTGGGTTACACTATGTGTGTTATAGAAAAGCAGGCCTGGAAGGCCCAGAGTGATCCTCTTTCCCATGCCCATCCCTGGTGACCTGGATGTGTTTTCTGGTCACCTCTGGGCCTAGGGAAGAGGATCACTCTGGGCCTTCCAGGCCTGCTTTTCTATAACAGCTAGGGTTTGGTGCGAGAGGAGAGAGATCCCGACAAAGTCAGGGTTTGGTGTGAGGGGAGAGAGATCCCGGCAAGGTCAGGGCTTGGTGTGAGGGGAGAGAGATCCTGGCAAGGTCAGGGCTTGGTGTGAGGGGAGAGAGATCCAACAAAGTCAGGGTTTGGTGTGAGGGGAGAGAGATCCCGGCAAGGTCAGGTGTGTGAGTGGTCACCTACACAGAGACTTCAGGCTTGGCTTTACTCCCTGTGACAGGGTTTCGTAACAGTTCTGCTGCACGGCTGTGGCCAAGCACGTCGGGCAGCAGAGGTTCATGGTGAGCTCCTGGGCACAATTCTGGTACCTCCAGCTGCAAATGGTGAAGGGAGGATGTGGGAGAAACAGAAGGGGATCAGTTTTCCTCCTAAAAGAAGAAAAAAGAACAATATTTAAGAAAGAAAGTATGAATTACCTTCGTGAGACACAGCATACGTTGTGCAGAATGTCAGCTGTGACAATGGTTCACAGCTTTCTACTTCCCATCTGAGTCCATACATTACATACCAATATTTGCACTTTGGCAATTTAATTGCCGCTACACTGATGGCCCATTAATTTGCCAGCCTGCTCTCTGCAGATGGCAGTGCAGATTCACATTCCAAATCCAGTGCGGCAAATTTTTCTTTCTTGCGAAGCTGGATAGTTCCAGGGTTTAAGGGTGCCCTGTTCAGCTTGTTCCCACTTATTCTGTGCCAACCTGACCACTGTGAGCCAGGAAATATTTGTCTAAATAATGGAAATACAATATAAATGTGACAGATTTGGGCTCAGAACTATACCTGGGTTTATTTTATTTAATTTATACCTGAGTTTCACACACTTTGGTTTGGTACTAACCTGTAAGAGTCAGGTCAAAAATCACTCCACGTAGTGCTCAGTGGTGTTTGCCCCTCTCCGGCTTCAGCTGCTCCTGTTGGAATTTGTTTGGTTTCCCAGCTCGTCAGAGTTCAGGGTCAGAACTGGCCCCTGCATATTTTTTGTGGTTTCCTTTGCATATCTGGGAACTGAGGCAATATCAGGGAGTTTTCTTTTTGCAATTAATTTGCCATTTTGTTTCATCTGTGTTCCACGCCCTGTGATCCTGCACTGGTGTGTTCTTTTCCTGGTTGGAAAGGTGCTCCTGCTGCCTCTCCCTGTCTGTAATCTTACACTGTGTGTTGGAATAATGTATCCCATGGCACGTTCAGCTCAGCCTCTGACAGGATCCTTGACTTCTCTGCCCACAGTCTGGTGTGAATAGGGAGATCATTCCCTGGAGCACTTTGGTTATTTCATCCTAAAATACAGAGCAAGCTCAAGAACTATGCCCTAATCTCTGTACCTATTGTGGAGAAAGTGAAGGATCCAAAGAAGAAAATTTATTTGGTGTTGTATCAAAACCTTCCACATCTTTCTGTGCATCTTTTCCATTGGTCTGCCACTAACCAGATTAATATACACAAAGGTTATTTAACAAAAGAGTAGTAATAAAAGAGCAAACTCTTATATCCACTAATATAATCAAGAAGAAGTAACATAGCCAGCATTTAAGGACTTTTTTTCTATGTCACAGAGAAGAAAAACCGATGTAATTGAATGGCTTTTCTGTTAGCATTACCAGGATGTCATAAAAATGTGCAGAGGTTTGATAATATGAAATTACAGTGGTTCTGGAAGGTGTTAACATTTTCCAAGAAAGAATGGTCAGGACTGGTGGTGCTGCAGAGGTGTGTAAGCAGCAGCACGAGAGCCCTTATCAGGGGAGAAAACACGCAAAGGAACCTCAGAAACTGCTGCTTCAACCCTTGTGCTGTTACAGCCTGGGACAGGGCATCCTCCTGCCTTGGTTTTGCTGATGAAATCCCTCATATACATTTGATTTTCTTCTTCCTTTCAGACATTCCGCTTTGCAAAGGAATTGCTGATTATTTGCTTCCTTTATTTTTTTCTTCCTGCTGTGAGGTTAGAAAGTTTAGGAGCCCCACGTGTGGTGTTTTTAGAGCCAGGGCTGTATTGTTACTGCCGTGGCACTTTTACCAGTTAAAGCAATAAAAAATCTGAGATCTTGTTCCAGCCAAGTATTTTGATCCCTTCAGAATCCAGAGCAGGTTTTTAAATGAAAGATAAATTTAGCCATATTTATTTTTTGTGCATAACTTTACTCAAAGATAAGAAGACAGTCTGATTTAATAATCTATTCAGCATTACAGAAAATTGGTGATTTTAAAAGCCTCTGATTAAAGATTCTAGGATCATGTTTCCTTCCACTGTAGCAGAATAAACCTTTTTTTAAAAAATCTATTACAAGTTTGTGTTTTTTTACAGACATTCTGAAGACAGAACTCAAATTATCCCAGACTTTTCGCATATCCTTAAAAGCTGGTTAACGTACTCCATCTGTTGGTATGCCAAGCAACTGTCCAAATGAGCAGCATTTCCATGGAGATTTGTAAAACTCCAGTTAAAGTAGGAAAACAGCTCTGGCAGGGGGATGGCACTGGAGGGGTGTTTCATTGGAATGTGATTGTTGTAGCTGCTGGGTGAGGTTGATGCTTAAAATGCAAAGTGTCCAGGACCTCCTCACCCCAGAGCTGTCTGTGAACACTTTGGGTGATCATTTGCAGGAAGAACAGTATAAATCAACCATTTCCATTTCAGCACATTCGATGAGTGTACCCACAAGTGGCCCTCAGTGCTCTGTGGGCGTCTCTCTCCCATCTCCAGTAAACTTGTAACTTGGGCTACAGAAGCCAAGGCCCGTTGACTTCTGAGGAAAATGTTTGCTCTGTCTCTGAAGGGTGAGGACAGCACTCGAGCAGCTGGAGGACTTGAATGGAATCAGAACTGAGGTTTAGAGCTGAAATGGGGTTGTGTTTATTTATGGGCACTGGAGGTTTGGAAATCTTTCTAAGTGCTTTGGAGTGAGGTATCAGAACCAATCTTCTCGAACATGTTGCTTTATGAAAACAAACCCAGGAACATCTGGGATTGGCTCACCAAATGGCAGCCCAAAGAGCAGACCTGTATCCAGGGAATTGAGATTGGCTTGGAGCTGCATCCCAGGCCAGGAGCAGGGAGCACATCTGTTCCTGGGAAGCAGCTGGGGAGGCTCAGTACAGTCTGGCATTTTGGAAAAAGGTGCTTTCTCTCAACAGTATTCCATGGAAGAAGGTTTGTTTTCATTTTTAGCAGCAGCTCCGAGGGACTGGTAGAATTCCTGTAACAGCAAATGACATTTCCAGCAAGCATAAAGCCACAGCTGCTGGCAGGAGCTCCCATAGGTTATTGTGGATAATCACTGAAAAGGCAAAGCATCGATTTTGGAGTGATTCTTGCAGGGAAGCATCTGTGAGGGAATGAAGAGTGAGTGGTGCACTGGGAATGGTTTTGTCTGAGATTCAGAGAGGAGCTGACGGCTCAGGGAGCTCCTGGAGATGCAAACCAGGATGGGCATGCCCAGAGCAGGTGTGGAGGGATCCAAATGCCCCTTTTCTCTCCAGCAGGAGTGGCTGCAGGAAGGGGAAGGCATTGCTGTGGATTTCCCTGGGAAGAGAGGAGCTTCAGAGGAGTGCAGCTGCAGCCAGGTCCTCGCTGTTGAAGAAGGTGGCCTGGGGAACAAGAAGTGGGGAAAAAGAAAAATATCCTTAGAGATGAGGTAGCCGTGACCCCGGAGTGGGTGCTGGAAGCTTGTGGTGATTCCCTGCTCCTGGAAGGAAAGGTTATGTGTGCTGGGAAGGAGCTCAGCCAGAGTGCAGACAAGTATTTTAACACAGGGAGTTGAGGTTCTGTTGTCTCATTTTGTGGTTTCACAAAACATCCACCTCAATTACTGTTTCTTTGTTGCTTGGAAGCACAAGCAGAGGAGGAAAATAATAATTTAAATTTAACTCTGCTAAATATACATGAGATTTCCTGGGACAAAGAAAAGACTTCTGTAGCTTGAGGGGGTGTTGCTGTGCCAGATTTCAGAGGCTCTACTACAGCCAATAACATTCTTGGAACAGCTTAGTTGGAAGCATTTTTATAACGTTTTTTTAGGCAACACAAATACAGCCATTGCCTCCAGGAGTGTATGGGATTGCTCTGGAAGTCATACCAAGTGTATCTGCATGGTGCTGATTGTTACTGGATTTATTTTGGGGAATTAGAGAGGATGAAACTATTTGCAGATCATACCCTTGAAATTTAAAGCAAATATTTTAAAATATATGTCTGGCCTCACTTTCCCTGGATGAATATGGCCACAGGACACACATTTAGATATTCCAAAGGCAGGGGCTCTGTGTTTCCACTCTCCCCAGGACAAGGAAGCCCTTCCTCAACTCTTGTTGCTGGAACTGCCTTGTAATAAAGACTCCAGCTGCCACATGATGCTAGTTACAGTAGATCTCAGTTAACTACATTTCATGGATCAAAAAGGTAGCAGACAATTCTCCAATAAATATGACTTATTAAAAAAATCTTCTATCTGGTGCATGGTATTATATTGAGGCACTTTCTGATAAATGGGAATTGGTTACACAAAGCATCTTTTAAAAAACCTTAATTTGATAACGTGAGTGCTGCTAAAATAATTGATTTCCAAATTGGTTGGGATGGTGGCAGTTTTATGTTTGTTGCTGCCTATTCTAAATTTGATAACAGCTTGTGGCCGAGGGCATTTAAACATCCCCAGCTCCATCAGGGAATTTTCTTCTTCAAACACCAAAAACCCCAATTGTTTTGCCATAATGTATACAGGTTTGTGTACAGTGTCACAGGACAAAATCTCACCTTGTCTTGGTCATGCTCTGGATTCACTGCTGGGAACTGATGTTTTTGTTTTCATAATTAAATATGCCCAAAGTCATGTTAAAGTAACAAGTCAAAGCTCATCAATGCTGAGGGACTCTGCTCCTCGGGGGTGAAATGTTTCCACGAGGAGGGGGTGGATATTTTGGGGGTCAGAGCTCAGGCCAGTGGGAAATGCACTTCACCCAGTCAGTCTTTCCTCTTAGGAGAGGTTCTCCATTGCTGAGTCCTCAGGAAACCTGCAGGAGTCGAGAATATTCTGATTTTTACAGCCTAAACCTGTTGTTGTCAAGCTCGAGTGAGGTTTGCCTGGCCCCCTCCCCGCATTCCTGTCTCCAGGGGCTCTGTGCTGTACACAGGGCAGTTTGACCAGGAGTTCTGAGAGGATTTTTCACTCTGGGTGCTGAGCACTGCTCTGACCAGCACCAGCTGCTTCCCACAGAGATGACTTAGGATCCTCGGAGTGCCTTGCACATAATTCCATGGTCTGAGTGCCCCAGCCAGGCATCCCGGCACTAGATGGTGCCAGGCACCGCCGTGCCACGGTGAGGAGTGGCAGATCCAATTGCATAGGCACTGGAGCGAGGCAGAGCCATAAAACTCCTCTGCAAACAATGTTCATCAATTATGGCATAAGTACTGGGCTACAATAAAATCAGCAATTAAGGCCAAATGCTTATTAAGGATTGAGAGATTCAATGAGAGCTCACTGGGCTGTGACGAGCAGTGCTGGAGCCCAGCTGATTCTTCTGCTTTTCCCAGCTTACACACAAATGGCTGCTGCTGTTTACCACTCGCTCTGGGAGACAATTGGGAATGGCAATTCCGAGGGAAGAGCTCTAAAAGGCCGAGTAATGTGCTGCAAGCAGGTGATGATGATTTCTGTACGTGAGTGCAGGAATCCACTGACTCAATAGCCCCATTCTTTGTGCTGTTTGTGCCCCCTGGTTTGGTCACAGTTATGACTCCTGGCCTAGATGTTTTTGGGGTTTTTTCTTGTGGACTAAGAAAGCCACAAATTGAGCATCACAGATTGTTGGTGTGTGTGTGTCAAACCCTGACATGAGCTTGGAACATGCTTTTGTATTCCGAAGTATATTTAAGAGCTCCTTCCTTTGTTCTGAGGAAAAAGAGAAAACAAATTATTTTTGCAACACCTGGATTGAAAAACACTTTTTATCATACTTGGCACTCTCCTGTGTTTGTTTCTGCCTTCAGAGTAGAACCCCAGGATTTGATTGATAAACTCCCGATCACAATTTGGGCAGATTTCCTTTATTGCTCTAGAGGAATTGGCATTTCAGAGTAGGAAAAAGCAGCAGACTGAGTTGAGGACTAGGAGAGCTCTCTGTGTGCATTGTGCATTAGCATACTTTCAATTATATATAAAGTGTGCATTTCTAATTTAATTTAGGTGTCAGTGAAACAGCAGCCATTGAACAGTGGATATTTATGGGCTTTCCAGCACAGAGCTGAACCCAACCCTGCTCCCATTATGCTCATGACATCAACAGAATCATCTTTCCTGGGACTTCTCTGGGAACCTTCCAGAGAATGCTGAGAGCTCAGACAGTCTGGGCAGGGTACAGGAGGGACAAAAGGAGACATCCTGGGCAGTCTCACAGTGCAGTGCAGAGTGTGGATCAGGGGACACTGTTTACAGAAGCCGAAACACCTGGATGTGCCGGGCCCTTCCTTAGCAGGGCAGTGAACTTAGCTGTGAACTTCAGTGTGGAGCAGGTGAATTCCCACGTCCCTTCCAGATCACTACAGTGAAATCCTGGGCTCTAACCTTAAAGGATATGGAAGCAGATGTTGTGTAGATGCTCCCACAAAGGCAAAAGGAATACCAAGCCAGGTTAAGGAAAAGCTGACATAGGGCAGAAATGGGATATGTTTTCAAGAGCAAATGGTTCCATTAAGCCCAGGGAAGTGCTTGTGTCCTTGGAAGTCAGAGCTGGCCTGAAGAACTGTGTCCCTCCAGGGCACTCAAAAACTGAACAGGCCTCGGTGTGCTAAATTAGGTTACAAATCATTTAAACAATGTTTCCAGAGAAAATTCATATTTCCTTGTCCCTTCAACTGTGGTTCTTCCCTTTCTTGCCTTTGCTCCTTGTCCTCTGCCACACACCCACTACAGAATTTTTGTTGCTCTCTAAGTGCCAAATTGCTTCCCTTCCGTCACTCGATTTTTTTTAATGTTCAGTCTAATTAAGGCCTCGGAGCCAAGATGTGCAGAATAAGGGGGTCAATTGTGCTCCCACTTCCATGGCGCGAGCCCGGAGTTACTCTGCAGAATGCTGCAGTAAATTTTCATGAGCCTTGGTGAAGCTGCTCCGGCCAGGCAGCTCAGAGGGAGCTGACTCAAACCTGCCAGAGCACCGGGAGGGCACCAAGACAATCCATTACCACGGGGAGCGGCTACATTGCATGGGAATGAGAAAGGAAATAGCTGGGAGGCAGCCAGGCTGCCTCACCCCAGGGTGTCCTTGGGAGTGCTGCTGTCCTGTGGGGCTCTGCGAGAGGGAAAAGGAGGGTGGGTGGGCAAAGAGAGCATCCTCAGTGGCCATGGCTGCTTTCCATCTCAGGAGATCACAGTGTCACAGAATCCCAGGATCACTGAGGGTGGAAAAGACCTCCAAGACTATTGAGTCCAACCTGTGGCCAATCCCAACCTTGTCAAGCAGACCTCAGTGATGGAGCTTTTCGCATCAATTGGTTTCCTTTTCTGCCTTCTAAATGCTTTTTGCACAGGATAGCAGTTGGCATCAAGAGCATTCCTGTGGGAACAGAGAGATCAGGAAGGGGAGCGATTGTCAGGGCTGCTTCAGTGATGGGCCTAATTTAATGGGATGGCTGCAACCCAGGCTGGAGGTTGAGTAGAGAAGTGATGCAAGTCGGAGAAGAGAAGAGAGGTCACGTAAATAACATCATCCAGCGTGTTTGCTGTGAGCAAGCAGAATGTGAGTCGGGCAGAAATCTGTCTCTGTCAGGGACTCCTGCCGATCCATTTCTCCATGGATCAGCTGCACGTAAAGTTAATCTGCTTATGCAGCAGCTGAGAGACTGAGATGCCCTCAATGCCCTCATCTCATCCCTGCATCCGGACAGAGTCTCCAAATCCCAGGAGAACGAAAATTCCATCTGCATTTGGTGTGACCACCTCTCATGCCTCTCCTCTGCAAGGCATTGGGTGGGACAGGATTGAGCAGGAGTTAAGTCACCTCTGAGGACACATCTTCTGGAAGGTGTCCCTGTCCAATTCAGGGGGTGGAACGAGATGAGTTTTGAGGTCCCTTCCCACCCAAACCATTCCATGATTCCATGATTCTTTGGGCTGGGGTGGAAGCTTGTGGGCTTAGAGCCTCAGTGCCACTTCAGATTGTCTGTATCTCTGTCATGGGTGTTCAGGGGAATCACACGTGTGTGTATCCTCCAAAACCTTGGGCTGGCCTTGTCCTCACCAGCAATGTCAGCCAGGCTGCTTCGGGCAGTCTGGTCTGACCAGTTCATTGTGCAGCCACAGAAGCTCAAATGCCACGAGAAGGAAAAGAAGAAAACCTTTCTCTTGTCCTAATTTAAAATCAGCTGAAGTGTGTAGGTTGGAAGATTCAGTTCATGTTTGTAAACATTAGTGGCAAATGTGTAACTTAATCTGCATCTTATTTTATTTATTTCATTTAGAGTATCATTCATAATACCTCATCCTTTATTTTACAATAACATTTATAGTCACATTGCAAGGGCCAACCAGAATTAATCCATGATGCTTCCCTCTGATTCATTTTTAGACAGAACCCCTGGCAGATAATTTACATTCAGTACAGGTGTTCTTTACCACCCTTGGGCCTGTGTTCCTTATCACCTGGCCTGATGGGTCAGCACAATCCCTTCCCTTTTGTACGTAGTGCTGCCTCCAGGCCCACCTACTCCACGATCCAAGGGCTGGTGGGTTCCAGGGAGCTCATCCGTGTCTGCACTCCTGTAATTTCCTGTAACAAACAGTGCAAGGTCATTGCTGTGGGGATGGTGCATGCCGGGCTCCTGGGGACGCTGCTCCCTGCTCCTGCAGAGCTCTGCAGCATCCAGCTGCACATTGGGCACATTCCCATTCAGTTTGGAACACCCGTGTGGGCAGCACAGCCCATGGTTGGGGCACTCCTTCTGTGCTGCATAACTGCAGAACAGGGAAACCACTGAGGGAACGCTGTATTTCCATGGGGAAGAGTCCGGGATGGGGAAGGGCTGGGCCTGCCTGAACACATGAATGTGCATCCTTGGCTTCCCTGTTTTAGCTGATTCCTGAGGTCCCAGTCACATGCACCCCTTGATTTAGCTTTATTTAGCTTTGCTCTCTGGAGCAGACTTCAGCCAGTCCAGTGCACTCTGAAAGTGCTTCCTCCTGATTGCTTTCCCTTTCCAGCTCCATTTTAGCAGGACAGCAGGTCAACCAGCGAGACCTCCTGGGCTTTGAACTGTCCTAAGAGTATCACTTTTCCAATCTTCCTCATCCTCACAGAGATTTCTCTCCCTGCTTAGCACCACACACAGCAACAATCCCATTCTCATCACCTGAGCGCCTTCAACAGATTCTCAGTCTCAACAAGTTAATTAGATTAAAGTGTTTAAAAAAATCACTTTCACAGTGAGACATGAGCAGGAAGCAAGATGCTTCTCATCTAAGAGAGCAAGAGCCATGTATTATATCAGTTAATTGGTTCAGCTAAAACTTGGATAATTCAGTTACTGCAGAGTGAGTGATTTAATAACAAACCCTTCAGTTCACAGCAGCCCAGTGCTCAGGGTATGTGAAGACATGCAGCAAGGCTGTGTGCAGGCAGGGCTGTGAGCAGACAGGGCAGTGCAGGGTCCTCTGAGGAGCTCCAGGTGTCTTCAGCCAAAACAGCCACCAAGGGCATGATCCTGCCTGGATAAAGGGAGGACCAAGCAGCAGGCGCCTAGAGAGGAGTAATTATTCCTGAGGACCTCTTCACAAAGGTCATCCTCAGATGGTTTTAGTGCAGCCTCTTAACCCTGCTCCTCAAGACTGTCTCTGGTACAGTAATCTACATTTTTAGCCCAGTTTTCCCCAGGATGGAGCGTTGCAGTCACACCATCTGGCTGCCTGCACGGTTCCCTCCCAGAGCCTTTGTCATGTGCTTTGACATGTACTATCAGGTGGGTTTTACCAAATTGCTTTTGCTATACTTCATTTTTCAAAAATTAACACTACTATATTTTGCTTTCAAAAATATTTACCCCAAAGACAGTGGGGAAAAGGCTCCCAAGTGGTATTGAACATATGAGATTATGCAGGAAAATGGGATTTCTCAATGGGGAATTTTACATCCACTTAGTTGCAGTCACAGTGCAGTTGTGTTCATCCCATAAGTGAATCCTCACCTTCAGTACCTACAATCCCATGGGACTGCAGCTTAATAATTGCTGCAAACATTAGTGAGGGTTGAAATTAGATGACCTTTAAGGTCCCTTCCAACCCAAACCGTTCCAGGTTCATTCTGCACCTGCAGTTCATTCATGACCTGAAGGGATCGATGGAATTGGGGCTTTTTGACATCTTGGCTGTTTTGCCCTGGTTCAGAGTAAGGTGAAGAGGGGCCCTTGGGGAGGGCTCTGTCTGTGCATCCCGGTTCCCCCGTTTCCGTTTGGAGAGGGTCAGTGTGCAGGGAAGCTGAACATCTTCCTTGGCTGGGGCTCCAGCATTGCCAGGCAGCAGAACATCAGCGATGTCTGAGCTGTGGCGCAGAGCCACAGCCCTGTTTCTTTCCAGCACTCTTGAAGTGCTTCCCTCTGTCTAGACTGTTTCATGTCCTTTTCAGTGCCTTTTTTATGCCCAGAGTTTTATGGCAGCAGCCCGGGAGCATAATTCCCTTGCCCTGGAGAAACAGCCATCAAGACAAGAGAAGTGTTAGGGTTGTTTGTGCTCTCGTGCAGTGTTGTGCCTGCACAGAGCAACTCCTGCCTTTGGAAGTACAACCACTCATTTTCCTCCTACAGCTCGTGGAACGTGGAGTCAGAAGTGTTAAGTTCTTTGTTTGGTAGAGGACATGCTAGAAACTGCTGGTTCAAAAAGATTAGGCACAGTAATTAAAGCATAATTGCTATTAATAGTTGTCTTCCTAATCAGACTTATCTCTCTATTGCTCCTTACTTCAGAGGATTTTTCCTTCTTTGTGTTTTTCTGGGAATGTATTTGTTAGGGAGGAAACAAAGCAAACCATGGCCATAAACCTGTGGGTGAATGTGTGTAATTCAGTGAGCCCAGCACACACTGGCGGGTCCCTGGTGGAGTGGATCCATCCCTGGATGGGAATGGATCTTTTCCTCACCTGCCTCCCCATGCAGCAGCTCCCAGTACTCTTTCATTGACTCAGTCCCCTTTTAACAATGGAGGGGGGTAGGTGTCCCTGAGCTCGGGCTGTGTGGTGTCCCTGAGCTCAGGCTGTGTGGTGCCCCTGGGTCCTGGCAGGAGATGCTGCTCTGACGGAGCCTTCCCATTGCAGGAGCCAGAGCCAGGGCTGGCCGTGCCCCATGGCACTCGTTTCTCCTACAAGCGAGTCCTGGGATCTGCACATTCCAGCCCTTGACACAGCCTTTGTGGAGACTTCAGAGTCCAGCCCAGCCCAGTCTGGTGCCAGCTGCTTTGCTCTGAAGGTCTGTGCTGGCAAGGGGCAGGGCAGGGAGTGCTCTATCAGTCCTTTCCCTGCATCACTTTGTGCAAAGACAACACATTTTCCTCCTGTCTTGGTTTTATCTTCCCTGCACACCGTCTCTATCCCACTCGTTTGTGCTTCCTCACTTTCTGCCATCCCCATTTCTGTTTGCTTCTTCCTTTCCCTTTTCCTTTTCCATTATTCATATTGCCCCTGAGTGCAGCCGTGCAGCTACAGGAGAAATCCCCAAACAATCTGCCAACCCTTTGAAGACGGGTTGTGTTCTTCTATGTCAGCTTAATTATTATGTCCCACTGAGGATGCCAAGGCCTTCTGGGAGGGGAGAGCAGAGGCAGCTCTGAGCACTGGATTCAGGCTGGGACTGTGCCCGGGGCACTGCAGGGCTCCCGTGGGACACTGCCTGTCACCTGCCCTCTTGTCACCCTGCCTGTGCCTCCAGCATCCTATTGTGTCATATTTATTACAGGTTGGTTCTTACAGACCTGTCCCTCAAGTGCTGAGCTCCTCACCTGTGATCTGGAAAAGTGCTGAGCAGAGTGCTCAGAAATAAGCACTTTATTTAGTCACTGAGCTGGGTCAGAGCTGGCCGTGCCTGGTGGGAGCAGGCCTGCACTGCACCACACAGAGGGTAAATCAAATTACAGAGTCCCTGGGGACAAATCCTGATGACTGCCGTCCCTGCTGGCTTCTCTCCCTGAACCTGTAGATTCTGCTTTTCCCACACCCCAGGTCCTCCTTCTGCCGCTCTTACCTGGTCACCGCCAGTATTGACAAACTGAACTGCTCAGAGCATGAGCTTTGTGAGAAAATCCAGATTTTTCATGGCTGAACACCTTTCCTGTCTAAACCCTGTGATTTCCTGGAAACAGCATAAAGCTGTCGTTGATGGGCCTGATTCCATGAGCTCACTTCATTCCCACTGACTTCCTTGGCAAGGGAATATATTCATTTATATTCATATAAAATATAGTAAATATAAAATAACATACAAAATTTATTATACAAAATGAATATATCCATTTATATTAATTACTAGATGTAAAATATATTAATAAATATTCATATATTCATTTGACTTTCACAGTCTGCCCTTCTTATGAGGACTTGCTTCAGTGATGGAGAGAGGCAATGGAAGGGATATACAGGACTCGGGCCAGGCTTATCTTATTCCCTATCCCAATCAAGCTAAGCCAGAGCCTCACCTGCCCCCTCTGGAACCAGAGCCTTTCTGGAGCCTTGTTAGGAACACTGCAGCTCTGGTGACACTGAGCTGGGACCTCAGTTGCTTTTTAAGGACAGTGTTTTGGAGTGGCCTGTGGATGCTGTGTGCATCAGCCCAGCGTGTTTCTGGAGCAGACAGGGTCACATCAGCGCCGTGCCTCTTACAGAAATAGCTCCCAGATGTAACCATTGTGTCACAGCACATTTATGAAATTTGGCAGAATTGCAGGATGTGTGGGATTTGTGTGCGTGAGGGTAAATCTGTGCTCCAGCCTCCTCTCTGATCTGCAGATGAGGTTTGTCCCAGCCTCTTGGTCTGTGTGTCCTTGCCTGGTTTGGGACACAATAAACAGCTGTGGGTGGTGATATGGCAAGGCCAGGGCTTGAATTCCAGGCTGGAGTTTTCCTCTGCTGGCCAAGATGGGCATGGAAGCAGAGTCAAGGCATTTGAAGGCCTCCAGAACACAAACAAGGGGGTTTAGCAGCCACATATACTCAGGCAGCCACTTAAAAGTCCACAGAAAAAGAGAATTCCTGGTGGGCTTCAGCAAGGTCCATCCAAGAACAGGAGGAGCAGCACCACCTCCAGAGCTGGGTGTGCCACAGGAGCTGCCCTGTGCTGCACCATCCAATGCCCAGGGAGCTTCAGCTCTGCCCAGCCCAACTTCTGTCACCCCAGGGACCCACTGGGGGACCTGGGTCCTTGGCAGGGCTCACACATCACTGGGAAGTCACCTATGCATAGACAGCACTACTGTAAAAGCACATCAGTTTGCTTTACCTAGTTTTTCCAATCTCCAGTGCAAAATGAGAACGGAATTACTCCCCTTCTTGAATCTACTTGCCATTTTTAATGCTCTTAAATGGTGTCAGAAAAATCCAAGCATGAGTGAAAGCAGGACTGGTAAATGCTTCCATTCCTTCAGCTGATGGGCACCAAACATCTCCCACTGCCCGTTTCTGTTATACTGTAATTAATGGTTAGATGCATCTGTAAAAGTGGGGGAAAATAATCCCAACCCTGTGCAGAGTTTTATTTGAAGAACAAAAGGACACACAAGAAAGAGGGCATCTCAGGTTTGTTCCTGGCCATGCGCGTTGCCAGCCATCGAGTCATATGGTGAGTGATGAGCAGTGACACAGTGGAGCTTGGTTCCATCCCGTGTCAGCCTTTGAGGGGCTTTAGTCACAAAACTGGAATAAGAAAGGTTTTTCTCCTCGTGGGACTGAATAAACCATCCCACAGAGTCTTGGGATGCCATTCCAGCGGGGGTCCTTGGAGCCCTGCCAGGGGTCAGCAGATGAGTTTCCACCTCACCAGCTCTCACCACTGTGCATGGGGACAGGCAAAGGCCAGAACTGGTGGGGGCAACACTCCAGGAGCTGTGTCACCAGCCAGGGTCACCTGATAGGCACGGCTGGAGCAGGACAGCTCCCATGGCTCCAGGTGCTCAAGTTGTGCCTCACAAGCCGTGTCAGACAGCAGAGATGGGGCTGTGCCACTCCAGACCCAGGGGATGCTGGTCTCCATGTCCTGCCTTACTCTGCGAGGAACAACAGATGTAACCTATTTGTTGGATGTCTGAAGGGCATCAGGAAAAGGTCAGTGGTTAGAATACGGATGACGTGCTTCCAAAGTACATTAAAATAGCACAGTTCGTTGAACTCTGAGGAGCAGAATGTTCACAGTTAAGGGGGGAATTGCTTTTATAATCCCCTTTGTGGCTGGTTTTGTGTGGAGGAATATAAAATAATTAGATATACTTTTGCAAAGGGTTTTTTTTTTTGGCCTTATTATGAAATATTCATACTGCAGTTAAGAGAGCTGAATCAGGACTTGCAGTCTGTTCTTGTGACTGACATGTATCCCCATGCCCTGCCTATATTCCTGTTTTTTCCAACACACAGGCGATGGTGGAGCAAACACCATCGGTGACAAGCATGTTCCTGTCGTTGGGAAGCCATCCTTGGGAAGAACAGATTGCCTTCAACAATTTGCCTTCAACAATTTATCTTCAACAGATTGTCCTCAGCTTCCTGGAGGAGGAGTGGATTTGCTTCTCCAACTCCAGATTGGAAACTCTGCCCCTGAGCCATGAAAGGAATGGCAGAAAACAGCTCCCTGTGTTCATCTGGAAATAGAAGAGGGTTATGGACCAAGCCAATCAAACAAATGAGACAGTGGTTTCATGAGAGTGGCCCGGGGAAGCAGCCAAGGGACTGTCCCTCAGGAATGCTGTCTGAGGAGCACCCATCCCCTGGTGCCAGAGCGGGCAGGAGCCCTGCTCAGGGGCTGTGGGCACCCAGAGGATGAAGACAAAAGAACTCATCCAGTCTCCTCCAGCATCATCAACGCAGCCAACAAATCCATGGCAAAGCATTTCCTTTGGCCACGCCGGAGCTCTGGTGCTGCAGGCACCCACCTTCCCCAAAGGGACCCCTGAGCAGCCCCATGGCAGGCACTGCAGGAGGTTCATCCTCCTGTCCCTGAAACACACAGGAGTGGGATGGAAACTCCCTCACCTGGCAGTGCCTGGGTGTCAGGACTGTCACCAATTCTTCCTAGAAGCTGCCATGAATGGTTTGCTGTGGGAGGGGCTGGTCAGTGGTCACGGTGAAGGTCCGAGGGGGCAGGAGGCTGCTCAATGCCTCTGCTGTACCCACAGGTGGTTCTGCTCAGAGCCTCCTGCTGAGTGAATGTCACCCCAAAAATGGACAGGGCAGCTCTGCAGCTCCGAGCTCCATCAGAGTGCCACCAGCAGTGGGCTTGAAATGGGCATGAAAGGCTTTACCCTCACTGTTTATGCTGCTGAACCCCCTGGAATACTGGAAGCAGAATTCCTGCTCTGTTTGTTCCTTTCCTCGGAGACAGCCGAGGTCGGCTCTCGGCGGCCGGCAGTGCGTGGTGCTGCGGGATGAGTCAGTGTCTCAGGGAGGGAAGCTGCCCACTTCTGCCTCACCGAGCTCATCACACACGCTGCGGAGACCCAGGTGTCCGGCGGGGCGTTCCTGCGGGAGAGGAGCGCTCCTGCACCGCTGCAGGTGCCTTTTCTGTGCTCCTGGGGATCTGGGGGTGTGGGGGGGTGTGCAGAGCCCCCGGGCCGCTCCTGGCGAGCAGAGGGCCCGGCCCCGCCTGCCTGGGCCACACGAGAGGCAGGGGGTGCTCCCGCCCTTCTCCGATGCTTTTTTTAGGAGCAGCTTTGCACGGCATCAATAAACCTGTGGCTGTCATTCAACAGTCATGAAGGCAGGCGCGTTGGGAGCTGGGCATGAGCTGGTTTAGCAAACAGTTCTGCAGCAGCCGGAGCAGCGCCGGGCTCTCCTGGGCTCGGGGATGTTCAGGTACCCACGGGGCCCTGCTCCAGGCAGAGGCGCGCTCACCTGTGCGACAGCAGCAGTCTCAGGTGCCACCCGCAGGCTGCTGAGCCTTTCCCACTGCACAGTGGATGAGTAATTTGCCCCTCCGACACCTCCCCGGCCGCTGGAGGGGTCCCGGCTGCCCAGTCTGTGCCCAGAGCCCAACACGAGCAGAATGAGCAGGGAAGGCCCTGCTCCCACCTGGATGCTGTTGCTTGGGAAACCACTCCCTCCTCTTCCGCTCCTTCCATAGGTTGATTCTGCCTTCCAGAAGGCGATGTCACGATGGAGCAGCCTCAGAGCCAGCACAGGTACAAGAGAGAGCACAGGGAAGGGGTGGAAACATTCCTGAATGTTTTGTGAGAACAAGTACCTGAAAATATTTGTGTTTTCGCGTGCAACATCCAGAGAAAGAGACTTGTAATGGTGTGGAGGTGTCCGCCAGGCTGCGGTCTGCTCCAGGCCAGAGTCTGTTGGGCTCTGGAAGTGAAATTCTGACCCCACAGCTCTCAGCGTCTGAGTTTTAACTGTGCTGTGGGTCCTTAAGGAAAAAATTGGACACTTAGTCAGATTTTCTTTGCCTTTTCCTGGGAGATCCCCTCTGGTCACCAGGGCATTCGGTGTGGTTTTTTTCCAATATTCAGATTTTCAAAAGGGGTAAGTGGTGGTTCGTCATGGGAGCCTTTGGGCCCTGCAGGTTACTCTTCCAGCTGGCAGCACAACGTTCCCTTTGAAATTGCTCCCTGATCACAGGAACTGGCACTTTTTGATATTCCTAAATGATGACATTAATCATTTGCTATTTTTGTTCACTCTGTCAGAAACATTTGATAAAGCCTTTTTGTTTCTCTTGCCTTCCTCAGGCTGATTTCCAGGCACTCACAACCCCCTCTCCTGGACTGGGAGCCTCCTCTCTGCCCTCCCAGGCTCCGTGCTGTGGGATGGATTGAAGTAAGAAGCAGTGAACAACCAACATCTTCACCAGCTTCACTTCCTTGTTCTGCAAAAAACAGGTTTTAAATGGCAAGGCTGTGCCACAGAGAGGAGCCGGGATGGCAGCACCTCTCCCAGGCTGTCAGGGCAGGCAGAGCTGGGGAAATGGGTGTGCAACGCCAGCATCCCCATCCTCTGCTAACGTCACTTTGATCTGACAGAGAGAGAAACATCTCTCTGAGCTAAAGATCTTCCCACCCCAATCTCCAGGACACTTAATTACCATACAGCCAGTACATTTCATGGTGCCATTACAAATAATTTAGCTACAACGATATGGCAGTTTAATTTGCCTTATTTATCTCAATCATTTTGCATGAGGGAGATAAATGCCTTGGCAGGATTTCACGTGGACGCTCCGTTTCCTTTAATGTGGTTCCAGGTAAAGGCTGCACGATACATCTCTGCACAAAAATTAATCTTGCAGGCAATTGACCTGAACTAAAACAGCCAGAGCAGGTAAACAGAACTTTGCCTCGTGGCTCTGAGCTGAGCCAGGGCTCTGCCGTGAGCTGGGTTAGAAGTGCCTTACCTTGGAGCCCAGGAGAGGGGAAAGGCAGCACAGATCCCCCCCCACACGCCACAGCCATGTCCACGGCGTCCTGCTGAGCACGTACTTTGCTGCTTCTTTCTTATTTTAGTTTGGAAATGTCAGCACTTTCCGTTCCCATGGGAACGCTGGCTTTTCCCTTGGCACGTGGTTGCACTGAGCGCTGCCGGGGCTGCCGGGGCTGTGGTCGCTCTGGGAGCGCGTGCCAGCCGCTCCCGGCTCCCGGCCAGCCCAGAGGGATGGACCCAGCCCTTCCCCGGGGGTCCTGCCCCTCCGGCCCCCCCCGAGTGGAGCGAACCCAGCAGCTCTGGGCTCCCAGGGACAGCCTCAGCCGCGGCATTACTGGGACAAGGGGTCAGAAGCTGGTGGTAAAAGCTCTTATGGATCTGACTGTAATCTCTTATTACAATTATTCTAATTATTCTCTATAGCCACGTGGGATCAGGCACTGCTCCCAGGAAACAGGGACAGAACAAGAGGGAATGGCCTCAGGCTGTGCCAAGGGAGGCTCAGGGTGGACATCAGGAGGAATTTCCCCATGGAAAGGGTGGTCAGGCATTGAAACATAATGCCCAGGGAGGTTTGGAGTCCCCATCCCTGGAGGTGTCCAGGGAAGGCCTGGATGTGGCACTCAGTGCTATAGGCTGGGGACAAGGTGGGGACTGGGCACAGGTTGGACTCGATGGGCTGGGAGGGCTTTTCCACCCTCAGTGACTCTGGGATTCTGTGGTTTTACGGAGCACCCAGTGACCTCATGGGAGAGTGTGGGATCTCCCCAGTGTGAAGGAGCCTGGCAGACACATGAGCACTGTGGCAATGGTGAAACTCACATTCTTGCAGTAAAAACCTGATTTTGCCCCTGTTACAAATCTCCAAGTTAGAGGGGATGCATTTGCTTCTGAAATGATTTGTGATGTGATAAAACAGCAGCAGCGGGTGCAGTTTGGCGGTCGGCATTCCTGAGGGGACGCTCTGCAATATCTTGAGTTAATACAGTTCCCAAACACACCGAGTTCACTGGGTTTAGGGGTGCCACAGCCGTTATCTTCATTGCTCCGTTTTCAAATGCTGCTGCTTAAAAAAGCTCCTTTCAGAGCAGTGGGACGTGTGAAACAATGCGGAGCTGCTGACAGGTACCATGGCAATGGCTGTGCCAGGAGCTGCTCTGCTCTCGCCTCAGCTAATTTCCACTCCATATTTATGAGTATTCCCACTCCTGAAGGATGCTGACAGCTCTTCTCTGGATCACTGATGTCTCGGGCCAGGGGCTGTGCTCTGGTTGTGCTGAGCAGGAGGAATGTGGCCACAGCTCTGTCTGTGCCCAGTGGGCAGGTCAGGGCTGGTGGGAGCTGAGCACTGGCCTGAGAAGTGACCCTGAGATTGGGGTCCCACCGGGATGTTCTGAGGCTGCACTTCCACCCTGCTGTTCCCAGATTCCTGCATGTTCCAGCCAGTCCTGAGCCCTGTCCCCCAGCCCCATCCTGGCAGGGCTGTGCCATCCCTGGTGCCATTACTGGTTCCCTCCAGCCCCATTCTGACAGGGCTGTTCAATCCGTGGTTCCCTCCAGCCCCATCCCTGATGCCCCCCAGCCCTTTCTGTCAGAGCTGTGCCGCAGCAGGAGCTGCTCCCCTCCCAGTGCAGTGTTCCAAGCTCCAGGAGCCAGGATTTCAGAGCAGGAAGGTTAATTGCTATTTGCTTTCCAAGCCTTTATCTCGTCTTTAACTCCTCTCACTTTCATCTTCCCTCTCTGCTTTTTGAAGAACCACTTTTGGAGATGTGTTTCCAGGCTCCAAAGCAGCTGCAGGTTCAGGGCCAGGGAGGATTAGCGGAACAGGACTTAGGGGTGTGGGGACTCATCAATCCCAGCTCCCAGGGGTGGCCTGGCCCTGTGAGCCCCGAGTGCTTCCTCTCTCAGCCTCTCTGCTGGCACCATCTCTGCCTTTCTGTGTGAAATAAAAGCACCTTTAACCATCAGGTGCTTTCCTTACCGTAAAGATATTTGCACACTTCAATAAAGGCAGCTCTCAGCATTCCATGTAAGTTAAGCAGATGGAGCTCGTGGGGTGTTTTTGCAGCCTCTCAGGGATTTTACTCATTCTCTCTGCACTTGCTGCACATCTCTGTTAAGCACTCAAACACCAAACCTGAGTGCAGATCTCCATGGTCAGTCTAAACACTGGGTAATTTAATTTTCCATGGGCAAATTCACTGCCCTGCTCTTCTGGCTGGTGGCTTTGTTTGCCAGGAAGCACCCTGAATGCTCCCGGTGCATTGTTTTCCCCCCCATGCTCTCCCAGGGCTTTCTAGGAGCAATCTCCAGCATCCTCATCATGGCCCAGTGCCTGGGCATGGCCAGGGTCTCACACTCATAACTCCAGTTTAATTCCCAGACTCATTAAAGCCTCTCTGTTTGGATGAGTGGAGTGTTTGGGAGCACTGTATGCCTCAGCTGCTCTTCTTTGTTAGTGACTCTCCTGCCAGGCTCTTAATCATCCATATGTTTTATCAGCAGTGATCTTGCATTTGCTAACAATCTGCAGATTAGAAAAAAATTATCCCCAGTCCCTTGCGAGCCCCTCCACAGACTGGGCTGTGCTGATGGTGCTGTGCTGATGGTGCTTTGCCACAGGCATGGCACAGCCCTGCCAGCTGCCACCCCACCTCAGCCTGGGGCTGATCTCAGCCTGACAGCCCCATGTTGTGGCAGATCTGCACCACAAACTGCCAGAGGGCAGGGTGAGATGGGATAAAGGGATAAGATTTCTGCCTGGGAGGGTGGGGAGGCCCTGGCACAGGGTGCCCAGAGCAGTTCTGGCTGCCCCTGGATCCCTGGCAGTGCCCAAGGCCAGGTTGGACACTGGGGCTTGGAGCAGCCTGGGACAGTGGAAGGTGTCCCTGCTCATGGCAGGGGTGGCACTGGATGGGATTTAAGGTCCCTTCCAGCCCAAACTATTCTGGGTTTCTGTGATTCTGTGATTCCATTAATTTCACTGACCCGTGATCTTACCAACGAGTGGAAGCACATTTATTTGACAGAATCTACTGTCTATAAAACTGTATTAGCAACAACTGTATTTTTGTTCCCTTTACTCTGTCTCAGTTTTTCCATTACTTTTCCTGTCTGGAAGTCTGCCAGTCTGCTTGATTTTCACTACAGCATCAGCACTTTCTTTCTGATTTTCTCCTCCATTCAAAGGTGCATTCAAAATCAACAGCACTGGGTCAGCTCCCTCTTTTCAGCTTCTAGTGCTTCTGATTGTGGCTATTTCATGTCTTCCTGGTTGCCAATGGACTGGGGACATGTGTGGCACTGTTCTGTGGCCCTGGCTGTGCCCTCTGCTCCTGGCCAGGGGACAACACTGCCTGCACTCAAATCAGCCATTCCCACTGCAGACACACAGCTCAGGCTGGTCCTGAGCCCTCCCATCCAATGCTTTTCCCTCTTCATCAGTTTTCTTCTCTCTCTGTTTTCTCCTCAATCTCTTTGTTCCTAATTCATCTCATTAAAAACATGAGGTGTATAAAAATCAGACCTCTGTTAATGGACCTGCCCATTTAATTCCTGTGTTTGGTGGTGGATTTAAAGGGGCTGCTTTCCTTCCAGTTAAAACAATGCCAGTTGCTTTCCTAAATGTGCTTCCACCGGGGTGTTTTTAGTTACAGGAACTCTCGCGGTTCTTATGCACATCCCTACTTTTTAATTTCTTGTCTGCAGCTCGGCACAGGCTCCAGCTCCCAGACAGCTCTCAGGAATCCACAGGGATGAGAGGATTTCATATTGACTCTAAATAAAGAGTAGCATTACACAAAGGAAAAAATACATCCAAACAAAGCAACAGCCCAAATCCCAGGGCTTCCTCCAAGGAAGGGAATGTTTAATTTGTTACCCCACGCGTGAGGTCAGCCCTACTGCAGCACCACAGCTTTCATTCTCCCTCCTCTCCCACGAGGAGAACCCTTGGGAATGCATCTTTTTCCTTATAATTCCTTATCCTGTAAAAAGGCATCTGTTTGGAGGAGAAAAGGCCATTTCCTGGCTAACAAGTGAATATCATCTCTGTGTTGGCTTTCCAGGGTCTTAACCATGGAAAGAGTTGGAGGTGACTGGGGCAGACTGGGAGCTGTGGACTAGAGCCTGGATGGGCTTGTTAGGTCTGAGGAAGGTGTTTTATCAGCACTGATCTTGCATTTGCAGTGGTCTTGCACAGGCTCCATGGCCCATGTGTCCCCTAAACGGCAGAGGGTCGGGGAGTGGGATGCTGGCAGAGTTGGGTGGACTCATCACCCTCACCCCAAAATGTGCAGTGAATGCTCATCCCTCCGGAAAGCCAGGGATTATCCACTCCCTCATGACACAGACATTATCACAGTCTCATGACATGGCTGCAAATGCCCAAATTATTGTCTTTGCTGTTCTCTCGTGGCTGCGAGTGCCCAGAAGTCCGGATGCAGAATGGAGATAATAGAGCAGTAAATATTCAGCCCAGGCACTGGCAGTTGTAGTTGTAGCTGCACCCCGGGAGTCTATTTACTTCAGACAACAGGGTTCTACGAGAAATATTTTGAAGAAAGTGATTTTAAACATATTTAGGAGGAAAATAAAAGCAAGTTAAGGAAAGCAATGTCCATTGCCTGGAACTCTTCCCAGGCAGATGCATCCACCGCGACTGGCCGGAGCGGGTACGGCAGGACGGGATCCATGGGCTGGGAGGTGCCAGACGGGAACTTGTCACTCGCTGTCCCTTGCAAAGCCATCGCCCCCCGCGGCACGGGGGCTGCGGGGATAGGCGGCCTCTCCCCCGCGCCGTGCGGGGTTTGCCAGGGCAGGGGAAGAGTTTCCTGCCCTGATTCGTGCCAGAGCCACAGAAATACTCCTGAGCGAGGGCTCTGGGGACAGCGGCCCCCCCGACTGTCCCTGGCTCTGTCCTGCCCTGCCCAGGGGAGTTGGGGGTTCACCAGTGCCCCTCCCCACCACGGCAGGCATCGGGCAGAGTCCAAAGCAGAGTTGCCAGGAGTGGTTTAGTTTAAACCCAAATTAAACCCAAGTCTTGTCAAACCTTCTGCTGTTGCGGGGTCAGGCAGCGGGAGCAGGGCTGGACTGTGCTGTGAGCAGGGTCAGGCACCTCGGGGCACAGACCTCACTGCCTTCCCCAAGGTCAGAGGTGTTCCAGGAGGGTCCCAAGAGCTCGGGCCGTGCTGTCCCCTCACACAGTCTGGGGAGCAAGCTCGGATGAACACCAGAGGATGAGCCTTGGTTTTTCTGTGGGAAATCTGCCGGCTCAGCTGCACTCCGTATGCCCACCCCTGCTAGTTGCTGTCACTCGTGGCCACCTTCTCCTGCAGTGAAATTCCACCTGGATTCCTGCAGTGCCTGGGGCCTCCCATCACCCTCCCACTCATTTTGGCCTGTTTGGATGGTAGCTTTGGCTGGCAGGGCTTTTCTGCTGCCTTCTGGTGTCCCTTGATGCCCAGGGGGCCAAACCCCAGGAGGTGGCAGGATGAGAGCCCCACACACATGAGGGTTCCCACGGGCATTTAAAGGATCGGGCTCAGCAGAGCTGAACAGACTTGGGGGCCCAGATCTTGCAGCATCATGTGCCCAAGTCCTTCAAGCATCCTTGTAAATAAATATTTACTTACAGTTAGATTCTTGCACGCACATCAGGGACAGCATTAGCAAATCCAAGCTCTCATGCCTGAAAATCAGGAGCCAGGGATGCAAAGCCTGGCATGGAGAGTCAAAACCCCAGGGCTGCTTCTCCTGCTGTCTTATCTGTGACCCCCACTGAGCACCCTCTGGGCCATCTGCCTCTCACATTTTCCAGCCTTCTTTGACAATCAGCAGAGTGATTTTTTTTTTTTTAACAGTCTGTCATTACTTTTCGTGAAGAGCAGGAAATGGGACTTTCAGGAAAATACCACTAAATATCGCAAGAATCATAAAGGAAACACAAGTGCTGCCTGTGGTGCCCAGTTGTGGGTCCTGGCAAAGCTTTGCTGGCTGTGCTGGGGACACACGACCCCAGTAATGTGTTTTTGTGACCTCCCAGTTCACATCAAAGTCCCCAGAGGCAGAAATACACAGAGATACCCTCCTCTCTGCCTGTTACAACACTTACAGAAACAATCTGTAAATAGAATTATGGGAGTGTTTTAAATGGATTTCTGAGCTGGATTCAGAACTATTCCCCAGTTGCATTCCCTAAATATAAACCAGAGCTTATCTTGCTGGCACAAAACTGCCGAGAGCGTCTCTCAGCGTTACCTCTGTGAGCACCGGAGGGGGCTGGAAGTTGGATTTGCACTTTTTAGGGACTGCTGAGGTACAACTGCAACTCTGGGAGGGCCTCGGGGGAAGGAGGAGACCCTGTGCCCAGTCCAGGCAGGCATAGGAGCCTCCAAAGGGGAGACTCTGCTGTGAGCACAGGGAGCAGAGCTTGTCCTGACACACCTGATCAGCACAGGGAGCAGAGCTTGTCCTGACACACCTGATCAGCACAGGGAGCAGAGCTTGTCCCGACACACCTGATCAGCACAGGGAGCAGAGCTTGTCCCGACACACCTGATCAGCACAGGGAGCAGAGCTTGTCCTGACACACCTGATCAGCACAGGGAAGGGGGCTGCAGCGAGGGTTTGCTGGGAATTCCTGACCTGGGACAGTCAGAGTCAGGCCTAAGTGTCTCTGTTGTATTTCAAAGTTAAAACAGACAATTACAAGTCTTAGTCTGGTGTTATTTGGTGCAATAATGGAATCCTGGAATGTTTTGGATTGGGAGGGACCTTAAGGCTCATCCAGTGCTGTCCCAGGCTGCTCCAAGCCCCAGTGTCCAACCTGGCCTTGGGCACTGCCAGGGATCCAGGGGCAGACACAGCTTCCCTGGGCACCCTGTGCCAGCCTATCACCACCCTCCCAGGGAACAATCCCTTCCCAATATCCCATCCATCCCTGCCCTCTGGCAGTGGGAACCATTCCCCCTGTCCTCTCCTGTCCCTCCAGGCCCTGAGCTTTGCCCCTGCTCCTTGCTGGGCTCTCCCCAGCCCCTTCCCCATCCCCATCCCAAGAGACTCTCTCATCCCTGCAGCCCCCGGGGGAGTGCAGGGGTGCATGTGGTCAGCTCCTCTGACCTGCCCAGCGGCTCAGACTCTAATTACTCCCTGGAATATCTGCCTCAAGCCAGAAGTTGTGTGCTGGAACTGGAGGAGCCTCTATCTAATGAGCCAGTCCCTGGATATCAGCAGTAATTAATGTGCATTGCCCTGCAGGTTCCCACCTCCTCTTAATAGGCTGAAATTTTATCCTCTGGTTATAATTGCAGATTATGGTTAAAAATTTACATGCCTGGGAGTCGGGAAGCTGGATGCTCCAGCTGATTCCCCTGTGGGTACACGTGGGGATGTAGCTGAGGTGGTTCCAGCCCCTCCTTTCACTCCTGGCCCTCTTACACTTGACTTCCATCCTCATCACCCATGTCCCCTTCTCTTTCTCACTTTCCTCACCTTTCTTCGTCTCCTTTTCTGTGTCTGAGGGGCAGCGACTGAGCCGGAATAACTGCAACGTATTGACCTCATTTGGCTGGAGGAGACAACTCAGCTGCTGGTCCAAATGTTCTCCTTGGCCATCAGTGCCCAGCTGGGGGTGAGAGATGCACAAACAGTTGCCAAAGGGCTCCCACACTCCCCAGACATGAACTGATGGCAGAATGCTCCCACTTTCTCCCTGGAAAGATCTCTTGTCTGGAACCAGCCTGCAGGGCTAAAACTGGCCTGGAGCCACGGATGAGTTCCTCCACTGTTGCCATAGTGTTATAATTATTCATTATTGTTGGAAAAAATTGCACAAAGAGATGACAGACGTTTATTCCAGATCCAGGGCAGGTAGATGAGGAGGAGCTCCGTGGCTGGTTGCAACAGCCAGGTGAGCCTCTCTTGAGAAGAGGTTCAGTCTTCTTTCCCAAACTTTTTCATCAAAACAAAAAAAAAGTAATTAAGGAATACGAGAGAATCTGGGATTTGTTCCTGTCAATTCTCAGCGCACAGGAAGCTGAGAGCAAATGTGAGGTGGTGAATGATGGGTCAGGCAGCCTGGAGAGCTGCCCAGGGATGGATCCAGCTGCTGTGGCAGGCTGATGGCAATGCTGACAGCACTGTTGACCACTTGAATTACAGGCAAGCCCTGAGAGCTAGGCCTCACTTTGACATCTCATCCGGTCAGTGCTGGCTCAGATGCTGAGAACAGTGGGTTTATATAATTTCAGATGCAGGTATCTGCTGAAAGGCAAAGCAGAGCTGACAGCCCCGCTCCCGGCCCCAGGAAATGCCCCATGTGTCCAAACAGAGCAGGCTGCACTCACATAAGGAGTGCCCCCGAGAGCAGAGGGCTGTGTTTTGGTCATTTCAGCACCAGAAGTGGTTATTGCTTACTGCATTCGATGGTTTGAGGATGAACAGTCATCCTTTACTCCTGGGGTCTCCAGCCAGGTTCCCAAGCCGGGCATCCCTGGACTCTGCTCCAGCCTCACCTGGGCAACACCCACGTGCTGTTCCCCACACCAGTGCTCTCAAAGCTCCAGCTGCCTGTGGGTGAGGAATTGTAATGGATGATAAATGCATGGATTAAGCACAGAATAGATAATGAATGATATTTTCTATTGAAAGTATAGAATGACAGAATCCCAGAATGGTTTGGGTTGGAAGGAATCTTAAATCTGATCTTGTTCCACCCCCTGCCATGGGCAGAGACACCTTCCACTGTCCCAGGGTGCTCCAAGCCCTGTCCAGGAGCTGGAACATTCCAAGGGATCCAGCAGCCACAGCTTTACTGGGCAGCCTGTGCAACTCTCTTAGTGAAACTGAACCTGCTGGAAAACAAACAGAGCTAAGAACTCACTTTACATTTGGAAAGCTGCATTTTGAATTTTTTTAGCTCAAAACTGCAAGTGACAGAGAATCCAAATTGGGAGAATTTGTAGGATTTACAGTATAAATTATTAAAAGGGAAAGAGAAAGGCATTACTCATGAAAAGTGCATTCTTGTCGATCAAAGCTGCAAACAGAGTACTTTTATAAAGGCATCTGCCAGCCTTTGATACACTCTGTGGAAACCTTGTCAGGTATTTTGAGAGTGGAACGTGGAGCTGTCGGGCTCCAGTGATGTTCCCAGTTTTGAGGACAAGTCAGAGGCAGCAGAGGGGGGTGAACTCAGCCAGTGCTGCCTCAGCGGGCAGCTTTAGGGAAAAAAATGCAGAAAACTGGAACCTCAACAAAACCATTCCCTGGGTGGAGGAACAAAGTTGCCGCGGCGCCGTGGGCCGGGCAGGGGCTCAGCACAGCCGGGCTGCCCTGAATTAGCTGTTCATTAAACTGCTCAGCTGGCTCAGCCCCGGCTGCTTGAGCTGAAAGCAGCACCTGCCAGCGTCGAGGAGCCCATTCTTCAGCAGCAGCTCAGCTGGTTCAGAAGGGGAGCTCAGAGGCAGATGAACAATTTATGCAGAGTGGGATCTATGACAAAGTAGCAGCTACTTTGGTGAATACAAGCATCTTTGTACAAGTGCCCAGATGGTTGAGGAGCAGGGCCATGGCTGTGAAAAGCGCCGTTGTTGTTCTGGGCTCGGCATCACGCCCCTGACAACGTGCTGGGCACAGCCCCTGGTCCTGGGAGCTGCAGCATCCAGCCTCCCATCAGATCCCACACAGGCCAAGTCCCCGGCTCTGCTGACATCTTTTCTGCAGGGTTATGTCCTTCCCAGGCTGTTCCCAGTGCTGCAGCACCACTGCCTGCAACACTGTGTTCCCACTCTGTCTTTTGTATTAACGGGACATTTGGATTAATGGCCTGTTGCACACTGAGATAACCAAGCCTTGTCCTCAGTGATCTCTCCATGGGCATGAGAGTCACGGAGGGGTGGCCAGCCTGACAGGCAGTCCTCGCCCAGCCAGCCTGGCTGGGGATGGAGGAACAGGCTGAGAAAGACTCATCACTCATCTCTCATCATGAGACAAGCCCTGAACTGTGGGATCCTGCAGGATCCCAACCCCACACAGTAGAGTGTCACCTTCCCCCAGCAGGAATCAGGTCAGGGATGGGACAGCCTGGAGAACCACCAGCCTGAGCTGTCCTTCCTGTGGGAGAGACACTGCCCTGCAGCCAGGAGGGATCTGGGAGGGCTGGGCTGGGAAAGGTGAGGAACATGGCTCTGTAAACCACATTTCTGGCTGGGCAGGCAGGGAATGAGCAAAGCTGGAGCAAACAGGGTATGGGGAGAGGCTGGACAGCTGTGGTCCATGGAGGCTGGTGCTCCAGGGGGAGCATGGAGCTGCATTGAACTGGGAATGCAGCCGAGGGACAAAGGTGAGGCTCCAGGCAAGGAGCAGCTGAGCCAGGAAGGTGCAGTGGGAACAGGGCCTGTAGTGCAGTGGGATGGACTGGGGACAGTTTAACAGGACCCTCACTGTGGCCTGTTTGATTTGGGTATGTGTGGGTGGAGCCAGGGTGGTGCAGGGGACACTGCTGAACCTCTCGGTGGGGCCCTGGGAGTGGCTGTGGGCAGTGTGACAGCCAGGCAGGGGAATGGCCCAAGCTGGAGGCAGAGACCTGCAGTGGTGCTGGCTGCATTCCCATCCTCCCTGGGCATAGCTGATGCTGCCACCAGGTATTTCACTACTCCAGAGCAGCACCAGCCGCATCCCATCAACATGGATGGCTCTTGGAATCAATTTTGTCCAAGAACCAGAGATTTAAAGGTTTCCTTCCATAACAAATGAACACTGAGGGGAAAAAAGCACATATCCTGGGAGCCACGTTGGCACTTTGGCTGGCTCTACTCGAAGGACCACAGCAGCTGCCAACCCTCCATGGGGATACCAGCCTAGTAATGGAATTAGGCTCTGACAAGCGAGCTGGGCACAGGTTAGTGCTTCGGCAGGGACTGTAGCCAGCTGGGTCATGACCAGTCACCTGCTGTCCTTGGGGACACAGAGTCCCTGGGGCAGCCCCCGCCCCTCTGATCGGGGTTCTGGGCTGCGGGTACCCCCTGTCGTACGTCCGACCCTGCTCGACATCACTGGCAAAACTCGGTGCCACCGCGGTGCCCAAACCGGGGGCTGCCGCTCTGCCCCGACCCGCTGCCCCCGGTGTGAGGGAGCCCCTCGGTGAGCGCCAGGTTGCGGGGAGCGGCCAGAGGTGCGGACACCTGCGGTGGAGCCCTCAGCGCCGGGTGCCCCCCGCTCCCCGCAGCCCCTCCGCGCCCGCGGTTCCCCTCCCGCGCGGGGCTCCCGGCGGAGGCGGCGGGGCCGTGCCGCCCGTGCCGCATTGGTTTGCAGCGGAGCCCGTCACCGCCGCCGTGCCGAGATTGGCCCCCGCAGCCGGCGCCTGGCGACCCCTGGGCCCGGCCTCCTCCCTGCCGACCGAGCGCCGCGGCCCGGGCAGGGCACCGGGCACGGGCACCGCACTCCGCTCCGCGCCGCCCGCAGCGGGGGCAGGGCCGGGCAGAGCCGGGCGGGGGTCGCGCCCACAGCCCCGCCCCGCACCGCCCCGCACCGCCCCGCGCCGTCCGCACCGCCCCGCAGCGAGCCGGCAGCGGGATGTGAGCCGAGGCTCCGCCGGCAGCGCCCGCCGCCCCGCGCCCCGGGAAGATGCTGAGCAGGTGGATGAGTGGCAGCAGCAGGAACCTGGACCGCGAGTACAACTGCACCGTGCGGCTGCTGGACGACAGCGAGTACACCTGCACCATCCAGGTCAGCCTCCGCGGCACGGGCACCGCGCTGCCCCCGCAGCCACCGCGCTACCGCCCGGCTCCGGCAGACAAAAGGAGCGGAGCGGCGGGGGCGGCCCAGTGCTGCCCCGCGCCACCAACAAAGGCGGCCCCCCCACTCCCGCCTCCCGCCTCTCCCCGGCTCTCGGGCGGCGACCAGAGCCGTGACTGCCGGCGGCGGGGAGAGCCCCGGGGCTGAGCCCCGCCGACCGCGACCCCCCCCCCCTGCCGCGGAGGGGTGCGGGGATGGCGCGGAGAGTCGGCCGCCTGCCCCCGGCGCTGCGATGTTCGCAGCACCCGGAGGGCAGCCGGAGTGGGACAGGGGCAGCCCGGCATGGCCGCCCCGGGGCCGGGGGAGCCGCGGCCGTGCCTCACGGAGCCGCTCGGTGCGAGCCCTGCGCTGCCGGGCGCGGGGGCTGCGCGCAGCGCGGCGGGGACGTGGGTGCTAAGTGAAGTACGGGGGATGCAGCGGGGCAGGGATGCTGCAGGGCAGGGATGCGGGGCGTGCTGCCGGCAGGGACGGACCCTCCCGACCCCGCCGCAGCCGGGTGCCCGCTCTGCCTGCCTCGTTAGCACCTGGCTCGCCGTGATGAGCGCTCGGGTTTTGTAATCGTCCGGAGCGGCGGGGACGGACGCGCGTCCGCCGCTCCCCGCGCCCCCGTGCCGGGAGGTACCGGGACCGGGACCCGGAGCCATGGTCGGGGCCGTCGCACCCCACCCTGTGTCTCTGTGGTGCCGGGGCTGCGAGGGGCATCGCTCAGCGCGCAGACAGCGTGTGATGTGTCGTACTGCTGAAAACTAGGGAAACGCACCCCCGGGCTCCGCTGGAGCTCGTCCGGTACCGAGACCGTGTGACCGGGGGCTGAGAGAGAGGAGCATCCCCGGCTCCGGCTGCTCCTGCGCTTCATTCCTGCCGTCAGCATCATCCTTGCAAGGGAGCTCACGAAAACCTGTGCGGAGCCGCACGCGCGGGAATTGCTGCTGGAGGCGGCTGGCCCTAGCCCAGCCCGTGGGCGATGGAAAATTCGGGGCAGAGTTTTGAGTAAAGGTGACTCAACCCGTCAATAGCAACAGCTCCCACCTCCCAGCTCTAGGGGCCCCCCGTTCTGCCTGCCCTGCAATGCCACGGAAGGGTGAACATACTTTCGTTTACACGCACAAACCTGCTTTTGGTGATAATGCCAAAGGACGATTTCCAAGGGTGCTGCAGGCTATGGGAGGCACCGTCATTTTGGCTTAAACAGTCTAAAATCGATAAATAGGGTGATTTGTGAAATACCACTGAAGGATGGTGGCAAAGCTGCCGGTCCGCGCTCACCTCCCCCACCGGGGTTGTAAAGTGTGACCCAGTAAACAGCTCGAACACCAGCCCAGTTTATTTTGCATATGCCAAACTAATTCGTCTCTCAGAGGTTGTTTTCAATACAAATTAAACGGGAAGCTGTAGTTTGGGGAAGAAAGTGTGGGCAGAGCAGTTCAGAAAAATCTGGATTTTCTGCCCTTAAGACAATTTGACAAGGTGTCGTCATTTTGCATGTCAGTTTTTTTAAAGAGAAAATACTACTGGGTCTCATATTCCGGTTGATATTTTATGTGTAGCATAGTAAACAGGGAATCCTGGTGTTTAGCATGCATGACCTGAGGGATGAAGGATTTGCTCCTGCTACCCTGACAAGCAAGGTTACCCCACTTAAATGTTTGCTGTCGCTGGCTTGCATGCTGCCTTATAAGCCAAGTATTTATAGTCCATGCGAAATTAGGGAGAACATAGCAGGAATGTGTAATGTCTCGCAAGTGAGGGAACCGTCACGGCGCAGGCTGCGAGCGCTGAATGAGTTTTGAAGGTCATTCCCTCACGAGCGCAGGGATTTCACATCTTGCCGAGATCCAGAGTGTCTCCTCACCCAGGCTGTTTCTGCGCCTGTTGGATGTAATTTATGCCTTTCTATTTTTGCTCGGATCTGGAGAACCTGGCCGAAGCAGCAGCCGTGGATCTCACACGCAGTGCTGAGGGTCGCGGCTGGGAGCGGAGCTGGGGCTGCAAGTTTGTGCCTGTGGTTTTGCTGCTGTGCCCGTGTATCCTCCCTGGCAGCAGGGCTGGGGATGGGCTCTGTGCCCTCCCTGGAGCGTGGCCTGTCTGACGGGTCATCTGGCTTCTCTGCTGGGAGGGAGGAAGCAGCACTCGGAGGCAGAGCTGCTGATTTCAAGAGGGTTTATTTACATTTTAGATAATTACATTGGTTAAATCTGTCCTAAAATTAACCTCTGGCTGTGCTTGGTGAAGGTGTGTGAGTAGGGGTTTGGTGCTGCTGGATAACACCTGAGCATTCCGCTTCTAAATAAAGCCTTTTTTATTTGGTTATCCAAGGTTTGCTTTGTTCGTGTTCCCATGTTGAACGAGCAGTTAATTGTCTGAGCTGGGATGAATCCTTCCTCTTTTTTTCCCGAATTTTCACCCCTGAATAGCCCATCCAAGCAGGCAGAGGAGCCTGGAGGGCTCATCCCAGGGCTCCCCCCCCAGGTGCTGTTGGGGGGCCAGAAGTGCCATGGGCACAGGGAGCGGGGTCTGGGCAGCAGGGTTGGCACCTCCATGAACCTTTTGCTGTGAGGATTTTTGTGAATTCCAGTGTTTGCTGGTTTGGGGAGGATGGTGTCCCAGCATCTGTCTGTGCTGGGTCCCGGGGGTCAGTCCGTGCCTGCCAGCGAGCAGGGCTGTGCCCTCAGCCTGCCAGCACTCGAGGACTCCCAGCAGCTGCCTGGACATAGAGATGTTGGGCTTCTGGCTGGGAAAAGCTGATATTTAGCAGTGTCACAGGCCACGGAGGCACCTTCTAAGGCAATAAGGGTGTGGTTTTGTGTGGTGAGAAGGCAACAGTGCCATCCCTGCCCCATCCCCTGGCATGAGCTGGCTGCCACCTGTGTGCTCGTGGGTGTCCCTGTCCCCAGCCGTGTCCCCGGGGAGCTGGGGCTCCCAGAGAGGGACAGCCATTCCTGAAGGCGTTTTGCTCATCTCCATGGTGAGGGGCTGGTCTAGCTGTGTATTGAATTCGAGTCTCACCCCTCGTACTCCGTGTCTGCAGGAGGGACGTGCAGCAGACTGCTGGCGAGGCTCCTCGGCATGAAAAGAGCTCTGAAACACCCGGCAACGCTGTGGTTTGCTCTGAGTGAATTGCTTGTCTGAGGAAATGTTTCAAATTCTTCACTGTGGTGTCAGTGGTGGCATAAAAGGTTCGAAATAATTAATGATTTGCCATTGCTCGATGCATCAGGCGTTTTCCTGAAAAGACAGTGGCGTTTTGTTTCAAACCCCAGCAGAACGACAGGAACGTGGAGATGTGCGAAAATAAATGTATGGTTTCTTAGATGCAGAATGTAAGAACTTTCTTGCCTAAGATTGGGAAGAAATGAAAGCGAGCTCCCGGCTGCACTCTGGGACAAACCCCCCCGCTTCCCACTTGGAGCACGAAGCTCTTTAGGAGCCCTGACAGGATCATTAACATCAGGTAGCAGCACAAAGGGCAACCTGGGGGTTTGTGGCAGTGAAGGTTATTTGTTCATTATCTTTTTATCTTCTGAGAGTTTCCAAACGCTTTTGCCGAGAAGTAGGTTAGGAGACCGCTGCTTCCGCGGGGAGGGCTCCGCTCTGCAGCCCGAGCGCAGGTGACGCACTGGGGGGACAGGGTCGCTCCCGCTCCCCAGAGCGCCGCAACCGGGGCCCGTGTGCCGAGCTGGTGTCTGTCTGTCTGTCTGTCTGTCCCAGAGCCTCCCCTGCCCTCCGCAGCCGGAGCCCGAGCGCGGGGACAGGGACCGGGGCCAAACACAGTGTCAGAAATGCGGCGTGTGGCGGGGTGCGGGTCCCCGGCTGAGGATCCCCGGCTGGGGGGTCCCAGGGTGCGTGTTCCAGGCTGAGGATCCCCGGCTGAGGTCCCCGGTTGAGGGTCCTTGGCTGGGGTTCCCGGGATGAGGGTCCCCGGCCGAGGGTCCCACGGTGCAGGTCCCCGGCCGAGGGTCAGCACCGCGGGTCGGACGCTCCGAGCGTCCCCCGCTCTCCTGGTCCTCCAGAGTCCCCGAGCAGCCCCAGCGCGGAGCGGCGGACAGGGGGAGAGCCAGGCTGGGGCCGGGCTGCAGCGGTGCTCCGGCCTGCGGGTCCCAGCGAGGCTGAAAGCGTCACCACAGCTTTGCTATTGGCTGTTCAAAGGCATGTTTTTATTCATAACCTCGGAAATGTGTTTGCAGCAGAAGCCCTTAGCTGTGGCTCAGCTGCGGCTCCGTGAGTTGTGCTGGCGGGGCAGCTCCTTCGCCCCTGGCTCCAGCATTTGCACACGCTTGGTTTTGTAAGCTTGGGAAAAAACTGCCTGAAGTGCACGAGTTTGAAGGGAAAACAGCAGTCAGAGCAGAGCATTTCATCTCCTTTTCCTCTTAAATTTATGTCCAACAATGTAATTTTAAATACAAAAGATACAGAAGGATGAAAATATCTACTGAATGCTCACTGGAAATGGGGGACAATATGCACTCACATTTCAGTGGGAGCAAAACCTCAAGTTGCTTTGCAAACCCGTGGAAAATATTTCTATTGTTCTTCTTTCTCTGCCAGCCGAAATGTCAGATTTCTGTTCACTTTCCACACCTGTTTTACAACGTTACCTGCTGTGAACCCGCCAGCTATTCCCCTCTCAGGAGCCAATTTCCTGGCAGAACTACTTTGCTTATCACTTTCCTGTGGAAGATGCTGAAGGCAAATATAGACACAGAGTCAGATATAGATGTAGATGTCCACACGCTCATGCACACACACAGAGGTGCCATTGGAGTGAGATGTGCACCACAGCACCAGGAAAAAGGAACTTGCTCCTTCTGTCACGGCACAATTAGGTAATGTGCAGCAGGAGGCTTTTTTTGAAGTGTCTGAGGAATACTGAAAGTGTCATGAGCAGCCCACTTATTTTAATTTTTGAGTCAGTCCCCAGGAGCCCAGAGGGATTGTGGACACAGGGATGACATCGATGGCCACGTGCTGGCAGTGCCAGGATTCACACGATGCCTTGGTGTGCCCTGTGAGGGATCAGAGGCACTGAAAGCTCCTGGGGTCCCTCTCTGACCTGACACATTTGTTTGGTTACTGACACCTCACAGCTGGCTCCTCCTGCGAGCTATGTGTGGAGTGGACAGGGACTGTCTGGGGAGCAAGACCCTCGCTGAGATGCCATCAGTGGTGGTGGGCAGGACCCTGCTGGAGACGACCTCAGTCTGTGGAAACTCCTCCCCAGCTCATGCAGGGCTGGGGGTCCTCTCCAGGGTATGTGACATCATAGAACCCTGGAATGGTTTGGGTTGGAAGGGACCTTAAATCCCATCCAGTTCCACCCCCTGCCATGGCAAGGACATCTCCCACTGTCCTAGGCTGCTCCAAGCCCCGTCCAGCCTGGCCTAGGCCACTTCCAGGGATCCAAGGGCAGCCACAGGTCCCCTGGACAGCCTGTGCCAGGGGTTTGCCATTTGGCTCGGCAGGTGGCTCCTTGATGGGTCCTTCCTGTTCAAGAATGGCTTGTGCTTATTTTTGTCTCGTGCGGTGTGAGGAGGGAATTTGCCAGCCCTGTGTTTCCCTCTGCACCCTGACCTGCCAGGGTTGGTGTCCCTGTGCTGTGTCCCACGCCAGCACGGGGTGTGCAGCACTGGTGGGAATCCCAGCGGGGAGCAGAGCCCAGGTGTGCTCTCACCCAAACAGGAGCTGCAGCTCTGGGCAATCCCCAGGAATCCCCTGGCGTCCAGAGGCAGAGGAAGTGTGGCCCTGCTGTCACCTGTTAAAATGACACGTGTCACTGACAGGGCTGGGAGCAAGCTGGCTTTGCTGCAAGGGAAGTCCTGGAGTTTATTTGCCATCGGTTTTGTGCAGCATAGACAATCCCTCATTAGCCTGGGGTTAGGCTGGGGACTGTGGCAGAGCCCTGAACGCTGTCATGGCCATCAGCCACTTGTTTGTGGGCAGAAAATTCAATTTTGTTTGGTTACAGCAAGCTTTGGAGTTGCTTCTGCAAATAAGAAGCATTCAGGTCGAATTCTTTCCTTTGAAATGTTTTCCAGGGTAAATTATTCCAGCAGTAGGGGAGCAATTTCCCATTGATGATCTGGAATTGCTGTGAGGCTGATGTGTCCACAGTGAGTGTCTGCAGGGACTGTGGCTCTTGCACAGCACAGGGGAGATGGCAGCAGGTTCTGATGGATGCTGTAGTTACCTTGGGCTGGAGTTTGTCATGCCTGGTCTTGGAAAGGATCATTGAATCACAGAGTCATGAAATGGTTTGGGTTAGAAGGGACCTGAAAGTTCATCTTGTTCCAAACCCCTGCCATGGACAGGGACACCAGGTTGCTGCACGGGTGGGGCTAAATGCTCTCCTCTGGCAGGATTAGTAGTTACTTACCTTTGGTTGTACCTCCCAGCCTATTGGTAGCTTCAGAACTCAGGAAAATACATCCTATCCTGATTTGTGGATTCTCCCCTTATATTCCCATCAGTGTTACATCCACTGTGGCACTTGGTTACTCTCCAAAATCTAATTTATGTGGCACCTTTGTCACCCCAAGACTTATCTTTCTTGTGCTCCAGCCCATGCCAGCAGAGCTCTGCCAGATGCTGCCCGGGCCCAGGAGAAAGGCAAACCCAATGTCCTTGGTCACCACAGGAAGGAACCCACACCTGGAGCATTTCTGGAGCTGTCACCAAAGCACAACAACGCCTTAACCAGGGCAGGTTCTGTGCCCGGGGCAGGAGCAGCCGCTGCAGGAGGGAGCAGCATGGCCCTGCAGGAGCCCTGTGCCTGCCAGAGCTTTTCTGCTCAGTGAGGAAGAGGAGCGTGAAGGGCAGCGGGGTGGGAGCACGCGAGCTCCGAGTGGGAACGCGTTCACTGGGGCTTAGGGACACAGAAGCTTTTGGCTGTTGTTGTTGTTGTTGTTGTGCTGGGCTGAGCAGGTTGGGATGGCAGAGAGAACGGCCCCAGTGCTGCATGTCACCGTGCTCCATCAGTGTGGGGAACACTAGCACTCCTGGAGATAAAGATGAAATGAAGTCTCATTAACTGTGTCACCCAGCGGCATGTGTGCCCACGTGGTTTGTGTCAGGATGCCAGAGGGTGCTGAGGCAGAAGCCAGGTGAGCAGCACTGGCAGGAGACATGCCAGCTCTTCTGCCCAGATCCTCGAGATCAGCTCCTTCCTCTCCAGAAAAGAAATAATTTGGGAGCGTGTCTCCTTCCAGAGGGCAGGGATAGGTGAAATATTAGGAAGGAATTCTTCCCCGTTAGGGGGGGTGAAGTCTTGGCACAGGGTGCCCAGAGAAGCTGTGGCTGCCCCTGGATCCCTGGCAGTGTCCAAAGCCAGGCTGGATGGGACTTGGAGCCACCTGGGACAGTGGAAGATGTCCCTGCCCATGGCAGGGGTGGCTCTGGATGACTATTAAGGTTCCCTTCCGACCCAAACCATTTCAGCATTCCATAATTCTGTTTGCAAACAATGCTTGGTCCTGAGAGTCTGATGTTTCCCCAGGAAGGGCTGGGGCAGGTGTGGGAATGGGCTTCAGGTGCTGGCAGAGAAAAGCTCTTTTTGTCTTCTAAGCAAAACCAGGATTTCTGTAACTGCGTGGAATGATCTGATGGCATCCTGGGGAGCAGCTGGGCATTTTGTCCCTCCTGCATTGTCCTTATAAAGCTTCAGGCCCTGCACTGCCCGTAATTACACTTGGGCATTAATTACCCTCCAAGCACATCACCTTCACCAGTGCTGTTGTTTTTGTCCGCAGAAGTGACTTGGCAGCTGAAATTTCACGAGGAACTTGGTTAATTGTGCACACACAAAATACAAGATGCCATTGTGCTTCCTCCAGCTTGTTATCTGGGAGGGAGTCGAGGGTAAAATCCAGGAAAATCTGATTTTGCTCAGCCAAGCCAGCGGCTGTCGCGGCCAATCCCCATCAGAGCTGTGCTGCCCCTGCGGCGGGACTGCTTTTATGTAACCCCTGGGTGGGGCAGGGCTGTGTTTCCAACCACGGCATCAACGCTGTGTCCATCCCTGGATGATCCCAGGCCTCCTTATGGAAACCAGGAGGGTTTGTTTTCCTGAGTTGTCCAGTCTCTGGTCCTGGCCAGGAAAATTGATGTGGGTGGAAACGGCTCCTCTTCAGAGGAGGGAACAGACTGAAAACCTTCCTGCTTCTTCATGATGTACTCTGTGTTGGGAGAAGGGAATGGTTGGGAAATTCCTCCTGGAGAGGTATGGGCATTGCAGGACTAAGAGCCACGGGCTGACTCTACCCTGATGGTTTTATCAGGATAATTTTGCCTTAATAATTTTAACATCCTTTCTCTGGCTGTTTGTGCTGGGAGCCTCCCTCCCTCCTGGCCAAGGGAAGGCTGAGTCCCATTTTCCTGCCCTGGGAGTGCCAGTTCTCTGCACTGAGCAGCTCACTGGAAATTCAAGGTTCACACGTATTTTAATCTTTCCTATCTGGCAGTAAAGAGCATGAGCCCTGGGCTCCTGAGCAGGGACAAACCCTTGGGCTGGGTCAGGAGGAGGATCCAAGTGGGCCAGTCCCCGGTAGGTGCTGGCATCTCACCCAACAACTGAGGTGTTTTTCTCCATGGTAATTAACAGCAGCTTCCACAGCCAGCGAGGCTTCAGTTCATTAATGTGGGATGTCAGGATCTGATCAACGCTGCAGCAGGAAATAGAATATTTTGGCTGCATAATATCTGTTGCCAAAGTCTTTAATCATAGTGGCATACCTGCCACATCGATGAGGGGCTTGTGTTTTTCAGAGGGTTTATAGTGGCTGTTTCATGTTGGCTCTTACCCTGGAACACAGGTTGGGATCCCCATGGAAATATCCATCCAGTTGCCTATGGGGGACTTTTCTTTAATAAAAAAATGACAAAAATCGAGTCAGCCATTCTGGAGCTGGAAAGAGGCTTTAGGAATATATGGATCAGGCAGTTTGCAGCAATTGCAACTATCCCTTATGCACTTAACTCATGGAACGGGCAGTGCATTGGGACTGGGGGGAAAAAGCCGAAATCCAATAGACTTGTGTCTGAAAAATAATAATAAATTTGCTGAGCAGGTACTTCTCCTGAATCGATCTACTTCTTATTAGCCTTGCACTGTATACTTTGCTGACTAATATTTCTGGCTTGCAAGTAAAAATGGCTTTCCAAAGGAAATATGGAATGAGAACAGAGTGTTTTTGGGACCTGAAAACCTGGAGCTCCTGGGGCCATTGGAAAAGAAGGGATGTGAGGGCAGCAGAAACACAGGAACAGAGGAGAGAGCTGGGGTTGGAGTGGCAGTGGGACAGGAGCAGGGCAGTGGAGGTGTGTTGGGTACTGGGAGCATTCCTGCTGTGCCAGCTGGTCCTCCTCCATCTGTGCAGGGATGCTTGTGACCCCATGGCACCGTGGAACTGAGCCTTGCCCTGGTTCTGTCAGACCTCCTGCCCCAGGCGCTCTCTTGGACCAAGTCCCTGCCTAAATTTTGGCCATCCCAAGCTCTTCCTCAATATTAAGGTTCTCCTCCTGAACCTGAACGGACTTGTGTCCTCTGGCCCTCGTCAGTGCTGTCTTTCCTTCCTCCCCCAGCATTTATTCCCTGTGTGATCAAGGGTTGGCATCGCTCCCGTGTGCAGGTTGATATAAAACCCCAAACCAGCAGGGAATGATTCCCCAGCCTATCCCCACTTCTTGGGAGCGACTCCTTGAGCACATGATGGGGCTTTTTTCTGCCTGTGATTTCTGCTTTGGTGACAGATTGCTTCACGGGGGGCTTGGATGAAGCCAAAGGAGCTCAGCAGGGCTGTGCCCTGTCACACTTCCAGGCGGGAGCACATCCCCTTCCTGGAGCCTTGGTCCTCGCTGGAACTCCAGCTTCACATCTGGTCTTTGTTCTGGACACGAACAAAGTGCCAATACAAAATTAATCCAACGGAGCAAGCTGTAAATGGCCCTGACAGGGGCTCCTCCCTGGCTCCTGGGGTGCTGCCCACTGCCAGCAGTAACACACGGGCCCTGCGGAAGTCTCCTGGAACTGAATATCAGTCTCAGGCTTCTGTCAGAGCCAGTGAGAGAGGGGAGCGCTCCTGTTTCCATAGGGCTTTGTCATTAACACGGGGAATTTTGTTCCGGGATGTCACTGAGTGTAATGGGGAGCAATGGCTCAGGCGGTTCAGGCTGATTCTGTCTGGAACTTCTGTGGGCGGTGTGTAATTCCCAGCCCTCCTGGGCTCTTCCCAAGACATGTTTTTGGGACACAGTTAATCTGTGTATTCAGAAGCTGATGGGCCCTGCCACATGCGGGGGCAAACACGCTGAGGGAGCACAGGGAGCACTGGGAGAGCTGGGATTCCCTCACTTTTAACTGGCCCTGTTACACGAGACTGTCCATCCCCTCAGTTTGGGTGTCTGCTCCTCCTCATTCCTGCAAAGTGTCACCTTCAGCAGGCACGGCCTCAGGCACGGCAGTGGCTCGGTGGCCATGGTGCCTGTGGGAAACACGGGAGGGTTGGGGGGGTTCAGCTGGGCTGGGGTTTTGCACCCTGTGCAGTTTCTATGAGATGTGAATAAAGTACAATCCCTCCCAGAAAGGCCCCAGCCTTGGCTTCTGTGCAGAACTCAGGCACCATAAATCAGCCTAGAGAAGTGGCTGACCCCACACACACTGCCCAACTCCGTTCTTTTGCTTTGTTCCACGGATTTCTGTGCAGAGAGTGGAGAAGTCCACACCGAGTGCAGCTGGAAGGGCCGGGGATTGCCATGGGAACAGAGGAACAGGGCTGGTGGCAGGCAGGGGACAGTGCCACCGCCTGGGAGGTGGCCTCATCCCCACTGCCCCTCAGTCTGTGGCAGTTCTCTGGGTGCTGAGTGTTGGTGCCAGTGCTCCTACAGGAGCTGTGCAATTCCCATTCCCGCTGTTTCCTCGGTGTCCAGGCAAAGGAATTACAGTGCTGTTTGGCTGCTGCACTCTTCCAAGTGAGCAGCCTGGCATGAAAGGAGCCTTGCACGGAGCAGGCATGGCAAGGGTGAGTGCTTATGGCTCCTTTCAGGTGTGCCTGGGAAAAAAACCCCGCTGATAAACTGCAGAGGCCAGAGGAGATCCTTCTGTAAGTGCTGCGATTATCCTGCTCTTTATTTGGACAGTGGGAGAGCCACGAGGATTGGCATCCTGGCCAGGGGAAGGGCTGAGGGGCACTGGAGCTTGTACAACATTAGAACAGATTCACTCAGCCCCTTCAAATATTTATGGCCTTGCAATCCATACACATTTTGAGCTTATTTGACATCCTCCCACTGCTCCTGCTTGTGGAGAGGCTCTGGAGAGCATCTGTCTGTCCGTGGGGGTGGCTGCAGTGACCAGGCATGGTGGGGGGCAGGTTTATGGAAGGGATTTGGGAAGGATCCACGGAGTCTGTTCCTGGAGAGCTCCTTAGTGTGAGGAGGGGCTTTGCACAGCACTGCAGGAGCTGGTAGCTGGTGCAGCCCACGGGTTTGGGATGCAGCATAAGAGTGGGTGCTGGCTGGGCGAGGAGGGGGTGGCTGTGGGGGTCATCCCGTCCTCGCCCACGCAGCTGGAATTGTGGCAGGATGCGCCAGAGGAGTGCCGGACCTGGGGCCAAGTGGGCAGGGCTGTCCCACCTGCTCGGAAGGGACAGGAGCTCATTTTCCAGCGAAAGAAAGTCAGTTGTAACGAGGCGGTCGCCTTCCTGCCGGAGGGACAATTCTTGTCAATCTGCCACGTTTTACTCTGATAGGATAAAAATAGAGCACGATTTCCAGGCAGCAGCCGCACATCCTGTGGTCCTAATGAGCTCTTAAGGTAATTACCTTTGGTGGGAAAGAGCTGGAGAGGGCGTGTGCTGCTGACAGAGGGAGCATTTGCGGAATTGGGTCTGTGCTCCCGAGAAAGGGCAGCGTCCCGCAGCACGGGCTGAGAGACACGGGAGAGCTGGAGAGGGACTGGGACAAGGGATGGAGGGACAGGACACAGGAAACGGCTTCCCACTGCCAGAGGGCAGGGTTAGGTGAGATTTTGGGAAGGAATTGCTCCTGTGAGGGTGGGGAGGCCCTTTGCCCTGTGCCAGGGCCTCACTGTGCTCACAGGGAAGAGTTTGTTGTAAAAGAATGTTTTAATCTATTTAATTTCTTCAAAGCCTCATTTTAAAGTCCTATTCCATAGCTGGGGGTTATCTCAACAGGAATTATGATCTAGGCTGGGAAAGTGCCACATGCCACCCACTTTCAAACTGTGCCCTCCCAGAGGCTGTCCGGGAGGCCACCGCTGCCCTGGGCGTCCTCTCCCTGCCCCAGCTCGTTGTCCTGGGGCTGCCGAGCCGGGCTGCTCCCACCTTTTCCCCGCTGAGGCTTTGCCCTCTCCGGGTCAATAAATAATCTCTTGGAGCACCGCGTTGCCTCCCAGCTCTGTAAATCAATTTACCCTGTTGCAGAATATCCAGTGCTTGCACGAAATAGGTAAATGACATCTCCTGCTGTTCCACCTTCGTAACGAATTCGATACCATCTTACATAAACCACGAGAGCGCTTTTGTCTGACTCAATTTGCCTTTGTGCGGCAGAGGGGTTGATCTCCTAGCGGCGCCTTTCGCAGCCCGTGTAATCCTGAGGCTTTTCCTTATCGCAGTCCCCGGTGCGTTCTCCCAATTACAGCCAGATTGATTTCTGTACCTGCAGCTTCTTCCTGTGTGCCGAGCGGAGATGTGACCTCTCCAGCCCCGGGGCTCCTCAGCTGCCCCAGACGAGCTGTGCTGGGTGTCACAGAGAGGAGCTTGTCCAGCCACAGCTCCTGCAGTGTGCAGGCAGCATTCCCTCATCCTGCTGGGTGCTCTCCAAGCCTGGCTTCAGCTGTGAAGTGCCCGTGTAAATCCACCTGGATCCTGCCCCGTCAGTGGCTGTGGCTGCAGCTACGAGGTTTCCATCAGACATCAGGGAGTTTGAGCCAGAGGAGGAGATGTCACCTGTCCTGCGTGGCACTGCACAGGATTGGCACCAGAGGAGGAGATGTCACCTGTCCTGCGTGGCACTGCACAGGACTGGCACCAGAGGAGGAGATGTCACCTGTCCTGCGTGGCACTGCACAGGATTGGCACCAGAGGAGGAGATGTCACCTATCCTGCGTGGCACTGCACAGGACTGGCACCAGAGGAGGAGATGTCACCTATCCTGCGTGGCACTGCACAGGATTGGCACCAGAGGAGGAAATGTCACCTGTCCTGCATGGCACTGCACAGGATTGGCACCAGAGGAGGAGATGTCACCTGTCCTGCATGGCACTGCACAGGATTGGCACCAGAGGAGGATATATCACCTGTCCTGCATGGCACTGCACACACTGCTCCTCTGGGCTCCTGCCAGAGCTGGGATTTCCTGCCCTGGAATGTAATCACTGAGGAGGATTCTGCAGAACCTTCCTGAATATATAATTCCATGCCAGGGATGAGCACTGACAGCCCCAATGCAGCTGGTTCCTTGTGGGATGGACAGACAGACACTCTGAGGAGCAGGGCCATGGAATGGGAGTTGTGGGATGGACTGACAGACACCCTGAGGAGCAGGGCCATGGTGACAGGCAGTGTTTGGTGCAGTTCTGTGGCAGGGCAGGGCAGGGTGCCCCCAGCCCCACGCTGGGAGGCCGAGTTGCTGTCCTGAGGCTGCTGCAGGCACTGAACAGGGTGTAAATCTCTGGTGAGGAGCCAAGCAGCGCCTCTGTGCAATCCAAGCCACTCCTGTGCAGTGTAAACACCATCACTGCAATAAAAGGCAAGGTCTGGTGCTGGCAGATAACGACTGCAGCAGGGTGTCAGCAGGAGCACAGCCTGCACTGAAGGATGCTCCTCTCTCCTTGGGGGACGTGGTGGTGCCTGTGCATGTTCCAGAGTGTGGGGTCACAGGCCAGGACAGCAAATTTTTATCTTTTAATTGATTAATGCCATGTTCCATCACCCTGGCTGATGTGGGATTTTCAGTGTAATTAATACTAATGAACATGTCTGATGGAGAGGGCACAGGAAAGCTTTTCATACAGTGCTGTTTTCTCCCTGAATTATCTTTTTGGTTTACAGTAGACCACAGAAACTCAGCCTGCTCACAGCTGTGATGTGCAATGGCACTGGGCCAGGGGTGCTGGTGACACCCAGAGCTTGGTGTCCCTGTGTGGGACTGGCTTTGGGGGAGCTGGGGGGGAAGGGTCTCCCTGGAGGAGCATCTCTCATCGGCAGGGCACAGCTGAGCCCCCAGCCCCCAGCGATGCGAGGGAAGATCCCAATTCTTCCAGCTGCCAGGCAGAGCTATTTTCCCTCTCCATCCCCTCTGCATATTCCAGACACGGGATCTGCAGAGACCCTGCAGCCATGTGAGCTCCTCAGCGGCTCAGAGTGACAGGGCCACCCTCCCCTGTCATTTATCCATACATTTGTGCCATGCAGGAGCCTAATGGAGCGAGCGACGCCCGAGCTGGGACTCTGCAGGGCCACAGCACAGCCTCATGCCTGGGGAGAGCTCGTCATCCTGAGGCAGCCTGGCCACCTGTGCAGGCACTGACACAATTTGGGGAGTCTTTGGGGGTTTCTGAAGATCAGGGATGTGTGATACATAATGGGCGGAGCCGCCTGTGCAGGGTGGGGATTGGTCTCTGCTCTGCCTTTTCTGCTTCTCCAGGAGAAGCAATAGCTGGGAACGGATCTGTCTTCCAGGTGTGACTGAGGGGCAGAATCTGCTTTTCACAAGTGCTGGGACAAGGGGGATGCAGGGGATGGGAGCAGATGGTGCCTCTCTGCCCTGTCTCCCTCTGGAGCAGCACCATGAGGGATCATCACTGCAGGGCTGGAAATGCCCACAGCTCTGGGACCTCCACATCAGAAGGACCTGGAGCAGCTGGAGAGAGTCCAGAGGAGGCCACAGAGACGCTCCAAGGGCTGGAGCCCCTCTGGAGCCAGACTGGGAGAGCTGGAGGTGTTCACCTGGAGAAGGCTCCAGGGAGATCCTAGAGCCCCTTGGAGTGTCTAAAGGGGAACTTTGGGCTATTCAAGCCCAAACCCTGCACAATTGCAGTGGGCAGGAAGAGCATCCATGCTGCAGTGCATCTCCTCCAGAGAATCACACAGAGCAGCCTGTGGCTGCAGTTTTTTCCTGCTTTGTCAGCAGCAGTGTCTCCTTGTGCAGAGCTGCAGCTCCCAGCAATTTTCTGGAGGGGACCAAAGGCTCTTTTCCAAGCACTGCTACAGGACTGGGATGGCCCGTGGTGTGTAAGCAGATTGATCACCCCTCTCTGAGGTCAGGGATGAGGAACCTCCTGACCCTTATTTCCCTGTCCCATCTGTGTGTGCGTGTAAATCTCACTGGTCTGAGCCCCTTCGTGGTTCTGATAGCCACATCAGAGAGAGAAAGTATAATCAGGGTGTTTATTTTGGGTTGAAATAGACAGAGAATCATGGAATGGTTTGAATTGGGAGGGTCCTTGAAGCTCACCCTGTTCCACCCCTGCCATGGGCAGGGACACCTTCCACCACCCCAGGCTGCTCCAAGCCCTGTCCAACATGGCCTTGGGCATTCCAGGGATGGCAGTGGGCAGCCAGAAACCGGTGCAACAAATCAGTGTACATTGATGAGTGTAGCCTGCACTGATTTCCCTAAGCCCACAAGTGTCCTGCGGGTTTAATTCTATTTGTCTTCCCGCAGGTCTCGAGAACCATCCCCTTCCTTTAGCAGGGCTGCGCTAATCCCATGCGAAACCCGCTCTGATGTGAGTAAGTGGAACAGACAGGCAGAACCTTTTCTACATTAAACTGCAGGCGCGGAGCCTTGTGCACACGTGGAGTGCGATCTCAAACATGATCTCCCGGCGTTGCACGCTCCGGGATCCGCGGCTGCCGGCGGGAGCAGCGCGGCCCCGCCACTGCCGACAGCGGGAAGGGAGATCTGCTGCCAGAGGAAAAGAGAGAGCTTCCCTCCCTCTGCTTTGGTGTGGTCATGGGAAAAACCACAGCCTTTTGTCTAATTTGGGTGTCTGATCTGCTCTGAGCTCTCTGCTGTAGTGCAGCTCGTCCAGGTGGAGTTGTAAAGGAGGAATTTTTAACAGCTCCTGCGACGCCCGGGAGCGGAGCTGTGGCAGCACTGGGACACCCGGGGAGGTCCCGAGGGGCTGCAGCTTGGATGGGGTCCGGGAGCGGAGCTGTGGCAGCACTGGGACACCCGGGGAGGTCCCGAGGGGCTGCAGCTTGGGTGGGGCTTGGTCTACTGGAAAGGGCCCTGCCCTTGGTGGGTGTGTTGAGGTGGGGGTGTTTCCAGGAACCCCGTGCAGAGTTCCTAGCACTGCTGAGCCCTGGGGGAAGCACATGGGAGCAGGGATGCCTCGATGGATGCCCACAGCAGCAGCAAACCCCGCAGAGCTCTCTCAGCTCTGGTGTTTTCTGTAACCCTGGTGGGGCTGGGGTGGGGTGAGGTGGCTGCAGGTCCCAGTGATGCCGGCTCCTGCAGGCTCGGTGGAATAGCCAGGCTTTAAGAACTCTGGGCAAAGCATTTTCAGGAGCTCCTGGAGGGTGAAAGGCTGTCAGTCCTGATAAATATTAGAGCAGCAAAGATAGGAAGGAGAAACCAGAGTGAGCAGGAAGAACAAGAGAGATGAGGAGATTGCTGCAATTTGAGGGCCCTTGGGACAGTGCCTGAGAGCCGTGCTCACATCCCAGCGAGCTCACAAGCCCTCCTCCCATCTCTCTGACATCCCAGCACCAGGAAATGTTGCAGTGACACAAGGTCTGGTGAGTTGGGGTGGTTCTGCCTCCCCCTGCCTGCTGCCACGGGGCCACTGATGCCACCACTGCCACCGAGGAGGTTCTAGGCTGCTCTGGGAGGCTCCAGTGGAGCGATTTTCCTGGGATGCTTCCAGCAGCTGAGCAGGGCAGGGTCCCCCAGCAGGAACCTGTGCCCAGCGAGGCAGCACAATCCTGCTGGAAGGGTGGGCATCATCCTGTGCTCATGGCATGGACACAGGCGTTCCCTGGCAGGGACAACAGAGTCCCCTGGCACGGGGTCTCACTGCCGCAGGTGTGTTTGGAGCCCTCACCTGGGGTCCAGCAGCCCTGCTGGAGCAGGGAATGTTCCCTCTCTGGTTTCCTTTGGAGGGACAGCATGAAATGAGGAGTTAACACAGCAACAACCTTCTCCTTCATCAGCAGCAGCTTGAATCATTAAGCCTGAAATAATTTTGATTGGATCCAGGGTTCACAAGAGATTTTTTTTGTGCCATGGTGGAGCTGGACCAGTTTCTCTGCTACCATCAGCCATCGGAGCAGGGAAAAGGGGAGAGGCCCTGCTTGGCTTCAGGTGCCTCTGGATCACGAGGTGTTGGGTCTGTCTCAGCACCAAACCAGGTTTAAAGATAGGGATTTAAAGATTTTCTTTGCTTTAGAGTAGAAAAACATCCCTTGGAAAGCTCGAAGTTGTTGATTTAAGTCCTTGACAGGAATTCTCCAGTTTATTGCAGTGACAGGCTCCTGGCACCTGCTCCCATGGGCCAAAGGTGGGAATGTGGGGAGGGTGAACCCCCAGCTCTGTGGGGGTGGTTTGGGGGTACGAATTCAGTTAATCATTGTGTGTGTCCCATTAAAAATGAGGCCTTTTTCTGTGCAAATGGATGGTGGATCTGTGGTCCTCACCCACACAGGCTTTCCAGGGAACGTGTGTTCACAGTGCAGGACTCTTTCAAACGAGCCAGGAATTAACCAAACGGAGGTGATTCAGTGCAGCGACTGTGCAGAGAGGCAAGGTAAAACATAAACATTAAAAATTCAATTTAAATAGAGCTTTGGTGGCATTTGCAGCTGGGTGCGTGGCAGCTCCCGATCCCACGTCCCCTGGCTAGGAAGACCCAGGAGGATGCTGCAGCATTAGTGGGGTCACAACAGGACAGGGAATCCCTCTGGCTGCAACCTGACGTGGCTGGGGATGGTTTGCTTCCAGCACAGGAGTAACCAGGGGGTGTTTTAAAATGTAGACAGAGAAGTCCCAGAGGGCATCAGAGATTTAAGTGTGTTTGAGGAGGATTCAGGTGCACAAACAGCACTTGGCATTTGCTCCATGGTCCTACTCCTTTTCTCGATCAGATGGTGGTTACAGAACCCTGGAATTGTAGAATCTTGGAATGGTTTGGGTTGAAAGGCCCATCTCGTTCCAGCCCCTGCCATGGGCAGGGACACCTTCCTGTGTTCCAGGGTGCTCCAAGCTCCATCCTGGCCATGGACACTGCCAGGGATCCAGGGGCAGCCATAGCTTCTCTGGGCACTCTGTGCCGGGGCCTTCCACCCTGATGGGGAAGGATTTGTGCTGTGACATAGGGAGAGGTAAGGCTAAAGCCCTGGAAGGCTAAAACCCGAGGTGCTCTGGAATATGTGAGGTTCTGGAGCTGGGCAGGGTGGGAGCAAGGAGCGATTTCAGGAGCGGGACAAGGCAGGGGAATTATGGGGAGCAGGGGCTGGAGGGGAGCTCAGGAAGGGCAGGAAGGGTAGACTGGCAAGGAAAGAGGGCTGGAGGTGCTGGCAGAGCAGCCAGGAATGCATTCCCAGGCTGTGTGTGGTGCCAGTCCAGCCCAAGCCCTGCCCTTAGCCCCGAGCCCTCTGCCCTCTTTAGAGGAATCGCCACCACACCTGCGGTGCCACCTGCCCGTCCTGCCCACGCCGAGGGACAAGGGATGTGGGGAACGAGGGACAAATGCACGCTGAGAAACTGGTGCCGTCTGTCCCCAAGAGCCCTAGTGCGGCATCGTGCACGGGCCGGGCCATGCCAGGGCCGCAGCCGGGCTGCCCTGGCCCCGGGAAGGCTCGGGGGGCTCTGGCCGTGGTGCTCCATCCTTCAGCCTGCTCGGGCTCTCGGGCAGCTCGGCTCCCCCGGCACCGAGACCAAGGACAGTGTTCAGGCGGCTGTGCAGCTGGAGAGCTGCTGCTAACGTCGTAACGTTCTCCTCCCTGACAGACGCCGGCGATGACATCGGGTCGCCCGCGATTTCAATGTTTAACGAGATGCTTCAATATTTAATCGCACGTTGCGGTGGGGGTGTGCACCTCGGAGAGGCGGCACGGCTGGCACGGTGGCTCCGGGATGCAGAGGTGATTCTGCTCCAGGAGTGTCCCCCGGGGGGGCACAGCTCCGTGGGCTCCTCCAGCCCTGAGTCCTGGGCAGAGCTCGCCTGTGGGAGCCAAGGCTGGAGTCCCACTCCTGGAGCCCTCGGGAGGGGCTGTGCCAGGATCACCCTTCCTGCTGCAGGAGTGAGGGTCCTGGCGCTGCTAGGCACTTTCCAGCCGGTTTCTCTCCATATAAGCCCGAGCCCTTGGCGCAGGCACCGCTCCGGCGCGGTTGGGGCCGGAGCTTGTTGTGGGAGCTGCGGCCACAGCTGGGCTGGCAGCTGATCCCAAAACCAGGACAAAAACAGCGATCGCAGTCCAGAAAGTTGCAGATGGCCTGGAGCGGGGAATGCTGGAGAGAGGAGCTGCTCCCCGCTCGCGTCCAGCTGCAGAGAGATCACGGCTCATTAGCGCAGCTCCGAGCCCAGCGGGGCCGGGCACAGCGGCACCCTCGGGAGGTGGCACGGGACGGCACTCGGGGCACAGCAGGAACGGGGGACGCTGCAGAACCCAGGGAAGAGAAGCAAAGGGGGCAGCAAAGGGAAATAATATGGGGAAGGGAAACTGGGGGTCTGGGTTTGCTTCTGGAATGGAGAGGGGGAGGAGAAAAGGGCTGGGAGTGCAGGGTCCTATTCCTGGGGATGAAGGTGGTGAGTGTGTGGAGGAGAAGGATTCGCTGGGTTTGCGGCCTGGATCAGCTCCCAGTGCCCCCGGGATGCTGGATGTGAGCAGACTCCGGCTCAGCCTGCCAAGCAGCAGAGCCAGCCTCCAGGGCTGCTGCGAACCCAAAGCAGAGCAGGCTGTTTATTTTCCTAGGATTAGAAATCACAATCATTATTATGAGATATTAACACTTACAAAAAAATTCCCAAGGCTGGGCTCCTCCATTGCCAATTCCATCGGTGCCAGTGCTCCCGGCTGGCAGCCCCTGCAGAGCGTTATCTCCAGGAGAAATCGTTACACAATCCTCATTCTCATGCTGCAAACGGCTTCGTTATGGAACCGGACTTCAAAGCAGACCCAGAAACAACCATGTTTCTGTTCAGAATCCAAGATGTTCGGGGAGGATCAGGATTTAGGCTTTGCAAAATATTCCAGAGAGCAGGTTGGGCTCGATCTGGAGGATGGAAAGCGGCTCCCGTGTTTGTGAGGGGAGAGAAATGTGAAAATCCTTTCCTGACCCAGCAGGTGCAGGGAATTAACTGGGAGTGAATATGAATCGTGTGGAACAAATGAACAAGCAGTCTCCGTTCTGCTGCCTGGACAGTGGGAAGGAACTGCTCCGGCAGAACGGGATGCTGGAGTAGGATGCTGGACTGGGAAGAGTGCTCCCTGCATGTCTCTCCTGCCTGCATTCCTCCCTCCAGCTGAGCAGAGGGTTCTCCCAGTACCAGACACTTCCATGGTTCTGAGCTGCGGGAGGCTGCGGGGTGCGGCCGTGCCGGTGCCGGTGCCGGTGCCGGTGCCGCGGGGAGGCTCTGCCGGGCTGCCCCAGAGCTGCCCCGCTGTGGCTCGGGAGGTGCCTCCGTGCCCCGGGGGACTGGGGACGAGGCTGATGCCCAGCCCTCCTCCTGCATCATCCCGCTCTAACGAAGTGCTCTCCAGTCCATGGACAGACTCATTTGGCTCCCGTCTCCCGGGCAATGAAGCAGCGGCTCGTGACCCCGCTGGCTCCGGAGCTGCTGGGAAGTCGCTGTGGCTCGGCCGAGGTAACCGCGTTATCCCTGCGGTGCCCATTAGTCCTGATGGGAAGGAATGGATCTGTACCTTCCCATTAGAGCTAAGGGGCATCAGCGGAGCCGCCTGCCCAGCCCAGGGAAGCCGTGCCCGGCACAGGGAAGCCGTGCCCGGCACAAGGAAGCCGTGCCCGGCACAAGGAAGCCGTGCCATGCCGTGCCGTGCTGTGAGGAGCAGGAGCAGAAGCAGGGATAGCACAGCAGGGAACTGCCACGGGCTGATCCCTGCTGAGGGGGGGATGCAGGAGGGACACAGCTTCCCTGAGATGCAGGTCCCAAAGCTCCTGAAGAGTGGGGCTGCACCAGATGCTGCAGAAATGGTTGGAGCCATCAGATCCCCACCATATGATCTGGGGCTAAGGCACAACAATTCTAGGATTTTCAAAGCAGCTTTTACATTCGGGGAATCCGTGAAAGAAGAGCCCAGCCCATAGATCCTGCCGGCTCTGTAATCTTCACAACAGCATCAGCACCTCAGCTTCTGGGTTAACCTTTCCTGGTTTTCCCTGAGCAGCCAGTTTGCTTCCCAGCAGCAGGCAGAGATGCAGTGCAAGCACGAAATACAACTACCTGCTCTCTTTTCCTCCAAAATTCAGAATTTCTTATGAAGCAGGAGCCCAATCAAGGTCAACCTCGACTGGTTTTAGCAAAACTCTTTCCTTCAGACCTGGATAAGGCTGAGACTTTTGGAATTACAGTGGACCAAACATAAGTATTAACGATTTGATGTGTGTTCCCTAGCAGAGGGTGGGCTTAGATGGGAAAAAATATATTGGGAAAAAATTGTTCCTTGTGGGCAGGGTGAGGGCCTGGCACAGGGTGCCCAGAGTAGCTGAGGCTGCCCCATCCCTGGAAGTGTCCAAAGCCAGATTGGATCGGGCTTGGAGCCCTGAGATTGTGGAAGGTGTCCCTGCCATGGCAGGGGCTGGAATGAGATGGGCTTTAAGGTCCCTTTCAACCCAAACCATTCCAGGATTCTGTGATTACTGAGTCTCCGTCATTTCTTCTCTCCCTCGATGGGGTTGGTGAAGAGAACAGAGGCTGAGGGCGGAGCTCAGCCCGGCTGTAAACGCTGGCAGGAGAAGTTGATGCCCAAGCGGGGGCAGATCCCGATGTCGATGTCGGTGCCCGGGGGGGGCAGCTCTCGATGCCGATGCCCACGCGGGGGCAGCTCTCGATGCCGGTGCCACCCGCTCTGCTAGCCCGGGCACGGCTGCGAGGGCGAGCAACCAGAGGACAATGCCCGCGGTGTGCACACCACAAAGGGGCTCTTCTTCCCCCAGAGCATGCCTAGCCATTTGCTTCAGCTTCTCCTTCCCCCAGACAGCTACAGGAAAACCTCACTTTGGGCTGGAATCCCCCTCGGTTGCTCTGTGTCTGGAGGCCGGGGCTGCGCTGTCTCTGAGCTCAGACCTGGGGGAAGTTGAAAGCCTTTAAAACCCCCAGCGGGTGCCAAGGAGCAGCTAGTGACTTCCCACACGTCTCTTGGATGCTCAGATCATGCCATTTCACGTGTAATGATAATAATTACCAAAATCGTCTTTTCATCTTTAAGCCCATCACTGTTATCCTGCTGAGCCCCTCACTGGTCAGCCTGCCCCCAGCACAGGGAGCTGGGCTGGTGTCCCATGGCTGCTTGTCCTACTTGGTCATTTCACTCAGGACCTCGGCTACTGCAGCCTTTGACAGTCTCCATCTTTATAGCTTATTTCATGTTTTGAAAGATTTATTTGAATAAATTGCCAGATGAAATACTGCTTTCAACTCTCTGACCTGCTGGGCTGTTGTAGCCTTCCAGCAGTGCCATCAGGGAAAATTCCAGCCTCAGAAGTTCTCCTGGTATAAATGAATTGCCTCGGAGGTGTTTTGACGCAGAGCTGCATTAAGCAGAAAGGGGGTTTAGTGGCAGTGGTTGTTGGTTAAAGAAGAAAAGAAAACTGTGTGTGTTTGAAGGGCTGGGTTGTTTGCCATGTCTGGCGTGGGCTGCTCGGGGAGTGGGAAGCTGGGAATGCTGAGGGGGGATAACACTCATGGCAGATGCTGGATGGAAACAAGGGCTGCCGCTTGGATCCTGTGCCTGGGAAAGTCACATTGAGATGTGGTGATTGCTGGGATAGGGAGCTGCTCGGAACACAATGGAATTTGACAGGACAAGAGGACATAGCCTGAAGCTGTGCCAGAGGAGATTCTGGTTGGGCATCAGGAGGAATTTCTTCCTGGAGAGGGCGGCTGTGCCCTGGCAGAGATGGTAAATCCCAGGATTTGGGAGCAGCCAGCTGCACAGAGAGGCAGTGGCTGCAGAGCTGGGCTTGGCAGACCCTGCTTCCTGCGGGTTCGCTTTGCTGATCCCTCATCCTCAGGGCTGCCGTTGGGATTTAAAGTGACAGCACTGAGTGACCACAGCTCCAGCTCAGCCAGGACTGGGTGGGAGGGAGTGAGACGGGGTGAAAGCATCCCCAGCTCAGGAGCAGCACAGTTCTGAGCTGAGCCGGGCATGCCTTCACCCCCTTTCCCTCATGCTTGAGCAGCAGATCTGCAGAGAGAAGTCACAGCACCATCCAGGAACAGCTTCCGTCCTCCAAACAAGGAGATGTTCAGTGCTGCAGGGTGGCATCTGTGCTCCTGCTCAAAGGCTAAGGACAGGATGGTCTAGTGATGTTCAACCAACAAAATTAGTCCTGGAAACAGCACAGGACCATAATAAATGCCATGCATTTATGAGAAGAAATGACGTGAGTGTTGCTTCTGTGCTCATGGAGCTTCCAAAGCGCTGCTGAATCCTTGCTTTTGTCTGCATGGGGCTGTTCTGGGCCCCCAGGACGTGGTCACCGTGGTGGTCCCTGGTTTCATGGCAGATTTCAGTGTCTGTAATAGCACTGGGAGGCCAAAGGGACAGGGGATTGGAGTCACTGGAACCAGACCTTCCTGGGGCCAGCCAAGGTCTCCTTCTATACAGGAAATAATTTAACAGCACAGGAATAATATCAATGTATTTAATAGAATCGGGGAATCATTTCTTGTGGGAAAAGACCTCCAAGATCATTGAGTCCAACCATCTGTAAGTCGGAAAGTAATTCCAGGCTTTACTCACGTGGATGTAGCATTATCCTTGAGGGGCACTGGGTAGATTTGTGTGCACACATGGCGTGCCCTGTCATTATTCCTCATCATCATCATCACCATCATCATCATCATCATCCACTTCATCTGATCGTCACCCAAACTGCTGGAATGTGCAGCTCCAGGGCAGCGGGCAGTGCCAGGACACAATGGAATGGGGGTGACCATTGTGTGTCGCACCCATGGCAGGGTGAGGAGCATCCCCACAGCCATGGTGAGAGCTCCGGGGTCCTGTGGAACAACTGGCACAAACTGGGGCAGAACATGTGGTTTGTCAGTGCCCTGTTATTAATAGTTAATCAGCCTGCTCTGTATTTCTAAGTGTGTGGGCATGGGAGGGAATTACCAGCGAAGCAAACCACTTAACTCAGAGTCGCATTTCTGGCGTGGAGCCTCTGAGGAAACGCTCTCCAGGTTTTCCTGGAGAGCTCATTACAGAGACAATAAAGGCCCAGGATAAATAGGATGCAACTGTTATTAACATGCAGTCCCTAGGAACAGGGCTAAAAAATTCTCGGTGCTTGGACAATGAAATTGTGTCCTTGATCCGTGCTCGTCCCGTTGCCATGGCGATGGCATCCTCCAGCGATGCTCCCAGCTGCTCCTCACATTAACGCTCCCTCACATCCTGGGGCCGAGTATTTGCATGTGGAACCATCAGCAGTGCCTTCCCCAACAGCCATATTCCATCCATTTCACAAAGTATCCCCATTTATTCCTGCCTCCTTTCCCACTCGTTGTGATTGTGTGAGCAGAACACCCTTCCCCAGGGCAAACCCATGCTGGCACTGCCACCGTCCTGCTGGGCATGGAGAGCTGGCTCCTGAGGGGAAATCTACTGCAAACTGGATAGTTTGGCTTTCTTTAAAAATCTGTGTCTGTGGAAATTGGTGGTGGAGAGGGCTGGGTACCAGAGGGCACCTCCTCACCTCCCCACCTTTTCACCTCTTCCCCTCTTCAGCTCTTTGCACAGAAGCCACGTGTGCCACCAGCTGTGCCTGGGGTGTTCATGGAATCCTGGAATGGTTTGGGTTGGAAGGGACCTTAAAGCTCATCCAGGGAACCTCATAGGGGCAGGGACACCTTTCACAATCCCAGGGTGCTCCAACCCCGTCCAGCCTGGCCTGGGACACTCCCAGGGATGGGGCAGTGGTCACAATGGAAGCTCATTCAGAGTCACAGTGCAGATCAGGACTCTGAACCCAGGGCTGAGCTGCAAGGAGGTGTCCTGCAACCAGTGCTGTGCCAGGGACCATCCCGATGGTGTCTGGGCTCCTGGGCCCCAGGCAGCTGCTCCGGGGGCTGTGGGATCTGGCAGCAGTGTGGGGGCATCCAGGGCCGTGGCTGGAGCCCGTGTTGGAGCAGAGCTCCTCTGGACGGCACCGGGAGCTGCAGGAGCCACTACCCCGGGGCAGTTTATTCTGCTACTTAATCGCTCTTATTTTTAAAAACTGCATCTCGTTTCTAATCCGAGTGCGTCTGCTCCAGCCCCCGGGGGCTGGGCCTGTGCTGCCTCTCTTCACTTGATTGAAGAGCCCTTTAGTAGGTGATATTTTCTCTCTGTGAAGGCATTTGGGGATGATGGTGGTGTCACCTCTGGCTCTGCTCTGTGGCAGGTGAGAGGCTGAGCTCCTGGCACTCCCTGCCAGGCAGCTGCTCCAGACCATTTCCATCTCTTTGTGCCACATCCCCGAGATTTTCACCTCCCTGGCTCCGATGCAGGAACCAGGACTGGGCTGAATCTTCCAGCACCCACCCAGGAGGGTGTGCAGGCCAAACAGCTCTGCCCAGAGCCAGCCCTGTGTCCTGGGCTGAACCCCAGTGTGGGCAGCAGGGCAGGGGGATTCTGCCCCTCTGCCCCTCTCAGGTGAGACCCCACCTGCAGAGCTGCCCCAGCCCTGGGGCCAATCATCAGCAGGACGTGGAGCTGCCAGAGAGAGCCCAGAGGAGGCTCTGGAGCTGCTCTAGTGTCTCTGTACTTCCCTCATGCAAGCCTTTAACTGGGGGTTCCTGCTGGGGGGTGTTTTTCCAGCCACCAATTTTGACAGCACCTGCCTGTGACTCTGCTGCCATTTGCCATCAATCCCCATTTGTAGGAATTCCTGTCTGTCTGAGTCCTCTGGTGACTGAGGGAGCTGCCCCAGAGCCTGCCTTGAGCCTTGGAATCAATCCACTTTCTTACCTGAGTGACAGAGCTCAGTGTAAAGCAAATTCTCATGGTGATATTTCCTCTGTGTTGGAGACCAGAGAGGAACTCACAGAACTAGCTCCTTCAGCATAGCACACCCAAGATTGACTTTCAAACCATTAAGAAAAAAGAATAGATGGGGTAAATCGAACAGATGAGAAGTGAAAAGGGCAAAGGGCGGGAGCATCGTTGCTGTGGGACCTTAAAGCCCCTCTCATTCCACTCCCTGCCATGGACACAGACACCTTCCACAGACCAGGTGTCTCCAAACCCTGTCCAGCCTGGTCTTGGGCACTTCCCTGGGTGCTGGGATGCTCCTGCAATTGGTAAGGTGATTCCAGAGCTCTGCTGGACCCAGCTGTGGCCCAGTGCTGCAGCCCCATGTACCTGTGCAGGATTTCTCAGCTCCTTGCTCATCTGCAGTATTCAGTGCAGGGTCAAGGACTTCTCTGATGAGACTGTGATGTTGTACAGAGTTCTTTATCATACAGACAGAGACTAAGACTACTACAGATCACTCTATGACTACTTACTAAGACTACTCCTATGACTCCTACTATGATTCCTGCCATGGCTACTCCCTTATGGCCACTGCCCACTACTACGCAGCGAAAATTCCCACACAGGATGTGCCATCATATAAACAGAAAAGATAAACAATACCCTATAAGGTCACAACCTACAATACTCTCACACAATAGGTGCAGAAGGCCACAAAGCCATGATCCTCTTTCCCATGCCCATCCCTGGTGACCTGGATGTGTTTCCCTCTGGACCCAGGGAAGAGGCTCCCTCTGGGCCTTGCAGGCCTGCTTTTCTATAACACACATAGTGTAACCCAACACTCATCCAGTGGTTTTTTGCTTGGGAGATCAGCAGAGGCGAAAGTTTGAATGCAAACACAAAGAGAGGCTTTGGAGTTAACAAGTTGGAAACCCAAGTCAGTGGAAGAAGGAGAAGAGGCCGTGACATAGAAGAGATTGTGTGGTCAGAAACAGCTCAGCCAAAAGCAAGCTCGTTGTGGTTTTCTTCCCCCAGGACAACTAATGGGTGGTTAATTTGACTGGTTTTGAGGGATTTTGGGTTACTCTGCCCACGTTGCTCCCTCTGAATCTGGTTTTGAGGTTTTGATTTTAGCAAGGGGCTGCCATGGCAGCTCTGGGCTGGTGCCACACCGAGGAGGAGGAGGATGGAAGGGGCAGAGTGGTGCAAACCCACTATAAACCACCACCCTCTGCAGCCCTCAGGCACCCACCCGCAAGGAGGGGGGCAGAGATTTCTGGACAAGCTCTGCCTCCCATGCCCCCTGGCCCTGAGGGCTGTGTGGGGCAGTTTGTGGTGGCCCCGGGCGGGCAGCAGGAGCAGATTCCCTGGGAGCAGGGTGGGATCTGCCTGTGACATGCAGCAATGTGACACCCGTGTGCGTGATGTCACCTCGTGCAGGAGCACTTGTGCCTGTCCACCCCGATCTTCGCACAGCGAATCTGGGGCAGCCGCGGCTCCCTCAGCGCTGCATTTCCATATTCCATGTGCACCTCATGGCTTTGCTCAGCCCTGTGCCCAGGACAGGCTCCTGCTCTGCAAGGTCTGACTGCTGGTGGCCACTCACAGGCAGGCACAGCCCCTGCCTGTGGGCAGGACAAGCTCTGATGGCTCAGGGAACAACAGGATTGAGCCTGACAGGGACTTTGGACAAGAGATGGAGTGACAGGACCGGGGGCAGTGCTTCAAACCGAACAAGGGCAGGGTTAGATGGGATATTCTGCAGAAATTCCTCCCTGTGAGGGTGGGGAGGCCCTGGCACAGGGTGCCCAGAACAGCTGTGGCTGCCCCTGGATCCTTGGCAGTGTCCCAGGCCAAGATGGATCGGGCTTGAAGCAGCCTGGGACAGTGGAAGGTGTCACTGACATGGTGGGGGGTGGAATAGGATGGACTTTAATGTCCCTTCCCACCCAATCCAAACCTTTCCAGGATTCTGTGATTCTGACAGCACAAACTTTGGAGCCAAATCCCTCCTGCTGGGGCTCTGCTCCCCAAGCCTCTCCTGTACCACAATCTGCCTTCCGCCTCATTTTCCCTGCATCTGGAAGATTTTGGGATGGGTGCAGTGAATAATGTCATTAGTGGGTGTTACAAGGGTTGAGTTAATCCTTGCAGGCACCACTGGAGTCTGAAGGGGCACCATTTCCTCTCAGACGTGTCTCTGTTTCACTCTTGCAGAGGCTGAATAATTCTCTGTGACAGCTTTTTGCTTTTTATAGCAGTAATTAGTCAAAAAGCATTGGCGTGATGAGCGCTGCCCTGGCACTCCTGCTTGGTGCTCCAGGCTCACGGCTCGGGGAGGGCACTGCTGCAGATTTGGGGCAAGTGACGAGGCCAGGGGTGAGCAGGGTGTTGCACTCTGATGCTAAAATGGGCAGAACCTTGGCCTTTTTTCCTACCTAGATTTGCACTTGTGGAGGGATCTGGGGCGGCTGCTGGAGCCAGGCTGCTCATCCAGCCCGCAGTGACTACTACACAGAACAAAAAGTAGAAATTGGAAGACTGGAAACTGTGATTTTACAAGTTCAGTTGAGGTGGAAGGAGGTAGAGGGATCTGGGGGAGAAACCAGGAGTTAATTGTGGTTTTAATCCCAGTTAGTCCCCAAAATACCACCAGATCTGGTCACGGGGGTGACGTTGGTGTAACGCTGGCAGGATCGAGTGTTACTTTAACAGAAAGTGTTAAAGGTGTGGGAAGAGTTTACTAAGGGAAAGGATGGAGGTTTTGTCTCTCTTTAATTCAAGTTCCCCAAGAGCCACGGGCCTGGTTTATCACACACTGTTGGTAATGCACGCCTGTCGTTTCGTGGGGCTTCTTGGCTTCTTTCATTCAAAAGATAAAATTAGAAGTCAGAGTTATCTGGTGACTTCAGAATAGCTGAGTCTGGGTGGAAGTGGAGTTGTCTGTGGCTCTTTGCAGAAAGGCAGGATGGAATTAATCAGCTTTCTGCAGGCAGTTTGATGCTGTTTGTGCAGCATGGAGCTCTGCAAAGGGGCAGCCGTGACAGCATTTCCATCCAATATTCCCAGAGAAGGGAGGGTGAGGAGCAGATCAGGCCCGTGGATGTTCCCAGAGACTGCAGCTGTGACATGGAGGGGTCTGAAGCCGTGTGGGTGTGGCGTTTGGGGACAAGGGCTAGCAGTGGCCTCAGCAGTGCTGGGGGAGCATTTGGACACGATTCCGACACACAGGATTCTGTGATTCCATGATTGATTCCATGATTCCATGATTGATTCTATGATTCCATGATTGATTCCATGATTCCATGATTGATTCTATGATTCCATGATTGATTCCATGATTCCATGATTGATTCTATGATTCCATTATTGATTCTGTGATTCCGTGGTGTCCCAAGCAGTGTTTGCAGTGACAAGGACGGGGCCTTTGTGCCATCCTGAGGACACAGGAGATGATGGAGTGGCACAGCAGAGAAACCAGCTCCGTCCTCTCTGGGAATCCATGGTGCTGGAAAACCCAGGGTTTGCTCTTCCTTGTCACAGTGTGCCAAGGTCCCAGGGAAGTGGCTTTGCCACTGCAATTGGCTCCTGTTAATGGTCCCAGTGACCCCACCTGGGCAGGCTCTGCCCCACCCCACTGAGGTGGGGCTGGGTGGGATTTATGGGGAGCAGCTGAGACGTGGGAGTTCTGGGAGAGTTGTGATGTGTGGTCACTCCCCCGTGGCCGGTGCTGTGTCCGTGGCTGCCCCAGGATGCTGCTGTGGTGAGTCCATGCTCCTGCTGTGCCACTTTCCTGAGCTCAGTGGGGTGGGAGCCCTTCATCTCTCCAGGACATTGTGGGGTGTTTTTGTCTCCTCCAGCCCTTCCCCTGGTTTGGGATGAGGGTTCAGCGCTGGGATCTGCCCTGGGAAATGTCTCTGGCCTCAGGGTGAATCTGGTGCTGAGGCAAAGATTTTGCAGAAGAGCTGAGTTTCCAGGGGCTTAAGTGGGAGGAAAAAGAAGGAATGCTGATTTCTGCAGCTGTGGGTGTTGAGGGTCCTCATCCTGATCCCCCTTAGCTGAAGTTCAAGCCCTTTGTTTCAATGGATGAGTCTGGAGGAGCCCTTGGGGGTACAGGTGCCAGGTGATGCATTTCTGAGAGATGGCATAAAATTAATGCTTTCTCCCATGAAACCTGGAGCAGCCCTGGATACAAACTATGAGCCAGGGACTGGAGAAGCTGTAGTGAATTGCTTTTAGTTGAGACAGACTGATATATTTCAGTTTTGTTGTTTCATTTTATCACAGATGTAAATACCCTACAATTCCAAAGCTGTTGGTAACTCCTCAGAGTGTGTCAGAACTGCCATGTGGGCTTAAAAACATTTAAGTCCTGATGGGGATGTACGTGGGAAATTCAGGCTGTAAAGGCAGCTTAAAGCTTTTCCTGCCCCATCCCTGAGCAGATTGTGATGGGCAGGGACCCCTCCCCTGGCAGCATCCCTGCTCCCTCACCCCATGGCCTGTGCTCTGTCACCACCTTGCTGTCACCACCCCTGCTGCTGTTGGTTCCCTGCTCTCAGATGAGGAGCTGGCACATCTCAGCTCCTGGGGGTGGGCTGCAAGGCCACCTTGGCTTCAATTCCCACTGTCTGGAAAGCATACCCCTCCCAAGCCCAGGTGGGACTCGTGATCTGGGGGAAGATTTGCTGGATTTGAGGAAGCAGGAAGGTGGCTTTACATCCTTCCCATTCCCTGGTGTGTGCACTGTGCTTGGCAGGGAGACAATCACAGAGCCCTGACTGGTTTGGGTTGAAAGGGATCTTAAAGCTCACCCAGTTCCAGCTGCTCTGTACCAGTGATCTGGCCCCTTCTTGCTCCGTGTTCTCTGCCAGCTGCCCGGCTCTGCTTTGGCTTCTTGTAGCTTTTTGCTTAAAACCTTGGGAATTTGAGCTGTTTTCCCAAGGATTCCTGTTAAACCACCCAGCAGTTGCAGCGTCCTAATTGCGTTGCAGCCAGCTTTTAATCCTGTTAGTGCGTGTCATGTTGCTCTTGTATCACTCTAATTTTTAATCAAAATGTCATGCGATACCAGGTTAAGTGTCTGCCACAGTCTAAATCTATTCAATTGCCACCGTTGCCTTTATTAACCAATTTTTAAACTCATCAAGAGCTCCAGCAGATTTGACAGGGTTCATTTTTCACCAATTTTGGTGCCTGTTCTGTGCTATCAGTAGATCCTTTGGTGGATCTGGGTCAGAGGATGGGATTTGCCCAAGAAGACACTCATCCTTATTTATTGCCAGAGTTCTGTTTTCCATCAGACTTTTGGAGCCTTTTCCTGTGGAGGTGTAAAATGAGTTTCTGCATAACCCTGAAGTGCCCAAAGTCCCTGTCCCAAAGAAATCCTAATTTATATGCTTAGACCTGGACTTTGCCAAGAGTTTTGTCTTCCTGAATGCAAATATTTGAATCCCACTATTGGATGTTGACTGGGAGCTGGGTCCTTGCTCCACAGGGCAGGGGAAAACGAGTGATTATTTCGGGTTTGGCCAACTTGAAATCCACAACTGAGAGTGTGGGAATGGGAGGCAGGCAAGTGTTTATTTTTATTATTGATTGTGGTAGAAGGTGGTGCCAGGGTTTGGGTCTCCTGTCAGATGGGGCAGATACGAGTCAGGCACGTGGCTTTCCCTCAAAAACCTGTGGGAAGGCTCTTCCCCCCTACCTGGGGGCTCCCAGCCTCCTCGAGCCTAATTTAGGATAATTATTTTTAATATTGCTTTTATGTGGCAATATTTTGTTTGAATTCCACAGCAACGCAGCAGCTGATATTAAGTGTTTCCATGCTTGCTCTGGGCTCCCCAAGGCAGCATTTATTAAAATCTCCTTTTGTCCATATTTCATGTTTATTGCTGCCATCTTTAATTAAGGGAGGTAAATATTGCCAAGGGGGGCTGAGGGCCCTTTTTAACGTGAATAATCAGAAATACACCCCTGGTACAAGATGCTGTGGGAGGGGGAAGGAGCCCCAGGGTGCTGCTGCTGCTGCCTCTTCCTGCTCTGGAATGGGGTAGGAGGGCAGGGAAAGGGTCTCTGCACCCAGGGACTGGTGATTGTTTAAAATTAACAATGAGTTTCAACGAGTTTAACTTCGTTGAAATTGGATTTTTTTATAGATTTCCTGCAGACTGGTTTGGGTGGGAAGGGTCCTTAAAGTCCATCTTGTCCAGGGCAGGGACACCTTCCACTGTCCCAGGGTGCTTCAAGCCCCATCCAGCCTGACCTTGGGCACTGCCAGGGATCCAGGGGCAGTCACAGCTTCTCTGGGCACCCTGTGCCAGGGCCTCCCCACCCTCCCAGGGAACAATTCCTTCCCAATATCCCATCTAGCCCTTCCCTCTGGCAGTGGGAAGCCGTTCTCTTTGTCCTGTCCCTCCATCCCTTGTCCCAAGTCCCTCTCCAGCTCTGAGTTCTCCCCAGAGCCTTTTCTGAACTGAATTCAGGTGTTGTCCCACTGGTCTGGCTGCTACAGTGGGCAAAAGTTCCCAATCAACTGCTGGTACAGCTGCTGGTCTGAGCTCTGCAGATCCCAGGCAGGAGAGGGTTTAATTCCGGAAAACATCCTCTGGGGAGGGCTCAGATGTGTCAGCTGTGAAGGCATCCAGGATGGAGCCATGCTGGGAAGCTTCTGAGATGCTCCTGTTTGCCTGTGCCTAAAGGAGAGGGGTTTCTTTGGTGTTTTGCCTTTGCTGGGACTCCTGTTTCCCTCCCATCCCTCACCATGTGGATGTGGAGCTGCTTGGTCAGAGCTGAGTCACTGCTCAGTCATTCCTGTCCTTCTCGTGCTCCAGAGCAGCTCAGCCCAGCCCGGAACTCTCCTGGGAGTCCTTGTGGTTCCTGAGGCCTGAATCAGGAGGATTTTTCCTCTCTGGCAGCTCAGCTATGCTGGAGGTGCTGCCTCACCTTCCCTCGTCCTTGGCAGAGTGGATGGAGTGGGGAACACACCTGGTTTGGGACAGGGGAGCTGGGCTGGGGCTGGCACAGCAAATCTGGGGCTGGAGAGTCCCCTGCAGCCACACGGTGCCCTTGGGAGAGAAGCCAGGGACTCTATGGACTTGGTGACAGTTGGGATAAAGAAGCAGCTGGCAGCAGGGAGGCTGGAAAAAGGACATTTCTGCAGCAGGAGCCTGTGCTGGAAGGAGGTGGCACAGGGAGAGAGTGGCCCCTGCCCACAGTGCTGGGCTCCATCACTTGGGAAGGGGGGAAAGGAATGTTTGTAATGGAACCTCCATGGTGGCAGTGAGCCCAGCAGTGCCTGGGGTGTCCTGGCAGTGATGAGAGGTTGTGTTGACCCTGGTGCTGTCCTGGCAGTGATGAGAGGTTGTGTTGACCCTGGTGCTGTCCTGGCAGTGGTGAAGGGCTGGGCTGAGCCTGGTGCTGTCCTGGCCGTGGTGAAGGGCTGGGCTGACCCTGGTGCTGTCCTGGCAGTGGTGACGGGCTGGGCTGAGCCTGGTGCTGTCCTGGCCGTGGTGAAGGGCTGGGCTGACCCTGATGCTGTCCTGGCAGTGGTGAAGGGCTGGGCTGAGCCTGGTGCTGTCCTGGCCGTGGTGAAGGGCTGGGCTGACCCTGATGCTGTCCTGGCAGTGGTGAAGGGCTGGGCTGAGCCTGGTGCTGTCCTGGCAGTGATGAGAGGTTGTGTTGACCCTGGTGCTGTCCTGGCAGTGATGAGAGGCTGTGTTGACCCTGGTGCTGTCCTGGCAGTGGTGAAGGGCTGGGCTGAGCCTGGTGCTGTCCTGGCAGTGGTGAAGGGCTGGGCTGAGCCTGGTGCTGTCCTGGCAGTGATGAGAGGCTGTGCTGACCCTGGTGGTGCCCAACCTGACCCTGGCAGTATGCCTGACTTGCTGAGTAAAGGGAGACTTTTCCTCGGGGACTCATCTTCTGTCAGCCCTGAGATAATCTGATGTGATAGTGCAGGCACAGTGACTTCATTACTATAATCATTTTTATTGCCTCTGCAGGCCTCTGTTTTAAAATAAACTTGGGAGCCAGAGCATTCAATTCCATCCCAGTACTGGGGGAAGGGTGGGACTCCATGCTCTTGGAGGGCTTTTCCAACACGAATGTTAGGATGATTCTACAATCTCTGTCTCCTTTATTTCATTGTACTTGAAGGCCTGAATGTTCAGTTATGCCCAGTGCCAGATTCACCCAGCCTTGCTCACTCCACGTTACTGGGTGGTCCCAGATGTTGCCACACAGGTCACACCAGGGATTTAAACTCGGGCTTTGGGGATGGGAAGTGTTCCCTCAGAAGCTGGGACCTGTTGTGACACTGGCAAAATGGACAGTACCCACAGATGGGTCACTTCAAGCTTGGGACCCAACTCTGGTTTCTCCTGGTGAGGTAAAACCTGTTGGGGCAGGTCCTGCTCCAGTCCTGCTCCAGCTGCCCATCCTGGCTCTGCAGTGCTCATCCCCTGCTGAGCTCCCTCCTCATTCCAGAGGTTTTCTGTAGGGAATATTCAGCTCACAGACATCCAAACTGGCTCCTCAGAGGCTGTGCCCTGGGTGTGCAGGGGACAGTACCCATGAGCAGCAGGACAGGAGGAGCTGTGGCTGTGGATGGACAGCAGGACAGGAGGAGCTCCCTGAAGGGTTGTGGATGGGCAGTAGGATAGCAGGAGCTCCATGCTCCCCCAGGAGATGTGGCTGAGGGTGGGCAGCAGGGCAGCAGGAGCTCCGTTTTCCCCGGGGAGCTGTGGCTGTGGTTGGGCAGCGTTCCCTGTGCGATGCTCGCCCGCAGCAGCTCCAGCCACGTGCCCCAGCACAGCTCCTGCCTCTAAGCCCTGCTGCTCCCATCGGCTGATTTGGGCTCGGGGGGAGCTTACGAGGCCATCTGGGCTCGGAACAAAGACTTTCCCCACCAACACGAGTAATCCTGTGCCAGAGCCGTGTAATCAAGGTTTGTTGTGAGCACACACCAGGCGGGGGGGGGTTGTGAGCCCAAAGTGCTCCTGCTGGGAAGGGACAGTCCGTGGGACACGGGGACAGTCCGTGGGACACGGGGACAGTATGGGTCAGTGGTCAGAGCCCTTGTCCTCCTCTGGGGGCAGGGGGAGCCGAGGTCCCTTGGGATGGGGGCTCGGGAGGCTACCCCCTGTCCTGGGGAGGTGCAGCAGGGTCAGGAACTGCTGCTATCAGCAGAGATCTGTCCAGAAACTCAGGTTGTGAACAAGCTCAGCTGCTTCTGGGCCCCTGGGAGAGCCCTGGGCCGTGTTTCTGTGGATTATTTTTATCTCTAAATATGAAATTCTCTCTAAGCAGAATTTAAAGCAGTGTCACTGCCCTGGCTGGGATGGCTGTCTGGGACACTGACACAGATGTGGAATTCAGACAGTTTCTTTTTGTGTCTCTGATTTTTAGCATTGCCAGGAGTTGATTTTTAATAGTGATAGAGGAATTTGAACTTGCTGGGATCTGTTTAATGAGCTGGTGGTGGCCTGTCCATCTGCAATTCCCACATTTTTTCCATGAGCAGAAATACCCCAACTGCTCTGGGTTGCGGGCTGCATTTTGGGCCTCCCTGGGACTGCCCTGTCATTCACTGAGGATTTGGGGAGTGGGAATGGTTTGGATTTCAGATTAAAATGAAAGTCCAGTCAGAGTTAAAACCCGTCTCTTTGCTCTCAGCTGTGCCCGCTGGCAGCACTTCCCTGGCTGTCCTGTGACACCCCTGCCTGCAGCAAGGACAGGTTTTGGGGGGGTGAGCCACGCCAGGTTTGGGGTGAGTCACTTGGCAGGGGCTCGGTTTGGATGTGCCCAGCAGTGTTGGTGGGGCAGAGAGGGCAGCTTAAATCTGAATATAAATTGATGGGCAGTTGCCTGTGCTGATCAGGGAGCAGCTGCTGCTGGAACCTCCTGCTCTGCAGGCAGTGGATTGGCACAGGAGCCATGTGCTGTCCCTGCCTCACCCACCACCCTCACTTTGCAGGGAGGGGTCACAATGGGCTTCATGGGCCTCCTGAGCACCTGAAACTGGTGGCTCTGTCCTGTGCAGGCCATGGGGCTGTTTTGCCACTGAAGGCTTATCCAGCAGAGTGTGGCATTGCCCTTGGCTTCTTCTTGGCTCCGGTGTCTGTGGTAGGGGATGGGTTTAAGCCCGCGGTTCTGGGGGCTCTGGTGGGTCCCCCTCCCTTGGGGACACTCCTGGTTCCTCTCTGACGTGTCTGTGGAGCCTCAGCCTCCCCTGCAGCAGCTCCTCCCCGGCCGTGGTGCTTTGTCAAACATGCTTTCGTGGAGTGGAGCTGAAATCCTTGATTCTGTCGGGTTTGATGTGGAAAAGTAAACACGTTAACATCAAGGCAGCTTTCCAGCGGCAGCTGGGATTTCACTGCTGCTCTGCCGCCCTCGGAGCCGTGCAGGGCTCGGCGCTGGGGGTGCAGTTCCCGAGGACTGGGATTGCTCAGAGTGATGAAAGCTCTGCCTGCGGGGCTGGAGCTCTTACTCACCGAGGGTAATGTGGGAAATGGCTTTGCTGGTAGAAATCCAGGCTGGGTTTGTGGGCTGCTCCTCCAGTTCACCACCAGGGAGGGGTGCAGGGAATGCCAGGAGGCTCTTGTTACCAGGCTTTTCCATGGCTTTCCTGGGCAGTGAGGGTGGAAGGGGGAAGCCCTGGGTGACCTGGGGATGGGCTGTGAGCTGGGGACAAGCCACAGTTCTCCCCACAGCTCTCACCCCTGGGCTGGGGTGGAGCTTACACAGCCATCGGGGCTTGTAACAGCCTTTTCCCACAGAACACGAGTGTCCTGGTGCCTGGCAGCAGGGGACAGTCCTCAGCCCTCCAGTGTCCCCTGCCAGGAACTGGGCTGCAGCCAAGGTGGGGATGTGCCAGCGCTCAGGACAGAACACAGAAATAAGGTCACTAGTTTCTGTTTGGAAAAACCAACAAAGCAAGTAATCCTGCTTCTGGCTTTTTGTGGGCAGCTGGGACCTGCTGGACAGTTTGGGAAATGGACGGAATAACAGTTTTCCTTCCACTCCTGCAAGACTTTGCCACAAAGGGTGGCACATCCTTCCTGCAGATGTTACTGCAGATCCTGCTTAAATCCAGAGCTTTGCCTGCCAAAGCCCTTGTGTGCTCCCGTGTGGTGTGAGGGGATGGTCCCCAGCTAGGGGCTGAGCTGGACTCAGTCATGGTCTTCTGCTGCCCGGGCACCTCTGGCTGAGGAGGGGAGGGGGGGACACCCTGGGGCTGGCCCTGGGGGCAGCATCTGAGTCAAAGGGCCTGGAGCTCTGTGTGTGCTCCCTGCAGAACCTCAGCACTGTGTCCCGTGTGTGTGTGTAGGGAGATGTCAGCCCACATCACATCCCCCCAGTCACAGCACCCAGGGAATGCTTTGTGCTCTCTTGGGTTAATCTGAAAAGGTCGTGTGTGACACTGGCATGTGACTGCAAGGACAGAGGCCTTTGTGGGCTTTTCTTTTAAAATAGAACAGCTGAGCAAAGCCCCATCCCTTTGCAGAAGGAATGGTCCTGCTGGCATTGGGGTGCTGCTCCATGGGCTTGCTCCTCCTGGCACCCTGCTGTCCCTATGGGTCCCAGGGCTGCAGAGAACCAGCGGGATGGCACCCTGCAGACCCCTGTTCCTGCAGCTTGTCCCCACAGCAGAGCCACCAGCCCTCCCTGGGGCCCAGGGGGTGATGGGCGCTGCTTTCTTCCCGGCAAGGTCGCCGCTCCTGGCCCTCCTCACAGGGGAAGGCAGGGAGGGATAGAGAGGCACGGGAACATTCAGCGTTCTCTTCACAGTGCTTTTGTTGGGTCCCAGGTGAAAGCAGACACTTGCATTTAAATGAATATGTATTTTAAGACATTAAACCCAGCGGCAAAACAAAGGCCTTGCTGAGATGACAAATGCGTCGCTCCTCGTGCCTGTTCTCGATGTCTCCGCAGCAGCCTTTGGAAATAAACCCGCGTCAGCCAAAGCAGTTTGTCTTCCTTTCCTTTTCCCAAAACCACAGCCTGCTGTAAATACTCGGCGTGTTCCTGAGCCGCTGAAACCTTAAATGAGAAAAGAGCTGGTGGATTTGCAGGGTCTGTGATGTGCGGGAGAACGATCTCAGCACCGTTCTGCAGTTCCAGGTCAGCTTCTCTTTCAACTTAAATCCTCATTAAGAGAGAAAAATCTGCTTGGAAAGGGAGGGAAAACAAGCTGGCTCTGAGTCATCTGTGAAGCAAAGTGGGGCTGTTTGGCTTTGGAGGTTTTTTTAGTCTGGCTGAAGGGTGAGCCAGGGCTACCACGGCCCCTCGATGGAGCGAGTGGTAGCGGCACAGGTGGGGTGTGGCCAGGAGGGACTGTCCCCGGGGTGAGAGGCTGTGTCCCACCCCGATGTCACCCTGGGGCTGTGGTGCTACGACCTGCGGGCAGCAGGAGTCCTGGTCCGCGTCTTCTGCGCCGAGTCGGAGCTGGGCTGGTGTCAGGGTGCTTTGGGCAAGCAGGGAGGTGGCTGTCACCTGTCACTGCTCCAGGCAGTGACAGCACGGGGCTGGGCAGCATCCTGTACAGCCGGAGGGATGGGCACCGTGAAACACCAGCTCCAGGCTCCCGTCTGAGCGTGCTTGTGTCTCAGCCTTGTGATGAATAAAGCACAGGCTCTCTGAAGCCGACACCCAGCTGCTCAACAAGCTCTCAGAGCGTTCAGAGCAGGAGCCGGGCTGTGATCAGCCCTGCCTGCGTCCCCGCCCGCTCGCTCCCGGCCCGGGCTGACGGCGGGGGATGCTCAGCTCCTGCCGGGTGGAGGGGATCTGTGCCGGGCAGACCCTCTGGGCCCCTCTGGGCCGTGGCTCCCCGAGAAAAGGGGCTGGGGCTGCTGCCCCTTCCCTCAGAGAGCCCCTGCTTGCCGTGGGGTCGCCTGTGCTGCTGTGTCCTGCAGGGACGGGGCCCTCAGTGTCTTGGAGGGGATCCTGGGTGCAGATCCCCTTCCGAAAGGTCTCTCCAGTTCCCTTTCCGTATCCCAGGGCTGTGCAGGAGTGCCTGGACGAGTGTCCCGGCTGCCTTTGGCCGGGCTGCCGTGGTGGTGGCGGTGGGGACGGGCTGGGCGAGTTCCCTCCTGCCCATCCCAATTCCCTGCCCTGAGATCGGGCGCAGAGCGTCCCTTCGGGGGAGGGGAGCAGGGGGCAGCACGGCTCTTGCTGGGATTTCTGGGCAGCATCCCTGGCTCCCACAGCATCCCCACCCGGCAAGGGACAGTCCGGAGCACCCCGGAGCCGGCACAGCCCTCCCAGACTCCTTTTGGGAACGGTGCAGCAGCGTTTTCTCTCATATAAGATTTTCCAGCCCCGTGAGGTTGCTCTGCTCTCCCCAGGGCTGGGCTATTTCTCTCACCTGTGCGGTGCCCAGCGTGTTATCCAGTGACCCCCTCCGAGGTTACGGATAGAAGAAACGTTGTTGTGATGCAGGTTTCCATCCCCCAGCGCTGTCTGTGTCTCATCTGCTGCTCAAGGGGCTGTCAGATTTATTGGGGAGTTTCTGCTCTCTGCCCCTCTATCAGTGTGGATCATTTGCACCTTAAAAGGGCTCGCCGGCCTCTCCCTGGAAATCACCTCTTGTTAGGATGAGCCCTCTCGCAGCCCAGCGCTGTCTCTGGCTGTAAAGAGTTCTCGTTGTTAATATTCAGGGAGCGGTGCCACTTCTCCCAGGACAAAGATCTTGTCGTGGCTGGGCAAATCAGAGTTCATTATCATGTTAATCTGCCTGATTGCAGTCTCCCAGAAGGATTCCACATATGGTCATTCCTGTAGCACAAATAAAAGCTGTTTTGCCTCACTCGCGAGGCTCAGGCTCCTCTCTTGGTGCATGATGACCTTTATCCTTGAGGTGCAATCCTGGGAGACGGAAATATTACTTATTTTTGAACCCGGTCTTAGTTTTGAGTCTGAATTGGGGTTTTGAGCGTTTGCCTTGTGTTTGCAGTCAGGGTTTTCCCTTATCTTTGTTGTCTTATTTTGGCTCTGGTTTTGAATCGGGAAGTGTGAGCTGAACACCCCCCACATTCCCCTGCTCCATTCTGGAGCCTGCAGGGAATCCACGGCTTTCCTGGGAAATACTCTGGGGGAAGCTGTAATCTAATCCTTGGCACTGGTTCTGGTGGGATATGGGGTGCAGGGCACCCCTCACATGGGGTTCAGCTGCTTGCTGAAGGTCTGACTGACACTGCTGGCCCAGGCCTTCAGTCTGACTGCTCATGCTGAATTATTCCAGTGGTTTTTGTAGTACAAAAGCAAGGGTTTTGGGACACTGGTGGAGTACAAGCAAATGAAATGGCTCATTCCACCTTGTTGGCACCCTGGGATGCTCAGCATCCCGTCCAGCCCCACCCCAGGATGTGGCCCGGGGTGGTTGGTCCAGTGTGACCTCAGGGACCCTGGGCTTGGTTTGGGGACAGTTTGTGGGGGCAGCAGTGTCCCACCCACTGCCAGGACCAGGGAAGAGCTGGACTGTGGTTTCACTGGGCATCAGTGCTTCCCTCACCCCTGGGCTCTTCCAGCACTGCACTTGACTTTCATGAGAGGTAAATTTTTTATGAAGCATTTATAGTTTCTTTCTTGCCTCCCCTGAGCCCCGCACTGCCGTCAGCTGCTGGAGGGGAGCAAGCGGCTTGGCAGGAGCGCTGCCAACAGAACCGGTGGTGCCGGCTGCTCTGGGGGCCAGAGGCACACACAGATTTATATTTCTGTTTGCTTTGTTTGCTGTTTCCTGGGCTCTGTGTGCAGCAGCTGAGCACAGACTACAGGGCTCCTTCCTGCACGCTCTGGAAGAGGATGTTGCTCCCACAGAGAATTCCCCCAGAACCTTGCAAACCTCTGCCTTAAGGGGCCTCCCCAGTGCCTCCTGGAGCTCTCCAGGGGTTACAGGGGTGGAAACAGAAGGTATGAGCCTGCCCTGCCTCTGTCCTGCCTCTTGCAAGCAGCTTGTTGGTTTGAGAAGCTCTGACCCAGCTTGGTTGGGGTGGAGGATGCTGAGCCAGGCTGGCAGCTCTGGGATCCCCTGGGAATGTGGAACACAGCTCCATGCAGCAGTTATCACCTTGCACAGGCCCTGGAGCTCCTGCACAGACAGCACAGCCCTGGGTGCAAATGCAAAGGCTCAGGTACAGCAGGGCCTGGCACCAGCCCTGTGGCACAGAATTGTGAAGGCTGGGAAATAACTCTGAGACCATCGAGGCCACAATAACCCATGTACCCAAGGGCCACATTTACAGTCCTTTAAATTACCCTGGAGAGGGGACTCCTCCCCTGTCCTGGGCAGCCCTTTCCACAAAAGAATTGTCCCAATATTCAACCTGAGCCTCTCCTGGCCCAGCCTGAGGCCGTTCCATCTCCTCCTGTCCCTGTTCCCTGGGAGCAGAGCCCGATCCCCCCGGCTGCCCCCTCCTGTCAGGGACTTGTGCAGAGCCACAAGGTCCCCCCTGAGCCTCCTTTTCTCCAGGCTGAGTCCTCCCTCAGGGATTCTCCAGCCCTTCCCCAGCTCCCTCAGCTGCTCCCGGGTCTCTAAACCCTTCCCCAGCTCTATTGCCAAAGTGTTTGTGGTTCCCCGATGCTCCAGACAGCCCTGCCGGCAGGAGCAGAGCCTTTCTTGCACGCAGCAGGTAGGGCTGACTTCCTGATGAGACAGCATTCACTGCCACGATCTCTCTGAACGTGTTTATTTGCCTCTAAACAATGCACACCTGAGCGGCTGTGCCGAGAGTCTTTTGCATGCTAATGGCAGGGGAGAGCCAAATTCAACAAGAGCCACATGGAGCCACTCCAGGCTGTGTGAATGAAAGAAAAGGGAGTTTGAGTTATTGGAAAAACCAATTTGGCTTTATGGAGAGAGATTTTCAGTGCCTCTCAATTATAGACTTATAAATCCTAAATGTAATTCATAAGAGCTGCGTGGCACCAGAGTGAAGGTGACGTGTCATCGCTCACTGCCAGGGAAGGGAAGGTCTGGGTGGCTGCAGAGCTCTCAGGGCTTGAGGATGCTCTGTGCAGGATCCACGTTGGTGCAAGCCAGGAGCTTGTCCAGGACGTGGATTGGAGGTGGGGATGTCCTGCCTGGTGCTGTTGGGTGTTGGGATGGATGGAGGGGTGAGGGACCTGCTGTCCTGGGAGAGCTGGGGCTCAGCAGGGAGGTGCCTTTAACCCCACCAGAGTCTTCCCCAGCCCCTGGGACTGGTGCTGGGTGGGACAGGGAGCAGCTGTGCAGCATCAGAGCCACCTGCCACCAGCTGTGACTAAGGGGCAGGGACAAAGTGCCCCTCTGGGAAAGTGGGATGGGGAGGACAGCGTGGCGGTGCTCTGTTGCCAGAGAGATCCTGTCAGAGCTGGGGCGTTGTGCCTGGAGAGCTGCAGGGCTGGGCTGGGTGAGCTCAGGGGAAAGCACAGAGTGAGTTTTCCAAAGCCCTTGGAAGCTGTCAGGAGAACTCATCAAACAAGGAGATAAAACCTCCCCAGATGCTTCTGGGAGCCTGGCTAGTGCTCTGGGCATGAGTACCTGATTATTAATGGATTTTAAAATGTGCTCAACTGCTGTCCCGCCGCAGACTTTCCTAAATGAGGACATCAGTGGCTGAAATTCCATGATGGAGAGCTGTGGAGAGCCTTCTGCACACGCCAGCATGTCAGAGGTTTGAAAACCTGCTGAGGATTAAGACAGGAATCGATAATCTGGAGTTTAAGACTCCGTGGGTCCCTTCATTAGGAACTTTCCTCCTGAAGAGCTTTATAAACTTCTGGATCAAACTGCCCAGATAAGTCTTGAAGACATAAATTACTGTGTCAGCGAGGAGGAAGGATTAGAGATAACAGGAATTAATACTGAAATGCTTATGCTATAAATATAACAGGATTACACTGGAGTTATATAAAACCCCTTTTCCTTCCTCTGAGTCTCCTCCGGTGGGCAGAGCTCTACTGGGCAGGTGGGCAATCCCCTCTAGTTCTGGCTTCACCTCTGGCTCCCAGAGCATCTTTTCTTAATAGGACAAGGGGGAGCAGCTTCAAACTGATAATGTTCAGTCGGATATTGGGAAGGAGGGTGGGGAGGCCCTGGCACAGGGTGCCCTGAGAAGCTGTGGCTGCCCCTGGATCCCTGGAAGTGCCCAAGGCCAGGCTGGACACTGGGACTTGGAGCAACCTGGGACAGTGGGAGATGTCCCTGCCCATGGCAGGGGATGGGACTGAATGATCTCTAAGCTCCCTTCCCAACCCCATTCCCCTCAGTCTGGGATCTCAAGGCACCTCTCTCCTGCCCCAGCCACCAGGAGGTGCAGGCACAGCCAGGAGCCCTGTCCTGTCCCTTGGGGACACCTATCCTGCCCTGGAGGAGTCCCCAGCCCTCCTGTCCCCCAGCACCTTCCATGGGGACCCCGGGGAGGGGGGTCACTGCAGGCAGAGCATCCCTTGAGGGGCTGGAGCACTCTGCTCCCACCATCCTCATGGATTTCTGGGCTGCTAATTCCCTGCCTGGAAATGAATATTCTCAGGCCTATTTTTGCCCATTTCCTCCTCATTGCAGAGCTTAACAGAGGCTCTGGCTCACTGTGAGGGCTGAGAGCTGTCACTCAGGAGCACTTGGCCCTGCCTGCAGAGCCAACATTAACTTTGTCCGAGGGATGATAAATCTTGGGCTTGTACAGCACAATGCCAGACTTGGAAAATGAAGCATTTAAAGCACAATATTGCAGTCAAATTGCTGGTGAAAATCTCTTCATATTGGCAGCGGAGCTGGAGGGTCTTTGATCTCTCCCAGCTCAGATGTTGCTGCCAAAGAGACTTAAGCTTAAACTTCACTTGGTAAAATAGACTTTTTTTGACAGTTTCCTTTAAAAAAATAATCTCCTCCTAAGCTAAGGAAGCAGGGAGGAGTGGGCAGCCCACAAGGAGATTTCCAGCCCAAATAACGCAGGAAGGAGCCGTTTTCAGCTGCTTCTATTCCTTCTGTAAATCCTGGGCTTAATCCATGGAGTGGCAAGGGGGGAATGCGGCGTTTGAGCCCCTGAAGTGCAAAAGCTGTGGTGGGGAAGGGGGTCTGGCACCGTGGGGATGGTGAAGGGCCTGGCTGTGCTCTGTGCTGGGCTGGTGGTGTCGAGGAGGTGACAGGTTTGGGTGGCAGCAATGCTCAGGACAGGGTGGGCACTGAAGACATTAACACGGCTTTGGGTTTGGTGCTGTGTCCCACCTGACTGACAAGTGAAACAACCCCATTGTGGCACGTAGTGAATGGTTTGAAGAATGGCTGTGCCACCAATATGTGCAGCCAACGCTTTGGGCCAGAGCCTGGCTCACCCTGCAGTGCCGTGCTGTCCCTGCCCTCAGCGGGTTCACAGCTCCGGGGTAGGATGGGAAGGCTCCTGCCTGAACTGAGCCCTCTGTTCATTTTCAGATGAGCTGCTATTTTTAAATCTCTCTTTTTTTTTTTTTTTCCATTTATTTTTCTATCTGTGGATGACCCTAATTTTGACTGAGGAGCTTGGAAAAGCAAAGAATGCAAGGTTACTTCAATCTCCTGAAAGTTTAGAAATCCCCTGGGATGCTGTGTTTGCCAGTGCTGCAGGCACCCATCACCCTGCAGAGCCCTAATTCTGTTTTGCAGCACATCAGGTGAGGTTTTTGCAGAAATTGGTGCCAAATTTCAGCACCAGGTTTGTCCTGTGGTCCTTCCCAGAGGCTGGTGCTCGGTGTGGTGAGTGCTCCGGTGTCCTCTGCATTGGGAGGGGACTGGGGTGCTGGGCTGGCAGCACTGGGGTGCTATCAAGGGCCAGGTGGGTCCCAAATGGAGCTTGCTGAGCTCTGCTGAGAAGCTGAGGATGGCTGAGCCCCCACATCCCTAGCACAGGGATTCCCACCACCTGCATCACACAGGTGCATTTGGCACTGGAAAATCCCACCAGGATCTCCCTGAGGCCTGCAGGAGCTGGGGGTCAGAGCCCCATGGGGGCTGCCCTGCAGGAGCTGGGGGTCAGAGCCCCACTGGGGATGCCCTGCAGTGTGTCAGGAAGCTGTGGCTGAGGCAGAAAGCACAGAAAGTGCAGCTTTGCAGCTGCCTGTGCAGGATGCAGCTCCTCCAGCAGCGGCACAGCCTTGCTCAGCTCCCGCCGGAGCCGGGAATCAGGGGTGCCATGAACCAGAACATTTGGGGCAGTGTGTCAGGAGTCACCAGTGATCCCAGCTGTCCTAGGTGATCCCGGCTGTTCCCTGCAGCCCAGCCTGCCCCTGGCACGCTACACATCCTGCTCTGGTATGATTAATAACAGTGACACAGTGCCCTACGGCAGCCAGATGTGTCTGGCACGGGGCTTGGCTCGGCTGCGCTTACTCAAGGGCTTGTAAGTTCTAAGCCAGAGTCACTGAATCATGGAATGGTTTGGATGGGAAGGGACCTTGAATCTCCTCCCATCGCACCCCCTGCCATGGGCAGGGACACCTGCCACTATCCCAGAGTGCTCAAAGCCCCATCCAGCGTGGCCTTGGACACTGCCAGGGATCCAGGGGCAGCCACAGCTTCTCTGGGAATCTGTTCCAGGGCCTCAACACCCTCTCAGGGAACAATTCCTTCCCAGTATCCAGCCTGGCACGTGGCATCCCAGAGTGTGCCAGTGGCTGCCTGTGGTCTCTCCATGGAGAGCCTGGGCACCCCAGAAGGCTGACCCCAAAACTGTCAGACAGACAGGAGTCTTATTTTATAAGAACATATAAAGATCTAAACATGGAATATTTAAGCTGGTGTTATGCAATGGGAGCTCTTTTAAGTCGTGATTTGTAAAGGCAAGTTCAGATAATTTCCTGAAAGACATTCTGCTAATGATTAATTTAGAATATGTTTAATTCAAGTTAGAGAGATCAAAGAGGGAGCATTTTCCCTGTAATGCCATTTGTGGTTTCACACTTTCACCAGATTCCAGACACTGGGGGACTGTCTGGTTTGTCCTTCCCTGCAATTCCTCTGTGAAAGCTGCAGAGGAAACAATCTGCAGGCTCCGTGCTGGTTTGGGGCAGGGGAAGGGAGAAGAGCCTCGAATACATCCCTGTGAAATTTGCTCTGAGAGTAGTGGAGGGACAGGATGATGGGGGATGTGGAATCAGCCCCTCCCTTCCGTAGTGGCTGCGGGAGGGTCTGACAGTCCTTGGGGTCTAGCTGGGAATGTTTTAGGAGTGTCCTTGCTTATGCATTTTCCATTATTAGTTGTTTTAACCTCCGTGTCGGTGCCAAGCGTCCTTTTAGTTCAGGCTGCAGAGAAACCTTTCCTGGGGGAAGAGAACAAACCCAGCATTTATTTTTGTGAGGGAGGAGGTGCAGCCTTCCCCATGCAGGTACCAGCCAGGCTGGGAAGGTGAGTCCGTGGCTCGCAGGTGAGCAGGGCTCGAGTTTGTCCCTCTGCTCCCGAGCTGCTGCCGCCGTTTGTCTCTTCTCAAGCTCCATCCTGCTGCTTCAGCCCTCATTGTAAAGTTCCTGAATCCTATTTCGGGAAAGGAAGGTAACTTCTTGTGGCTCAGGAAAAGGTTCTGGGTTCAAGTGTCGCTGTTCCTCTGCCCCTGTGCCCGAGCCGGGGCCAGGCGGTGCCTGTGACAGTGACACTGACAGTGATGGATGGTGCTCACGGAGCGCCGTTTGCCATTAATAAAGCACCATCTGGGCCGCGGCTTTCCAAGTTCAGCACTTAAATCCATCTTGTGGCCTGCGGCGAGCTCTGTTCTCTGACGGTCTGGCCGAGACCCGTGGAGCCTCCGCAGGACCGGGCCAGCAGCTTCAGGCACCGCGGGAGGGAGCAGGGATGCTCCTCTGAGCTTAACAGCAACTCCAAAACCCTAGAGCTCGTTCCAAGAAAGACGTGGAGGTGCTGGACTGTATCTAGAGAAGAGCGATGGAGCTGGGCAAGGGTCTGGAGGAAAGGAGGCTCAGGGGCCCCCTTTTCACTGTGTCCAGCTCCCTGACAGGAGGGACTCCCGAGCGGGGTCGGGCTCTGCTCGCAGGGAACAGGGACGGGATGAGAGGGAACAGCCTCAGGCTGTGTCAGGGGAGGCTCAGGTTGGACATTGGGAAAACTTCTCTGCAGGAAGGGCTGTCCAGCCCTGGCACGGGGTGGAGTCCCCATCCCCGGGGGGATTTAAAGCCGTGTGGATGTGGCACTTGGGGATGTGGATTAGTGGTGTCCTTGGCAGTGCTAGGGGATGGTTGGACTCGATGGTCTTGGGGGGCTTTTCCAATCTCAGTTTCCGTGATTTACTTCGGCCCGGGCCAGGTTGCGAGCTCGGGCTGCTCCAGGAGAGCGCCAGGGCCCTCCCTGACGTCTCCGTGCAGTTGCTCCATGTCCCGGTGCCCGCAGAGCCGAGAGCCGGACGGACTGTGCCCGGGCAGGGATCGCACCCGGGAGCGGCACAGCCCCAGCCGGGTCCCCGATCTCATCCCCCCGGTGCTGTCAGCGCCCCCCACCCCGAGGGCACGGCGTGCCAGCAGCGGCATCGCCGGCGGTGTGAAACCCTCTTTATTTACAACACACATTCTTCATGCGGCACCGAGCCCCAGGAACGGGTTAATGCCGTCCCGTGGGGCTCCCACATTGCAGCCTGTGCCTGCTGAGCGACTGTTTGATCAGATAATGCACTTATTTGATCAGATAACGCGTGTGCTCCATGTATTTGTCAGGAAGCGATGCGTTCCCGGTGTTTGTGGGAAGCAAGGAGGCAGCGCGGGTGTCAGGAACAGCCTTTGATCCGCCGAGATGCGCGAAGTGCAGCAGGAACCCGGCCCTGCCAAGTGCAGCAGCTCCTCAAAACTCCGGGGCTGCCGGCGCTGAGAATCCCACGGGAATTCTGGCAATGGGAGAACCGAAACGTTCAGCATTGATGACTCGAACGATGGGCCATTTGCACAGCGGCCGGGGCGCCGCAGACCCCAGCGAAGGGGAGGAGGAGGAGAGGTTTTGGGGATGCGGTGGCTAAATCTCTGCATAAGAACAGCCCTGGGGTCGAGGGGACGAACACCCACCGCCGGAGGACTGACCACACAAACCGACCTTTGTTTAGCAACAGGCTGGGTTTGCAGACAGATGAGGAAAGAGACCGATAAGAGGCAGATCCTGCAGGTTTTTATCGGGGTAAGGGCGATGTTCTCCCTTACACAGCTGACTCAGGTGTGAAGCTTCCCCCCGGGGAGGTATCGGGACATTCCCACTTAGGCCTGGAGGTTTTCATCCCATCTTATGGGGCATAACTGACTCAACTGCCCCTCAGGTGGGATGGGAGATGGTTCTGGAGTTGGAAATGTCACACAGGGAGCTGTGTGGGGGTTGCGTTGTCCTTGGTGTCACTTCACAAGCTCCAGACCCCTCACACTCACATCCCCCCAAGCTCTGCCCCTCCTGTGCTGTCACTGAGTCTCTTTGTCCTGCAGAGAGATGCCAAGGGCCAGTACCTGTTTGACCTTCTCTGCCACCACCTGAACCTGCTGGAGAAGGATTACTTCGGCATCCGGTTTGTGGATCCCGACAAGCAAAGGGTGAGAGAGAGTCCCTCCTACCCAGGCTGGGGGAGCGGGGCCCAGGCTTGTCCTTGCAGCTGAAAGCCAGAGTGTGAAGCAGAGATCTGGAATAAAATCAGCTTTAGGCAGTGGTGAGGGGCTCTTCCCCAGCAGCTCTCTCCCGTCCTGCTGCTGGCCAGGGGGCTCTGGATGCTCCGAGGGGTCGTTCCCCTGCCCAGGGGACAGGGCATGGCCTCCTGAGCCCTCTGGGGACCCGCTGGGGAGGGGTCTGGGACGCACCCAGGTTCTGGCAGCAGCAGTCCCGGTGTCCCGGCTCCCCGAGAGCCCTCGGCGCTGGTCAGGGTGTGTTCCCGAGGGGCTCTCCCGGCTCTCGGGACCCTGCGCGGGGCTGCGACATCCCGGAGTTTGCTGAGTAAGAGAACGTGCTGCTATTGTGAAGCGAGGTCCCCTGGCAGCGGGTCTGCAGGACCGTGTCTGGCATAGATCCACGTTTTAACACTGCGATCAGTCCATTTGACAGCTCTGTGCGAGCCTCCAAACGCCTGAGTGTTGCCTCGGGCAATGGAGACTGAGACGAGCGGGAGTTCAGGAGCTGGAGCCGGGCAGGACCTGGCGTGACCCAGCTCCCGACACGGATCCGAGTCCTGCTGGTCCCGGGCAGCTGCAGCGGGGCCAGCGAATGGGACAGACCCAGGGCCCCAGCAAGGCTGCATCGGCACGCCAGGGCTGTGTGGGTGAGCCCTGGGTTAAACAGGGTTGGTGCAGAGCGAGCTCTGCCCAGTGTCCGGGCTCTGCCCAGTGTCCCTTCAGTCTCCCCTTGCCATTGGAGCCCCGAGCCTGTGAACAAGAACCACTTGGGGCTCCAGGCACAGCTGTGGATAACAGCCTCGTGTCGTGCTCACCACTGATTGATAGAAGCCACAGAACAACCAATTTGTGCTCCCAGGGCTCCTCTGGCCCGGCTGTGACAAGGAGCAGTCGAGGCTGAGCCAGGAGCTGGGCGTGGAGCTGCTCCCTCCCGGTGGGCGGGACTGGTCTGAGCCTCCTGCTCCCCCCAGCTCCCTTCTAGGGGCACTCACCCACACCCAGGTGGCTTTTCTCACCCAGAGCAGAACCCTCCTCTTTCTCATCCTCTGCACCTTATCAAGTCATGGCTGTCAGGTTTTAATTACCTTCTCTTCCTTTCAGCATTGGCTGGAGTTTACCAAGTCGGTTGTGAAGCAGATGCGGGGTGAGTGTTGCAGGTGATCTGTGCTCCTTCCATTTTAGATGTATTCCCATTTTCTCCAGCCCATCCCCTCTGGGGTCAGTTCCCAGCCCCTCTCCCAGAAACAGGTTCCTCCAAAAGCTGTTCTGGTGGGTTGAGAGCAGGATTATCCCCCCCAGCCCCATGGCAGCTGCAGCCAGCACAGGGGCATGGGGCACCAGCCTCTGTGGGGACCAGGACAGGAATGATGGGGGTGAGGAAGTGAGATTTGGGAGTAGGAAGTGGGTTGGGTGGCAGGTGGATGAGCCACTGGCACTTCCCCACAGCTTTATTAGAGGCATCAACTCTCGCCATGGCCACTGCAGTGAGGAGTGTCCCTGCCTGTCTGCCCCCTCTTCACCAAGGGCACTTTGGGGTGAACAAGGCAGGTGGGTGAGAACCCAAGTGGTACCTGACTCGAGCGGGGTGGTTCAGGGGTGAAGGGGATGAGCCCTGCCCTTTGGTGACACGGTGTCCCTGCTCTCTGCAGCCCAGCCTCCCTTCACCATGTGCTTCCGTGTCAAGTTTTATCCCACGGACCCCGCGGCGCTGAAGGAGGAGATCACCAGGTGAGGACAGGCACTGAGGTGGGCTTTGAGATCCTTTCCTACCTGAACCACCCCTGGGTTCTGTGGTTAAAGCCCCTGACTTGCTCTGTAGCTGCAGTCAGTTCCAAGCCCACATCCCAGGGCAGAACACTCCAACACAGCCCCGGCTCCGTGACACAATCACTGCTGCTCAGACTCCACTTCAGAAGCAGCCATCGGTGCCCTGCCTGAGCACGTCCCCAGCTCAGGGTGTCCTGATTGTGCTCGGCCTGTCAGGAAGGGTTTGAGTGTGCCCAGTCCCCTGGCACTCCCTGGAGCAGCCAGCCGTGTCCCTCTGACGTCAGGAGCGCGGGGTGGGAGCTGCGGTGCAGAGCCTGACGGCAGAGCCTCTCCCGAGTTTCTATCTTTAGGGGCTCTTCATGCTGCTCTTCCTGCCAGCAGGAAGGACACGAGGAACCCGCAGCAGCTTTGGAAAATGAGCTGTGGCTGTGGATCTCCAGCAGCCCTGGCCCCCGGGGCAGCTCTGTGTGGGGCAGCTGGGCTGGAGCCTCCACTGTCGGGTTCTGACTTTGGACAAGAGTCTGCAGGAACAGGCCAAGGGGGAATGGCTTCCCACTGCCAGAGGGGAGGCTGAGATGGGATGTGGGGGAGAAATTCCTCTCTGTGAGGGTCGTGAGGCCCTGGCACTGGAGCAACCTGCTCTAGTGTGTCCCTGCCCATGGTAGGGGGTGGAATACAGAGAATTTCCTCCCCAAACCTTATCTATCTCTGCCTTCTTTCAGCCCCCACAGGTCCAGGTTGAGGCCCCCATGCAGGTGAGCTGCCCCTGCTTGCTGCCCTTTGAGGTGTGCCTGCAGCTGCAGCTGGAACTTGGGCTTAAAATTCACTTTTTCCTGGACCGAGTCCACTTTAATACGAGGATTTATCTTTAATGTACTTTATCTGTGAAAATTAATAGTTTACCTCATCATAAACTCGGATTTGAGCAATGATGCGTGACTGAGCACTGTAGAGTGCGAGTCTGCTTATTTAAATTCATTTCTGAGCGCTCCATTTTGCTCCTTCACTCCATGACTTATGCTTTACCAGCTAAAGGTTTTCCCAAATGCCACATGACGCAGCCCAAAATGTTATTTAGGTTTAAACTTATTGGAATACATAATTTTTCCAGCATAGTTTGTCTTTCCACTGGGCACAGAGTCAGGGATGGGGCGCACAGGAGGGGAGCACTGGGTGATGCAGCCTGGTCATGGCGAGCACAGAGGAGGAAAGTGGGTGCACACGCCAAAAGTTGGAGGGACACAGAAAGTTTGGGAAGGAGAAAATCACATTATGGGAAAGCTGAACATCCAGGGAAAATGCAGCAGGCACTGGTGGGTTCTAGGTCATGAGATCCCCTTTAGACCACTGGGCACCTCGGCTGGGCTGGGATTTGCAGCTGTGTGAAGAAACACGATGGATACCCAGGTCAATGGAGATCTCCAGCAGCCCTCGGGTCGTGTGCTGGGCCTGGAGCAGGCACAGTGTACCTGGAACACCATGGGCTGGGAAGGGGCTGGGATGGGCCCCAGTCCCAGCCAGGATCAGCCCAGCCAGTGCCATGTTTGGGAAAAGGGCTGCTGGGAGAGAGATGCCAGAGCGATTGTCTGGTGGCAGATATTCCATGTCTAAATTGGCTGTTTGGGCAATTTGAACTGTCCTTACCCAAGGCACTCTCCTGCTGTCCCCAGGTACTTAGTCTTCCTGCAGATCAAGAGGGATCTGTACCACGGCCGGCTGCTGTGCAAGACGTCGGATGCTGCATTGCTGGCTGCCTACATCCTGCAGGGTAGGGCCCCAGTTTCTGCTCTCTGACAGCACAAATTCTCTTTTCCTGCAGGTCCCTGAACCTGCAGTTCTGATGGCACCCACCAGTGCTGGGCTGGGCTGGGCTGAGGGAGGGTGAGGATGGCTGCTGGGCTCTCACCTGCGAGGCCACACCTGTGCTGGGGGCACGGTGTCCCCAGGAGCAGCTCATGGGCTCATCCAGCCCCTGCTCTCCTGCCTGTTCTCCTGCCTGCTCCTGTAGCTCGAGGAATTAATAAATCTGGGACAGTGACCATCTGCTGCCAGGTGATTGCCGCACAAACAGCACAATTAATTGGATGCAGTTAACTGCCTGACAAATGATCCCTCCCCGTGGGAAGTACAGAGGGGTCGGAGGGGCGTTCCCGGGCTGTGCCAAGCCCTGGTTGGGTGCTGCCAGTGCTGTGCTCTGGTTGTGCTGCTCTTCCCAACTGGATTTGTCTCCCACCAGCTGAGATTGGGGACTACGACCCAGGGAAGCACCCAGAAGGCTACAGCTCCAAGTTCCAGTTCTTCCCCAAGCACTCGGAGAAGCTGGAGAGGAAAATCGCGGAGATCCACAAGTTGGAGCTGAGGTACGGGAGCTATGGGATTGGTGATGCTCAGAGCATTTTGTCCTTCTTGGGATTTTCACTCTCATCATGGGCTGGGCCCTCGCCCCTCATGGGTCACATCCAGCTGGGATCTGCTCCTGCCTCAGCCAGCACAGCCCAGGGGACCTTTGGATGGGCACAGTGACCATAAACCCCCTGCTGCCCTCACAAACCCCCTGCTGCCCTCACCCCTCCCTGGGGATGCGAGGTGCACATTCCATCAGCAATCCCCATTATCCCATGGCACTGCTGGTGCCGGAAGGGTTCCCAGGGAGGGAAGTGGGTTTAACTTCCCAAAAACCCATCAGAGCTGTGTCCTTATGTGCCAGGGGCTGCAGCCTTCTGCCTCAACACTCCCCTTTCCTTCCCCCCGACGAGATGCTTGTGCTGCAAGTAGGGAATTCACCCCTAAATTTGCCAGATGCCTTTTGACCCTTCCCGGTGCTGCCAGTTCAGCGTGGCTCCTGTGGATGTAGCTGGCAGGAGAGGATGGGCCTGGCTTCAGTGCTGGGCTCCTGCTGATCCCATAAAAATTGAATGGGAACGTGCTGTGGCTGATGCTCCATAATTAACAGGATCCCTGTAGCTGCCTTTCACCGTCCTGTCTGCCATGGAATATTCTCTTTTTCCCGGTTTTTCCCTCCTGCAGTGGGCAGACACCAGCGACTTCAGAGCTGAATTTTCTCAGGAAAGCCCAGACTCTGGAGACCTACGGGGTTGACCCACACCCGTGCAAGGTAAAACAGTTCCTAAACCCATTCCCTAGGCTGTTGCTGGGGATGAATTCCCCTCTGCAGCCAGTGATGATCTGCAGAGGTGCCAGGGACTGTCCCAAGGGCATTTGTCACTTGCCAGCACCCCTGTGGCCATGGGCAGGGGGCTGTGCTGAGGCCATCAGCCTTGTCCAGCCTCGGCCCCATCCCTGACCAGTGTGAGTGCAGAGGGGAGTGGGGAGAGGGAGTGCTCTGAAACCCTTCCAGTGGTGTCAGGGGAGCTGCAGAAAAGTGTTTTCAGCGCGGACAGCTGGACCAGGGTGGTTGATCCTCTCCTGCAGGGTCAGTGACGTGGCTGAGGAGCCAGCAGGCATTAATCTGTCTGGGACAGTCCATCCCTCTGCCCTGCCCAGCCCATAATCCAGTTTGCAGCTGGAAATGCTCTTTAATGACTGAGGATGTCACTGCATGTGGCTCTCTGGTCCCTGGTAATCCCATCACATGCAGATGGGTGTGGGGTACAAAGCAGACAGAAAATTCTCCTCTCAGGCAGTGCCTGTGCTGGGGTTTTTCCCTGGGGCTGTTCCCTGAACTGTGCCACATAAACACAGTGACAGTAAACTGGGGGGGAATGTTCCTCCTGTGCACAGACACTCAGGAATGTCCCTCCTGTGCCAGCCGGGGCTGCGGTGTCCCAAGGGGGATGAGATTGGGCTGCCTCCCTTGCCTGTGCAGGTGTTGGGTTGGGCGTCAGCGCTCTCTGCCTTTGGCCATTCAGCCTTGACAGCTGAGATGGACTTCTGTTCTGGCATCCCTTAAAAGCCTTCTGGGTATCTGCTGGCCAAAAACCCCAGGATGAGTCCAGCCACGGCTGCTGACCCACAGCTGTTTCACGTTTCTGCAATCCAGTCTGTTCCTGGTTTTCCCTGTGTGCAGTGCAGTCACCAGTCCCTCCCCTAGAGTCCTTGGGGCTGGATTGAAGTGTTGACATTAATTAGTGGGTTTGGACTGGCTCAGTGCCGCCCAGGGCACGGGCTGGGCAGGGCTCCGAGGCAGGGAAGTACAGCTGGGGTTATCATGTTCTGGCTTAATTGCTATATATAATAATGTATATTTAGAACTTGAATGTCAGTGATCCTTGTGGGTCCCTTCCAACTCAGGATCTTCTATGATAATATAATAAATAACCATATAAGCTATATATATATTATAGTAATTGTATATACACTAAATAAAGTGTATATCTATATAATAACTATATACAGTTACACAGGGTAGTCTAGTTGCAATATATACTGTATAAATACACTTTAATTGCAACAATTACAACATGGTATTATATTAATGGCATAAATCCTATACATGCCAATATGGCATTTAATATAAATGATAACAGATAACTATGACATCCTGCTGGCAGCACTGGCACCCAAGGTGGTGCAGTGCCCAGCTCTGGGGCAGAGGGTGTGGGTGCAGTGCCCAGCTGTGGGGCAGAGGGGGTGGATGCCATCCCAGCTGTGCTGATGGTCAGCAGCTGCACAAGCCCTGGCTGCTGCATTGCAGGATGTGTCTGGCAACGCGGCATTCCTGGCCTTCACCCCCTTCGGCTTTGTGGTTCTGCAGGGCAACAAGAGAGTTCACTTCATCAAGTGGTGAGTTCCCCCTGCGGGGTCCTGTGGCTCCTTGGGCATCCCCGGGGTGGCAGAGGGGTGGCCGGGTGTGTGGGCACTGGACAGTGCTCAGTGCACCCAGAGCCTGCACCCAGGCTCGTTATTCACTCCATTTGTCCCCATTAAACGTCATCGTGCCAGGAGCTGGCTGGGCTCCGGGCTGGGCTGGGTGGGCTCTGCACAGCTCCCACCTGCCTGTCCTTGTCCCTCCAGGAACGAGGTGACCAAGATGAAATTCGAAGGGAAGACTTTCTATCTGTACGTAAGTCAGAAGGAGGTGAGTGCTCCCCCTTCCCGTGGCACTTCCTGGGCACAGCGTGCTCCTTCCTCCAGTGGGCTCTCTGGGATTGTGGCAGCAGCATCACCCTGGCCCTGCAGGGCAGGGACATGGGGACAGGACAGCAACTGCAGCTCTGTGCCAGTGCTGGGGTCACCTCCCTGCTCCTGCTGGTGCCCAGATCTGGGCATTGGACCCCACAGCCCCCCTTAGCCCCAGGCCAGGCCACAGTGGAGCCTCTGCCAGGGCCCCCCACAGCTCCTGGCCGTGCCTTCCCTTGGGATTATTCCCAAGGTACTTGCTCATTGCATCATCCCTCAAACTCAGCCACAACACCTCTGGCTGGAGCTGGCTCCCACAGGAGCCATCAGCAGGAATTTTTTACAAGCCCTGTTGCCAAAGGCTGGGAGCAGAGTGGGAGGTGGGGCACTGGAGCACATCTGCCCATCCCTCATGCCAGGTGCTGCACCAGGTTGGTCCCTGCACCCCAAACAGCTCCAGGGAAGGGTGTGCCCGTGCCAGTGCCTCTCTCCAGCTCTGTCTACTCCATTCTTTTTCTGTGGGATGCGCAGCACTCCCTGTTCTCCCCCCAACTCCCTGTCTTTCTCCTTTAGGAGAAGAAAATTGTTCTCACCTATTTTGCCCCAACACCAGAAGCCTGCAAACACCTCTGGAAGTGTGGCATTGAGAACCAGGCTTTTTACAAGTAAGTGTGGCTTTGTGGGGTGTCCTGCAGCCCCCATGGGTCAGTGCCCACCTGTGGGCTCCATCCAGGCACTGGGATCAGTCACTGGCCATGTGGCACCTCATCCCAGTGGACCTGGCAGAGCCACCAGCCACCAAAAGCACCAGTGGCCCTGGATGGGGTCTCTGCCCCACGGGGTCCTTCCTTTCCCAGCCCCTCTGTGTTCATCCCTCCTCAGCAAACTTCCATCAGGAAATTATAACTAATTATTTGGGCCGAAGCCTGGAATGCCAAGCAGCACCATCCTGTTCATGCCACACTTAACCCAGGCTGCTTTGTGCTTCGTAATGAGTTTTATTTTAATCAGCAAGCTGCGAGACAGAGCATGCAATGCATTCCCACTGGGAATTCTGCAATCAGCAGCTGCAATCAGCAGGTTTCACTCCTGATTACATGAACATGAAATGAAATTGCAATATTGCTTTACAAATCTCCCTGTGATTAATCATGGTAGTGAATCACTGCTGGGCTGTGCACCCACTGGGTGGACCACAGGCTGGGCTGAGCTGCTGCTGCTGGGCACTCCCAGACTGAGGGATCAGCTCCTGTGGGATGGGGAGGACATGGAATGGCCCCTCTGGGCAGCTTCACCCACCCCAGTGAGTGTCCACCTGCCCAGGAGGGGCCAGGTCTGTCACCCTGCAATTCCCAGGCCGTGGAGGGCTTTCAGTCCCTGCTCCTGGGTGTCGCTGCTGGCCCTGGGGTCCAGGTGGGAGTGGTAGCCTCAGCCCCCTCCAGACCCCTTGGCAGTGGGTCCATCCTGGACAAGATTCCACTGCCAGCAGGGATGAGCTGTGCTGGCAGAGGTGGCTGCAGGTGCTCATGTCCCGCCGGTGCCACTCACCAGTGCCAGCAGTATAGCTCGCTGCCTCCTCTGTCCAGCTCGGCAAAGTACGACAGATTCCAGCTGGCTGTATTTCCAGGAGTGCCCCTGTCCCCAGAGCCCTCTGGCAGCATCTTCTAGACACTTAGCCAGAGAAACTGCGGCCTGCGTTGGTGGTGCAGGAACCGAGTCCGGTTGGCTATCAGCTGAAGATGAATAATGAGAGGGCTCTTGGTGTGCCTTTAATTCTGAGTGGCTTTATTGCAGGAAGCTCAACACAGAGAGGAGGCAGGGATCCAAGAGCCCCAGGGGGCCTCAGACCCAGACTTAAGAGTTATCACGTACCACCAATCACCAGGGGGTCTGGGGGAGGATAGGGAAGGTCCAGGGTTACTTGGTCCTATGGGATGGAGAAGGGAGGGGGCCCAGGAGATAACATGGGATAATACAAAGGCTCTTGGGGGGAGGGAGGAGATGATGGACACCAGCAGTGGCTACTCTGGTTTGTCCTGGGTTAAACCATGGTCACTCCACTTTCCAGGGGGTTCCCAGCCCCTTTGGAATTTCTCCACCTGGGATCTTTCTCTAAGTCATCTCCCCCTGGGGGCTCCAAGGACACATCCACAGCAGCTACACAGCACTTCATTCCTGGTGCCATTCCACGCTTCCAGGGCCCTGCTCCTGTCACCTGGCCTCGCTGCCGGTGGCTACCTGTGCTTGGCCAGCAGGGCTGGGCTCTCACAGCGCTCCCGGTGCTGTTGCAGGTTGGAGAAGTCGAGCCAGGTGCGGACAGTGTCCAGCAGCAACCTGTTCTTCAAGGGAAGCCGGTTCCGATACAGGTAAACCCTGACTGCAGCAGCAGCCACTGGCTGTGTTATTGTGGGCTCCTTTGGGGAGCAATTTGGGCTTGCAGGAGCCTGGGAACATGTCAGGGTCTCCCAAAGATCCCCCCATGCCACTGTCTGCTGCTGTCTCTGTGTCACAAATGCCACCTCCCTCCCAGCCTCATGGGAGAAGATTTGGAGGGACAGGAGTGGGGGGTGGGGGATTTGGGGGTTAAGAACAACAAGGTGTAAAATAAATCACCACTACCCGTAAATTCCTGCACTGAGTTGCTGGAGCGAGAGCCTGGACCTGGGACCTCGTGTCTACAGATGAGACACCCCCATGTGTCCCCAGCACTGAGGTGCACAGTGCTGGCACCCTCCTCGCTGGCATGGGAGGACCTGGATGCCTGTGCTGTGTCCATCTCAGCTGAGGGGAGGTGAACCCTTGGTGTCCAGCATCTCATGCCAGAAGAAGCAGCAGAAATGGTGGCAGAGGTGTCAGCCTAGCCTTTCCAAGCTCCTCCATCGCCCCCATTCCCAACAAACAATTCTGCTTTCCCCTGGGGCTGCGAGGAGACCCCCCTGGAGAGCTGTGTGGGGAGAGGCCCGGGTTGTGCATGGTGTGGCTGTCAGGGCTGTGCTCTTGTCCTCACCTCTGCTGCTCTTGGCCCTCCTGCAGCGGCCGCGTCGCCAAGGAGGTGATGGAGTCCAGCGCCAAGATCAAGAGGGAGCCCCCCGAGATTCACCGGTAAGAGCCCAGCAGCAGGTCCCAGGGGTGGCTGCCTGGGGTGGGAGAGTAGCCAGAGCACTGCCCAGTGTCCAGCGTGGGAGAGTAGCCAGAGCACTGCCCAGTGTCCAGCGTGGGAGAGTGGCCAGAGCACTGCCCAGTGTCCAGGGTGGGAGAGTGGCCAGAGCACTGCCCAGTGCCTGGGGTGGGAGTGTGGCCCAGAGCCGTGTGCTCATGGCGCTGGCACTGTCCTGGCTCTGATCCTGTCCCTGCTCCTGTCCCCAGGGCCGGGCTGGTGCCGAGCCGGAGCTGCCCGTCCATCACACACGGCCCCCGGCTGAGCAGCGTGCCCCGCACCCGGCGGAGAGCCGTGCACATCTCCATCATGGAAGGTAGGAATGGGGCAGCCCTGCCGGACACGTCAGGGTACAGGAGCAGGGACACACACCTGGGGACACAGACACACAGGGATACACACACACATACTTGAAGACACACACACGGGGATACACACACACACACGAGGACACCCAGACAGACAGGGACACACACACAGGAACACACACACACACAGGGACGAACTCATGCACACCTGGGGACACACACTGACAGACGGGCACACAGACACACGGACACAGACATGTACACTCAGACATGTACACAGACAGACACACACAGACATGTGCACACACACACACACACGTGCACACATGTCCAACTGCAGTCGCAGCCCCAGTGTCTTGTCCTCAGAAAGGCTGGTGTTTCACCCATCCTGCAGCTGTCAGAGGAGGATGCACTGGGAAGAAGGTCTGGCAAAAGGCAAAACACTGGGAGCAGCTGTGGAGCTGCCCCACAAGGCTGGGGACACGCTGAGGGCTGTGGCTGTGCTGCTGGTGCATGCCAGTGTCCACTCTTTTACCTGCTGGTGACAGCAGTGTCCGACTCCCGGTGACATGGTTGTTCCCTGCCCCCGGATGGGCTTCGGGGCCAGTCCTGCCCTAGCACAGCCACACCGATCCTGCTCGTGGTCCTAGAATGCGAGCAGGGACAGGGACTGCCTGCCCTAAGGGGCGGATTTAATTCCACCGAGGGATCCCAGGGTCGATGTCTGTGCCAGTTTTGGGGGTGGAAGCAGACAGGGTCACCTCTGTCACCCAGTGGCACGTGACAGTCTCTCCCCCACAGGTCGCTGTGAAGCAGCCGGAGCGTAAAATCACCTCCCCCCATAAATCACCCAGAGCTGGTACCACCCCTTTCCGTTTCCTTACTCTCACTTCAGCGCGGTCCCGTGGGGTGCCCAAAATAGTGCTGACCCCAGGGCCGGCAGCAGTGCCACTGACAGAGCTGTCCCCGCACTCCTCGTGTCCCTGTGCCACCGGCCACCATGGTGAAGTGCCTGGTAAAGATTAAAACCAGGGTCAGCGTCCACCTGTGGCTCATCAACCACTGCTGCCGGGAGGTGCGGGTGCGGGTGCTGGCCCTGGGGCCGCGGCTGCTGTCCCGGGCCCTGGGGATCCTGCCGCTGCTCCCGGCTGTCCCCAGCCTTGGCCACGATGCTCCTTACGGCCCCGGGAACCCACCTGAGCCAGGTAACGCTGTGCCGCAGGGTCTGGGCTCTTCTGGAGTGCACACGGGGATCCCCATGGACTGTGGTCCCCATGGTCAGCTGGTGACCGCTGCCCCGGGAGCAGGTGGGATGCAGGAATGCAGGATGCAGGATATGCGTGGCAGGTTGTGGGCTGGGGTCTCCGAGGCTGGCTGGACTCCAGGTTGTTATTACCCCAAAGCAGCTCTGGTGGTAGGGCTGGACTCAGATTTCCCAGAATTTTCTGGCTTCTGCTGTCAGTCCTGTGGAAGCAGATGGCAGGAGGGTTTGGGTCTGGGGGCCAGCACTGTTCTCATTGTGGTGACGAGCAGGGGTCCCCTCACTGGCTGTCCCCTATGTCGGGGACGCAGTGGGTGCCGTTCCCATGAGAGGAGAGAGCACAGAGCCGGCAGGGTGACAGCCTGTTCCCTCCTCACTGCCCGGGAGCCCCGGTGCCGCCGCGGCACTCGCGCTGAACCGGGCTGAGCTGGAGGCATCCGGGCAGCGCTCACAAACGAGAGGCTGCAAATCCCCGGGAATGCGGCCGGATGAGCTCCGGATGCTGCCCTTCACCCTTCGGCAGCCAGGATTTGTGGTGATAACATGTCAAGGTGCTTTGGTGCACTGTGCTCTTCCCGCGGCGACAGCTCCAGCCCTGTCCCTCGCCAGCCGCCTGCAGGGTGGCCCTGGAGACCAGCTGGTCCCCACTATGACCTTCAGACACCCTCCCGGGAGCTGCGGCCACTGCAATGGCAGAGTTCCTATCCCCCCCCGCCTGCCAGAACTACCTGAAACAAGTCCCATATGTGTATGGTTTCTTGGAATTTGGGGATTTGGAGGAGATGGTGGTAGGGGCAGGAGTTCCTTGGCACAAAGGACCGAAGCTCAGCCTGGTACGGTGCTGGGAGCTGGCACAGGGGGCTGGCCCACAGCTCTTCCCGCGGCTCCAGCTCGTGTGTGAGTGATGTAAAATATCTGGTTTGTGGTGAACTCAGAGCAGCCTGTGCTGCAGGGGTCTCCTGCACCTGATGTGACGGGGGACACCCACCCCCGCCAGCCCAGCATAACCCTCTCTTCACACACCTCCCACCCCGGGTTCTCACAGTCCCCACCCCTCCCTGCACTCCCCCCGCCTTGGCTGCGCTCCCCAGCTCGTTCCTGTCACTGTCGCCGTGTCCCCTTCCTGCCCACGGTGCCGCAGTGCCAGTCTGGCGCTGCCAGAGGCAGAGGGGCCCCAAGCACGGTGGGCAGCTGCCAGGGGGACTGTCACTGTCACCTCAGGGCAGCCACAGCCCGCGGGTGCGTGTGATCGCCTGCGGATGAGCCTGGACCCTGCCGTGGTCGCGGCTGGCAGCCAGCGGCTGGCGGTGCCGGTGACGAGCCAGGCGGGTGTCGGAGTGCCACCGCCGCAGTCACGAGTCGCTTGAAGGGCCTGCAGGTCCCGAAGGAACAACAACCACCAGCAGCAACCCGGGGCCCTGTGGGACGCTCCCGGCTGCGGAGAGGGACCCCCCCCCTGCACCCCGCTGAGCGCCCCCCTTGCCCCTCCCTGTCTCCCCAGGCCTGGAGTCCCTCCGTGACAGCGCCCACTCGACCCCGGTGCGCTCGGCTTCCCACGGCGACGCCTTCGCGGGCCCCGGGCGGAGCGGCCGCGCCGAGAGCAGCGAGCGGGTGGCCGTGATCGCCGACGAGAGCTACAGCCCCGCGGACAGCGTGCTGCCCACGCCCGTGGCCGAGCACAGCCTGGAGCTGATGCTGCTATCCCGCCAGGCCAACGGGGCTCCGTGCAGCATCGAGGAGGAGAAGGAGTCGGAGGCGGGCACGCCGGCGGCGGAGGCGGAGGGCGAGCTGCGGGCGCTGTGCCCGGGCGCCGGCGGCCTGGGGCCGGCACAGGCCCAACAGGTGAATAAGTTTGTTTTAAGTGTCCTCCGTTTGCTCCTTGTGACAGTTGGACTCCTCTTTGTTTTGCTCCTCCTCCTGATCGTCCTTACCGAGTCCGACCTTGACACTGCCTTTTTCCGTGATATCCGCCAGACCCCAGAGTTCGAGCAGTTCCATTACCAATACTTTTGTCCCCTCAGGCGATGGTTTGCCTGCAAGCTCCGCGCCGTGGTAAACCTGCTCATTGATACCTGAAGGCAGGAGCCACCACGGGGGCCTGGACCTGCCGCCGTCCCCGCGCGGGACCCGCCGGGGCACTCACTAACCCTCCCCTCCCGACCCAGAGCCCGGCCGGCCGAGGAGGCGGCTTTCCGGGAGGAAGAGGAGGGTGGGGGCAGCCCCCGGAGCCCCCTCCTCCCCGTGCCCAGCCCCGGAGCCCGCACAACACTTCCCGCCCCGATCCCACGCGCACGACTTGGGAAGCACCGAGCAGAGGGGAATTCATTGCTCTGCTGCCCCCGCGCCCGCGCAGCAGCCGGGGCTGGCGGGGCCGTTCCGCAGGAGCTTTAGCAATGGTGCTACTGAGGTTTAATTTAACACTCGTGTACTGTTACGGTATTAAATCCGCACTGTGCCCGCCACCCCCGCCCTCCACGAACCGCTTGGCAGAGCCTTCCCTGCTCACCGGAGCCTCCTACGAGGCTCTCGGGGACGCCCCGGTGCCCCCGCCTCCCCACAGCGTGGCGAGCCGGGAGCCCTCGCCCCGCTGCGGACTCGACCCTTCGCCACTTTTTTAAGCCTTGAAGCATCGGTGCTCCCGAGGGCAGGGGAGCATGGAAGCCAGGGGACGCCGGGCATGCTCGGCCAAACCTGGCGTGGAGCTGCAGTGACTGTGTCAGATTTCTTGGGATGACCTTTAACCGCCGCCAGTTGTACCTGTTTTGTAAAAAAACAAAACAAAAAAGTCAAAAAAAACCCCAAAAAACAAAAAAGTCAAAAAAAAAAAAAAAAAAAAAAAAAAAGAAGAAGAGACATTTCAAGGTCTATTTTAACAAGGAAATGCTATTTTGTTATCAAATCTAATCCAGTCCTTTTTTTACTTTACGGATGGGGTGACCGTGGGTGCCGGTACCAGGCAGTTCCCAGTGAGCAGCAGTTTGAGAGTAAACTATGCCAGCCCAGCCCTGCTGGGTTTGGGACAGAGGAGGAGCTCTGGTTTTGGGACTCTTCCCAAGAGGACACAAGTTCAGAAGCGCAGGTGATACTGAAGAAGCCAACGGACACCTTTAGCCCCGACCGTCGTTGAGTGCAAGTCAATGAACCCAACCCATGGCACTGGTGATGACCCCTGGGACTGCTGGTCACCAGGAGCAGCAGCCCATCCACAGGGAGCAATAACAGCCAGTTCTGGTCAGGTTGGGGTGACAAGTTGGACATATCAGAAAAAAAAAAAAAAAAAGGTAAAAAACAGTTGAGCAAGTTTAATTTCATCTCAGGGAGAGATTTTTCCATAAGCTGGGGCCATAACTGCAGTTTTACAAAGCCTGATGTCCATGTTGTCTCTGAGCATCCAGCACCCAGTGCCGGGCGGGACAGTGACGCTAGGCCACACGGGCTCCTTGTCACTGCAATAAGGGGACAGGTCTAGTCGGGGGGCATGGCCCCCCTGCCCAGGTCACAGCACGAGGCCCGAGGAGGGGTGGGGTCCAGCCCCGGCTCCAGAGCAAGGCAGGAGCCCTCCAGGAAGGCTCCAGGAGCCCTCTGGGAAGGCTCTGGGAGGCGGAGGAACGATTTTTTTTACATGATAACCCTGTTTTATGCAACATAGCAAAATTAACTCTTAGTGTAGTGTTCCTACCTCAGCCCATAGCGCTGATGTTTCTATGCAGTTGTGCTCGTCCCGACGCTGACATTTTTTGTCCCTGGGTTAACGCTGCAGTGTCGTTCTTCCTCCTCCTCCTCCTCTCCTCTCCTCACTGCGATGTTCTGTGTGATGTGTGACTGCAAAGCTCCATCCTTTTGGGACACATCCTCCGAGCCCCCACCTGGGACCTCCCACCTTGGCTTTTCTCGGGTAATGCTCCGTGCCAGCCCCAGGTCACCTCTGCCGTTATCACCCAGCGTTTTACTGCAGAACCAAGAAAATTGGTGATTTTCCGTTGTACGTTTCTCCCGTCTGTCCCAGACCCTGCCGTGTGTTTCAGGCCCTGTTAGTTTTATCCGTCTTTCTATCAAAACATTGTTTCCATAGGTTCTGAGATCAGAAACCCGTGAACCTCATCCTAGCATACTGCATCTTTCAGCAGTAGACAGTAAAACACCTGAAAATGTGAATTTCTTAGTTTTCATAAAGAAAACCTAGAGATTAACCTTTCATGTGCCAAATACTGTAAGTTACATCTTTTTTTCCTTCAAAATGTACCTTTTTCTACATATCCAATACCTTAGTTAGCATAAAATCATTGGTGCCATGAAAAGTATTTTTAAATAAATATTTAAAAATCATGAAAAGGAGAGTCGAGATGAGCTTTGTTCAGTGATTCTGATTTTTCTTTACTCACGCGAAAACAGCTCAAACTGTGAGAAATTTGGCCTTTCAGCAGCTTCTCACTGGAGTGAGAAGCAGCTTGAGGCCATGCAAGTTCCAGAGCTGCAGGTGAGTCTCTTGCATGTTCGGGAGCACAATTTTACAAATACACCTGGGAGTTTTGGGCCCCTCACCATAAAGAAGACACTGAGGGGCTGGAGTGAGTCCAGGGAAGGGAACAGAGCTGGGGAAGGGGCTGGAGCACTAGGAGCACCTGAGGGAGCTGGGAAAGGGGCTCAAGGATCACTTGTATTTCCATGGAAGACACGGGTGCCAAAGGTAGTTAAACAATTTATTTAAGACTTTCAAAGTACATTTCTGTCCTGAGAAACAACAGTCACCTTTGGAACTGCTTAATGCGGAATAAACAAAGTCAATGCAGAAAGGTAGAAAATGATCGTAAGCGCTTCTATTTGAACACGTGCAGGCGGCCGCTGCTGTTGCCCCCCACCAGGATGTTCTGGCTGGGGTGGACGACGTTGATGGAGCACACGGAGCTGAGGCAGTCTGCGTTGAAGAAGGAGTGCAGCAAGTCCCCGGTGTCCTGGAAGACCTGAATCTGCCTGGGCTGTGCCATGCTGCCCACCAGGAAGCAGTGCTCCTGCTTGGGGTCCCAGATGGCCCTGAAGCGGCTCAGCCAGCGGCCTGTGTTGTTGTTGTGTCTGCAGGGGAACAGGAACATTATTCCTCACGGATCCAGCATTTTAAATCGTCATTTATGTCCCATTTGCTCCCTTGCCTTCTAAACCTTCAGCATTCACACCAGCTCAGATCCCTGTAGTGAATCCCTGTACTGGGATGGGCAGGATGGGACAAGAATGCCAGAATGGTTTTGGTTGGGAGAGACTACTTAGAGATCACTCAGTGCCACCCCTGCCATGGGCAGGGTCACCTGCCACTGTCCCAGGCTGCTCCAAGTCCTGTCCAACCTGGCCTTGGACACTGCCAGGGATCCAGGGGCAGCCACAGCTTCTCTGGGCACCCTGTGCAAGGGCCTCAACCGCTTCACAGGGAGGAATTCCTTCCCAAAGCCTCACCCAACCCTGCCCTGCAGCAGAGGGAAGCCCTTCCCTGTGTCCTGTCCCTCCAGGTCCATAGGAGCAGCCTGGCCCAGCCCAGGTGTGCTCTCCTTACCTGATGGAGCTGAGTAATGTGACAGTGGATGACAAAGATGTGGTGTCGTAGACCCTGGGCACAGAACAGCACATTAATACCATGGAGCTACAGTAAAAAGCCAGCCCTGCCCTCACACAGAGGATCAGCTCCTGGGGCACCCAGGGATGTGGGATCCAGGGAGCAGCAGACACCCAGCCTGGCCACAGGCACAGCATCCCAGCTGGAACCACTGCATGTGTTAGGGGAACTGGATCTGCTCTCAGCTGGAACTGCAGCCCACCCTGTCTGGCAGCTCTGGAGCAGGGGCTGCAGAGCCCCAGGGCCAGCCCAGCATCCCACCTGCTCCTTCACCCCTGGGAACTTGGGGGATCCCACCCCTCCAGGCAAACACTGCCCAGCCCAAACTAAACCAAGCAATTACCTAAATTATGGTCTCAAAGTAAGCAGGAGAAAAAGAACCTCTAACATGAGCAACTCACAGCAGCTTAAATGATGGAACAGTAGGCTATTTACAGAAGAGCTGGTAACATTACTTTGTGTGCCAGCTACACAAAAATTTAGTTTCTGAGCATTTTGTGTTTGTGTTTACCAGCCAGGTTTTTTTCGGCTGGCCATTTTTGTGGGATTTGATTTTGTTTGTTTTTTAAAGATTAACAGTACCTGCACATTTTTACTGTTAAATATCCTGCGGGAAGATGAGAATTAGAAAAAAACAACCAAGCCAAAAAAACCCATTAAAAACTACATAAAAACGTTAGTGTAATTTTTCTTAAAGTGATAAAGACGGAAGGTTCTCAATGATGGGTCATGTGGAGAGGTAATAATAATATAATAGTAATAATAAAAAATTTCCCATTAGGATTTTTCCTTCCAGAGCCTTACCTCAGCTTGTCATCAGCACACACAGTCACCACCCTGCTCCCGGTGACAGGTGAGAAATAGGCTGAGGCCACACTTCTGGTGTGTCCTGTGAGAGAGCTCAGGGGTTTGTTCCCCTTGACCTTCAGGTTCCGAACATCGAAAACACAAACGTCCCTGCAACAGGTACCACACACACTTCAATAATTATACTTCATTTACCAAAAAAGCTCCAGAGCACAACAGGCTGTATGGGAGCTGGTTCAGAGCTTCAATAGCCACTCAAATGCTGGCTCTGAGGGATTTTGGGAGCACCAAAACCATCCCAAGCAGCCCTCCATGAAGTCCCTCTGTGCCAAAGCCCACCATGGCCCATCTGTCCCCATTTCCAAAAGGTGAGGGTAAATCAAACCAAATCCCACCTTAAATCCTGCTAAGGACTGAAAACTTGTTTTCTAAAAGGACTGAACCAGCTTTGACTGTACACTGAGGCTGACAAACTCCCCATCCCCACCCAGCACAGAGACCACTGCAAGAACCACCAGTTCAATGTGTGCTACGTACGTGGAGCCAGCAGCCAGGAAATACTGTTTGTTCACGGGGTGCACGTGGACTGTCCGTGTCCTCCTGAAGCCAATGTCTGCAGAGAGCTCCGAGGACGCCCCCGGGGTCCGTCTGTCCACCACGGCCACGGCCCCGTGCCAGTGACTCACCAGGGCAGTGGAGGCATTCTCTTCCAGGAAGTCAAAGCAGGAGAAGTCTTCCTCACTCCTGCAGATCTGAGCCCAAGGAAAGTCAAATGTCACCAGAACTAAAGGAATCACCCAGTTGTTCTAACACCCAAACATTCCCTGGGCTGTGGGTTTCATCCTTTCCCTTTTTAATTCACTAAATACACTGAATTGAAGTGCAGCCCATCTGACTGCCTTAGCCAGCCATGCAGGTAACCCTTCTGTAAAACTGGGATGCTTTCCACAGGGGAAATAATTAAGAGATAATTAACCATCCAAACCAGACCAGCAACAGCACACTCCAAGTTCCCCGTTAGAGCTCCTACAAGGCATTGTCACCTCTGTGTTCCAGCAATCAAAGGGCTATCGGCCTTGAGCACATACTGAGCAAGGATTAAGGATCTTTCCCTTCTCCAGTGCTGCAGAAATTTTTAATCACGGGCAGAAATGTTAACTTGGAAATTGGGAGAACCCAGATTGTCACTAGGTTTTGGTGAGTAGGTAACATCTCCCTATTTTTGTGATGTTAATTAAAGGTGACTTCACACGTCCTTGTGGAACTAGAACTTGAATTTTCCCGTTAATAAAACAAGCAAATAATGACTTGGTAGAAGTAGACTAAACCTCCCCAGCAGTGCCTCACCTCATCAAAGACAGCCCTGGTGACATCGCCACAGCGCAGAGTGTCATTGCTGAGGGACAGCAGGTGAGCAGGGTTGCAGGGAGAGAAGTGCATGCAGTTGACCTGGAAGCTGTGGGGGATGAAGGTGTGGGCTCCTTCCTCAGTCCCGCAGCTCTGCAAAACGACAGACCCCACACACACAGGTGCTGATCACTGTAGTTATTTAATTACTACAACACTTAAAGCCAAATCTCTGGTTTTTTAATGTTTTTCTGGAGGAGGCAGAGGGTGAGAGGAGACATCAGCACAGGTAATGTGGACAGTGTGGCTGCTTCTGGTTCCTAATTATGGAAAGCTGCAACTTCCTGCTGCAATTAGTGCCACTGCAGCCACAAGCCCTGGATCTGGACAGCAGCACCTGGCTCATTTTCACCCTCAGAGCTGGTTTGTGTTACCACATCAAAATATGGACACTGAGTTATGGGTCACTGAGAGCTCAAAGTGCATTAGTGACCCAAACTGCATGAAATCAGAATCTCCTGTGTCTTCTCTTCTAATTTTGCACTATTTTGTTATTTTGAAAGAAACTGAGCAGGTTAATTTGGACCAAGTTCTGGTTCATTCTGCAAAGATGGCTCTGCTCTCAAAGTTCAGACAAAAAACAAAGGAGAGCAAAAGGGAAAGCCATTCTGACAGCTCTGGATTTGACAACCACCCTGGTATTATCCCTAAGAATGAAGAAAGCATAAAATACCCTCATGGGCCTAACAAAATGCCATCCCAGGCTGTGCCCCACTTGCACCTGTCCTGAAGCACACACCTGTTCAGGTGAGGAGCATATCAACCACTCACCACATTCCAGAGGCCAACCTGCCCCCACTTGTCTCCAGCTGCCACAAGGATGATGCTTTCAGAAGGGTGGATGGCCATGGAACACACCCGGGCTTTCACCACCTTCCTGATGTTCTCCTCGCTCAGCACCATGCTGCTCAGGCTCTCCTGGTACCTGCAGAACCAAAATAACAACCATCACCAAAATGTTCATTAGGGAAGGAAGGGTGGCCAGACAAGCCCCAGTTTTGGCTGCTGTGCTCACATTACCTCTTTATGTCAGGTGTGCCCCTGTCAGCATCATCTGCTTTCAGCTACAGCCAGAAAGGAGGTATTTAATCAAAATCAGAGCCCAAGTGAAATTACATTATCCAAAAAAAACTAATTAAACTAACAATACCTCACTTATCCTCATCCACGTGCCCAGTAAGGCCTCTGTCCATTTACTGTTCTCTGCCTGATCCTCTGGAACCATGGGCAAAGGTCCAGCTGGAACCTGAGGCTGGAACGACATTGGCAATTTTTGTAACTCAAACTGACTAAAGCCACAAACCAGGTGAACTGGTACTTTCCCCACAGCAGACATTCTGAGAACACAATAGGACAGGAAATAAACAGTAAAAACAGAAAGTGATATCATAACCATTTTAAGAAGACAAAGAGAATTTCACTGGCAGCACAGACAAACTGCCTCCCTGGGTTTCTTCCTCTCCTGATACTCCAGCAAGACCTTTATTACAGATTCAAATCTATTCTACAGCTCCACAGAAGATTTAAATTCCCATCTCTCAGAACAGCATACCTTTAATTTGTTGCTCCATGACTGCTTCAAAGAGATGGTAAATATTACCCAGGTAAATATTACCAGGTCAGAAGTTACAGTGAAATAAAAACCAGAGCAATAAACCTTTGGATTTAAGGCTGCTCAGCTCCATGGGCTGTTGATGTGGAATGTTTTACCTCGGGAGCCTTCTGTGGCTCCCCAGCTGCACCATGTCACCAGCCTGGGCCACAGAGCACTGCCTGGCTCATGGTGAGACCGTGGCACCTGCTTGGGGTGACAGAACCGACCCTTCCTTACTGTCCCTGTGTCACCATGTCCCAAAAGGCTCAGGGTCTGCAATGTCCAGTGCTAACCATCAGTGTCACCAGCACTGTTTTAGAAAGCTGCAGTGCACACACCCCTCCTGCAGCCCTTCCCCATCTCACATATTCCTCTGCTGCTGGCCGGGCAGGCGTCTCCACCAGCGGAATGTCCAGGGGCTCCACCCTGAGCAGGCGCATGGATCGCCGCCGCGCTGGCTCATCCTCCGCCTTTTTAGCCTTGGGTCTGGAACAAGGAGAGCATCTCAGCCACAGAGCAGAGTCCCTGCATTTAGGGACAGTCCCAGGGACACAGCTGGGACATAGACCAACACCAGCCCCTCCTGGTCC